>OX451738.1:447861422-448461422 GCA_948472305.1 Vicia faba | reverse complement strand
GAGGTTTATCCGAGCTTGAAGGATGTTGAAAAAGGTAGATAGTAATACATTGGGGCACAAGAAATCCATCCCTCTTGAGCCTTACCTCAAATGGGTACGAGCTCGCGCTCAAAGTCTTATGATGCCTTATCCCTCCATTCTCCCGGTAATCATTGAGCCTGTTATGGAAGGAGATGTTCCATACACTATCCTGCATCCTGACATTCCCACCTCTCTTGAATACTTACAAAGAGATTGGATACAACTCAAGGGGGAGAGAGACACTTTCGAAGCCCAATTTTATGCTAGCGAGAAGAAGGTTTTGGAACTCACTAAGAAACTTAATGAGGAGCGGAGCCTGGATGCCTACATCGCACCAAAAAGGATGCGTATAACTTTTTTATCTTAGAGTTTTTATATTTCTTTGTAAGCCCAAAAGAGGCATGATTTACTCAAGCTTTGATTTATTAATATAACACGTGTTCCTTTTTTGGTCTAAAGCAATTTTAAATCTCTAAGTTCCTTGAAATCATTACATATGCATCTACCATTCATCATAACATAAGCAGGTTTCTTGCAACAAGTCTCCTCATCTTTCTACTATTTATTTCAGTAAGATGGATCTCGAGCAGACGGTGAAGGACCTCCAAGCATAGAATTCTCAGTTCCAACAGATGTTCTTAACTCTAGCCAAAGGACAGGAAGATTTGAAGACCTTGCTGGTTGAAGAGAAGAAAAAGAAAACAAAGAAAATAATCAGAGTTCTAAATATAGGAAGAAGATTCCAAGGACAAGCAAGAAGGACCCTAGACTTTGCAACGTCATCTGGTGAGAAAGACAATCAAGATGGGAAAGGCAAGGAAACAGTGGCCCAACCAGATTCAGAAGAGGAAGAGGAAGAATAAGATTATTCTGAAGAACAATATCCTCAGGCCGATGACAAGTATAAGCATATGGAAGAGCAGTTAACTGTAATGGAAATTCAAAAAGTGCTTGGACTGGACTTTGAGGAGTTGGGTCTAGTATATGGGATTTTCATTCCTCCAAAATTCAAGGCACCGGTGTTCGCCAAATACGACGGAGTTTCATGTCCCAAAATGCATCTCTGGTCCTATGTGAGGAAAATACATCCTCACACGGCTGACAGGGATTTATGGGTACACTTCTTTCAAGACAGTATGTCCGGAATTCAACTTGATTAGTTTTATCAGTTAGAAAGAGCCAATGTTCATAATTGGGAAGATCTTGCCGCTGCCTTTTATAAACAATACTAATACAATGCAGACCTTGCTCCCTCCCGTACTCAACTCCAGAGTATGGCCATGGTTTCAAGTGAAGGCTTCAAAGACTACGCTAAAAATGGAGGGACTTAGCAGGAAGAGTCCAGCCTCCCCTTTCTGAAAGAGAGTTAGTAGACATGTTTTTGGGCACCCTTTCCAGTCCTTTCTTTAATCACTTAATTGGGAGTTCCTCAGCAGGTTTTACCGAATTGATATTGATAGGAGAAAGGGTGGAAGCCGGGATAAAGAATGGGAAGATTGAAAAAGATGCATCCTCTGATGCTGTAAGAAAACCATTTATTAGAAAAAAAGAAGTTGTTGCTGTATATCCTCAGAGAAATCAAGATAGGACTGAACGACGCCCAATGGTGGGGGCTGTCATGATTCCTAAACCTACACCTGCTCAGCAAAGAAGCAACCATCCAAGAACAGAAAGACCAGTCAGACAGTTCACCTGAATTAATATGACACTATATCAAGTGTAGCCACATTTGTTAAGATCCAATCTAGTGACTTTGAAAGAATCTCCAAAGAATCCTAACACAACCTCTCCTCATTATCATCCTAATGCACGATGTGCATACCATTCTGAGAGTCCCGGCCATGACACTAACAATTGTTGGGCTCTGAATAAAAAGGTACAAGACCCTCTTGAAGCCAAAGATATTGAATTCGACGTGCCAGAAATCCCCAATGTTATCACTTCCCCTATGCCCAAGCACGACCGTGATGTCAACGCCGTTGAGGAAGATATGTTTGTTACTTTGGTTGATGAACTTGTGACCCCACTCCTGACTATCAAAAATAACTTGTTGAATGCCGGTGTATTCCCAGGCTGTGATGAAATCTGTCATTTCTGTTTATCCTCACCAACCAGCTGTCATTTGTTAAAAACAAGCATTCAATGCCTAATAGATGACAAGGAGATTTTGTTCGAGAATACTTCTATTCCAACTGTTTCTTATAATGATGTTTCAATAGTGACCATTTCCGCCAATTCTTCCAGGGTCTCCACCAAAAGACCCGTTAGAATTACATCAGTTCCTAAAGTAGCTCCGTTGATAATTACAATGCATGGACCAATCTCGTATTCGTCAGACAAAACTGTCCCATGGAATTATGGAGGTGATGTCTACTATCACGGTATCAAGCAAGATTGGCCAGCTGCTGAAAATTCAAGTTCTGAGAAAGTTGACTCTGATATCAGTAACATTGTAGGGACTAGCAAGATAACCTGAAGTGGAAGGATATTCTCTCCAGAAATTGATCCTCCAAAAGTTATTTCTGGACCTTTAATCATTCTTGTTGTTGTTGCTCCTCCAAAGGCTATTCCCAGTCCTGCAATCATCTCTGCTAATACTCCTGTTAACAAAACTGTTGCGGTCCCTGCTATCAGCCCTACTGACATTCCTACTGCCGAGTCAACCGAGACTCGAGGCAAATGTATTCTGGTTGAGCCTGTCTGGATGAAGGCATAATCAGTAGCTATCCCTGAGACCTCCCGAAAAGAGATGGAGGAAATTCTAAAGATGATAAAAAGAAGCGACTACAACATAGTCGAACAACTGAGGAAAACTCCATAAAAAATTTCCATGCTGGCTTTATTGTTATGTTCCGAAGCTCATGCAAAGGCCTTGGTAAAATTCCTTAAAACTGCCCATGTACCCCAAGAAACATCTGCCGATCAGTTCCAAGATTGCATAGCTAGCTTGACCGCAGATAATGGTTTAGGTTTTTCAGATGCTGATTTAACGCCAAGGGGGAGGAAGCATAACGAGGCATTGCATGTCTCAGTCGAATACAGGGGCACGACTTTAGCTCATGTCTTGGTTGATACCGGTTCGTCTCTGAATGTGTTGCCTAAAAAGGCTCTTGATAGGCTTGACTGTGAAGGATTGACCTTGAAACCTAGCAATATAGTAGTGAGGGCCTTCGACGGCTCAAAAAGGATGGTGCATGGGGAAGTGGACATCCCCATAAAAGTTGGAACCCAAACATTTGATTCAACTTTTTATGTAATGGATATTCTCCCTTCATATTCCTGCTTATTAGGCCGACCTGTATTCACAATGCTGGTGCTGTTACCTCTACGTTGCATCAAATGCTGAAATATCCAATTCAGGGGAAATCATCATTGTTCATGGAGAAGAAGAGTATATGGTCAGTCATCTAAATTCCTTCAGATATGTGGAATTAGATGGTGAATTTATTGAAACTCCATTCAAGCACTTTGAAGAAGTCCGCAAACGGTGGCAGTAACCAAGGATGTTTCTCAAGTCCCAAAGATTACAAGGCCTCCGCTCAAGATGTCGTCTTTGAAAGATGCCAAGGCAGTGATCGAAGAAGGTGGGTGCACTATTTGGGGATAACTCTCATATATCCCATACAAATATGACAAATTTGGTTTGGGTTTCAGTTCAGGAGTCCAGAAAGCTGTACGCCATGCTCGTGCCGGAGGACCACCCTTGAGGATCAGCAACCGCAAAGTCAACGCAGTGGAGGATGATGAAGACAACTATAATCTGGAGGGTTGGATTTTCCAAACTGTCAATGGTGGGCTCAGCAACTAGGAAGCTAGAGATTTTATTCTGATCACTTTTATCCAACAGTAATTTGTCTTTAAATTTTGTCGGACCTATAATATTAAACAATTCAGACTCTTAAAACCTTGTGTCTTACCCGAGGCACAATGGTCCATTTGTAAGGGTTATTATCTCATTTCCATATGACATCAATGAATCATGGAATTTTTTGCATACAAACTTTGTGCTCATTGTTTTTCTTTTTACATTTTCATTCCTTTCAAAGATCGCTATACTCTTACACACACTCATATTCAAATTGCAGATCTACATCCATTCAGGATCCCATGGGTAACGATTCTGCTGTGGCCTTCTGTGATTATGAAAATCTAATCTACTAAGCCGAAGACAAAGGCGAGGAAGAATGTGAAGTACCAGGGGAACTCGCCAGGTTACTACAACAAGAAGAGAGGACTATACATCCCCACGAAGAACCAATGGATACAATTAACCTAGGTACCGAAGAGGACAAGAAAGAAGTCAAGGTGGGTGCCAATTTGGAACCCAGTGTCAAAGAGCCCCTGATTCAGTTGCTACATGATTATGTTGAGGTCTTCGCCTGGTCGTACGAAGACATGCCAAGACTTGATGCATATATCATGGTACATCGTCTACCAACAAAAGAAGACTGTCCACCAGTAAAACAAAAGGTTTGTCGCATGCGACCAAACATGTCAGAGAAGATTAAAATTGAAGTCATGAAACAATTAAACGCCAGATTCTTGGCCGTCACTTCCTATCGATAATGGGTTGCCAATTTTGTTCCCGTGCCTAAAAAGGACGTCAAGGTATGAATGTGCGTGGACTACAAAGATTTGAATAGGGCAAGCCCTAAGGATGATTTCCCACTTCCCCACATTGATATTCTAGTTGACAATACGACACATCATAAGGTGTTTTCCTTCATGGACGGTTTCTCAGGCTACAACCAAATCAAAATGGCGCCTGAGGACATGGAGAAAACAACCTTTGTCATACAATGGGGCACATTCTGCTACAAGGTTATGCCATTCGGGTTGAAGAACGCTGGGGCAACCTATCAGCGTGCCATGGTAGCTCTATTTCACGACATGATACATCACGAAATAGAGGTCTATGTGGACGACATGATAGCCAGATCTCAAACAGAAGAAGAGCATCTTGATCATTTGCAGAAATTATTTGAGAGGCTAAAGAAATACAAGCTGAGGTTAAACCCAAATAAATGCATGTTTGGAGTGAGGTCCGGTAAACTCTTAGGCTTTGTCGTCAGCGGTAAAGGTATTGAAGTAGATCCTGCCAAGGTGAAAGCAATATAAGAAATGCCCGCTCCTCGTACCGAGAAGGAAGTCAGAGGATTCTTAGCATGGTTAAACTACATTTCCAGATTCATTTCTCACCTGACAGCTACTTGTGAACCAATCTTCAAATTACTAAAGAAAGTTCAAGTAGTCAAATGGAATGATGAGTGCCAAACTGCCTTCGACAAGATCAAAGAATACCTTCAAGAGCCTCCGGTTTTGATGCCACCAGTCGAGAGAAGACCCTTGATCATGTATCTAACTGTTTTGGAAAATTCAATGGGGTGTGTGCTGGGGCAGCATGACGAGTCTGGCCGAAAAGAGCATGCTATTTATTACTTGAGCACAAAGTTTACCGACTGTGAAACCAGATATTCACTGCTCGAGAAAACTTGTTGCGCTCTGGCATGGGCTGCTCTCCAGCTAAGACAGTATATGCTGACCCATACTACCTTATTGATATCTAAAATGGATCCAATAAAATACATCTTCGAGAAACCTCCCTCTCTGGGAGAATAGCGAGGTGGCAGATGGTCCTGACAAAATATGACATACAATATACTACCCAGAAAGCAATAAAGGGCAGTGTACTAGCTGATCACCTGGCTCACCAAGCTATGGAGGACTACCAATCATGAAGTTTGAATTCCTAGATGAAGACATCATGATGGTGAAAAACTGTGAAGAATTCAGGCCATATGACGAACCTGAACAAGGATCCCGATGGACCCTAGTTTTTGATGGGGCATCCAATGCACTCGGCAATGGTATCAGTGTTGTACTTATATCCCCTGAAGGATGTCATACTCTCTTTACTGCAAGACTATGCTTCAACTGGACAAATAACATGGCAGAATACGAAGTGTGCGTTTTTGGTCTCAAAGCTGCCATAGATTTGGGGATCAAATCCTTAAATGTATTCAGAGATTCAGCTTTGGTCATCAGCCAGATCAAAGGGGAATGGGACACCAAACACCCTAACCTTATCCACTACAAAGAACATGTGTTGACATTGATCCCACATTTTGAGAAGATTACCTTCGAGCATTTCCTGCAAGAAGAAAATCAGCTAGCAGACGCGCTAGCCACAATGTCATCCATGTTTAAACTTAAATGGGATAACGAGGCTCCTCAGATCACCATTAAACAAATGGATGAACCAGCTCACTGTCACAAGATTAATAATGAAGAAGTAGTGGACCAGCCTTGGTTTCACGAAGTCAAGAGGTATCTTGAGGCTCAAGAATATCCGGAAGGAGCTTCAGTCAATGATAAGAAGTTCTTAAGGAGATTATCTGCTAAGTTCTTCCTTAGTAATGGCGTTCTCTACAAGCGCAACCATGACTCTGTTTTGCTCCATTACATAGACAAGGTTGAGGCAGAAAAGATCATGGCTGATCTACATGAGGGCACTTTTGGCACCCATTCTAGTGGGCATACAATGGCAAAGAAAATATTACGGGCAGGTTATTACTGGTCTACCATGGAAGCAAATTGCTATCAACACTCTCGAACCTTCCACAAGTTTCAGATTTATGCTGATAAGGTGCACGTACCTCCGGTTCCTTTAAATATCTTGACGGCTCCTTGGCCCTTTGCTATGTGGGGTATCGATATGATTGGGGAAATCAAACCAAAAACCTCTAATGGACACTGCTTCATCTTAGTGGCCATTGACTATTTTACAAAGTGGGTTGAGGCGGCCTCTTTCGCTTCCGTTACCAAGAATGTTGTAGCCCGATTCATTAAATAGAATCTTGTCTGTCGGTATGGTATCCTGGAGAGGATCATCACAGACAATGGTACGAATCTAAACAATACTATGATCACCGCCCTGTGCGAGAAATTCAAGATCCAGCATCACAATTCTTCCCCTTACCGGCCAAAGATGAATGGTGCTGTCGAAGCTGCAAATAAGAACATCAAAAAGATCATACAGAAAATGACAGTCACATACAAAGACTGGCATGAGATTCTACCATTCGCTCTCCATGATTATCGTACCACGACACGCACATCAACTGGGGAAACACCCTACTCTCTGGTATACGGCATGAAGGATGTCTTGCCTATTGAGGTCTAGATCCCCTCTCTGAGAATTATGAAGGATGCAGGGCTGAATGAAGAAGATTGGATCCAGACTCGACTTGATCAACTGAACTTGATTGATGAGAAAAGGCTTACTACTGTCTGTCATGGTCAAATGTATCAAAAATGGATGATCAAGGCTTTCAATAAAAAGATAAGACACCAAGTGTATCAAGTCGGGGATCTGGTGATCAAACGTATCATACTACCGCAGGGTGATCCCAGGGGCAAATGGACTCCTACATACAAAGGACCATTTGTGATCAAAAACATATTTTCTGGTGGAGTAATGATCTTAACCACTATGGATGGCGATGACCTACCGCACCCCGTGAACGCGGACATAGTAAAAAGATACTACGCATAAGAGACCCGCTAGGTTAACACACCTAGGAAAAACAAGGGCATCCCGGTGAACCAAAAAGGTTTGGGAAAAAATTAGGGATAAACCAAAAAAATCTGTACACCCGGCAAGCTGAAAACCCGAAAGCGCGGCTTGGGCAAAAAAGGGTATCCCGGTGGACTGAAAACCTGAAAGGGCGGTCCAGGCAAAAGTTAGGGAATTAAAGAGTACGACCATGTCCTGTTGGATCAACTTACAGATAACCTGCAAACTCGACGATTCTGGTCAGTTCAATCAGCTTCAGACAAAGCAACAAATAGATAAGATGCTCAGAGATACGAAGGCCATAGCAGAATGGGATCCCATGGGATGATTTCACATAGCTATCTTTTCTTTGTATCAAATTTTCATTTTTTACGACGACATTCTCTTACTAGAATGTTTGTTTCATTGTACAAAAATCCTTACTCAAATTCAATCCAAAGATATCCCTTTGAAAGTACAAAACTATTTGTTTTTCTTTACTCTTATGTTTTGTTTACAAAAACGTCCAATGATTTATTTTTGAACATATGAATTTGAACGTAACTACCGTTTACAAATAAACAAAATAGAAAGACAATCACTAATGGATTTAATAAATAGGGAAATCTCTCTAGGCTATTTCCATAAAATCCCCCGCAGTGTGCAGTTTAATCCCCAGCGGAACAAAACTTCCAGTTATCACTCCCCGTTAGAAGTCGCCAAATATTTCAGGATTTCCCAACAGTATTTTACAAGCAGTACACGACATTTCCCTTACAACAAAGTTTATTTCTCTAAGTGGAAACTCATCAACACTTCAAAACACGAAGACTTGCAATCTGTATCCTCAGCAAGCAGTCAGGGATTTATTTTCCCTAATCCAGCAAGCAGTCATAGATTTATTTTCCCCAATCCAACAAGCAGTGTAGCAGGTTAGCTCATATACGCATACATCACATCCATATATCATAAACATCGATAACACGAATACATGTATCACAATCTCATTATACCATGCATTTCATACAACATGACATTGCATATTATCTAACATTTTACCCTTTTCAGGACAAGGTTAATCAATAGCTACCATTAACAATGTTCAAAGGCTTTTAGATACAGTTCAGATACGCTCTAGGCACGGATGCCATCCTGATACTCATTCAGATTCAAACTCTCAGATACAGTTCAGATACACTCCAAACACGAATGACATCCTGATACTCATTCAGATTCAACTCTCAGATACAGTTCAAATACGCTCCATATACAGATGCCATCCTGATACTCATTCAGATTCAACTTTCAAGATACAATTCAGATACGCTCCAGATACGGATGCCATCCTGATACTCATTCATATTCAGCTTTCAGATACAGTTCAGATACGCTCCAAATACGGATGCCATCCTGATACTCATTCAGATTCAACTCTCAGATATAGTTCAGATACGCTCCGGACACAGATTTCATCCTGATACTCATTCAGATTCAGCTCTCAGATACAATTCAGATAAGCTCCATACACGGATGCCATCCTGATACTCATTCAGATTCGGCTCTCAGGAATCATTTTTGAATGGAATCTCTAAGCCCATTCCCTATACCATCAACCATCACATCACCAAGTGTAAATTTCTGGGCACTCTAATGTCCAATCATCTTCCACCTTCGAGTCACGAATGGCAAAACTCGCCAATCTAACTCTTCAGGCTTAAGAAGATTGAACAGGGGCATATGTTGTACCCCAAAATTTCCTTCTCACTTATCAAGAATTTTCTCACAAGATCTCCCTTGGCTCAAGACTGCATTAGGGTTGATCAGCTCAAGGCACCTCCTTAAGCACTAATAACCAAAATTAGGGTTTAAGATTGCACAAGGATATTTGAACTTCCAATGCCCAATATGAATTTCATGGATCATTATGGACCCTCAATATTACTCATGTCGACTTTCAAGCTTTGGATCACACTTTTGCTCAGTCAATTAAGCAGTTGACCTAAAAATCAACTGTATTGTGGAAAAAGTCAACTGTGGCCAATTACAGTCAAACTTCCCAATATTTGATCCACATCAAATTTTAAAACTCATATGTATCATTTCATCAAGTTTGGACCATAATTCCTCAAGAAATTTGATTAAATCTTCAAAAGGGAAAAATGGTCAAAATTAGGGTTTTGATTGGGAAAGGGCAATTTCTGATTTTTCACCTAGCAAATGATCAATTGGTTTAAGGCATGATCTCAAGAGTCTAATTGCATAATTTTGACCTAATGACATGGCTCAAAACATTGCTCAAGTCCAATAGATTTACATATGAATTTTCAGTCAACTGATCAAAAGTCAACTGTATACTGAAAAGTCAAACTTTGACTTTTTGGTCAAAATCAAATGTCAAAGATCAAAATTTATAAAAGCATGCCAAAATATGAAACTTATTCATCAAGAAATCATAAATTCAAGATTTCATTTTGAAAAGTTAAAATTTCTAAACTTAGAAATTTTTCTAAGTGTTGAAAATTTCTTATTTTTTCACAACTTTGAGCCAAATTTTCACCATGATGCAAGATGATTCAAAAGAAACTTTCAACATGAAAGTTGTAGTTCTACATTAAATCTATAAAATTTCTTTACACAACTCCTTCCAAAAGTTCTTGGATCTTAAGTTATAATTTTAAGAACACGTGGTCATGAAATAAAACACTTAGTGAAATTTTGCCCTAATTTGGTCAGGATTTTGACCTAACTTCACGACACTTTTTCATATAGTTCCAAGGGGAATTTTCAAAAGTGATTCAAAGAGGGGTTGTAGAGAACATTGCAATCTTTCCAAAATGTCCAAGAATTCTTTGAGATCATTTTTGAGTAGGGAGAATCGAAGAGATGAAGTTAGGGTTTTCACACTTGGATTACAAGTCATTTTGTGATGAACAAGATTCAAAATTCAAACTTATGCTGCATAACCTCTACTTTGCAGGCCTCAAACTTCATAGGAACTCCATAATTAATTGCTTGCATAGCTGTTAGAGGTCTCATTTCAAGCATTCAATGCAAGGCCATGCTTTATATCCATTTTGGGAAGAAAGTGCACAATGCCATTTTGATAAAGTAGCTTTTTGCATAAAACTTGTTCTCGAGCCTTGAAATTGCTTTCTTCTGATGATACAAGTCCCATAACTCAAGAGAAGCTTATCTAAACACTTACAATCACTCAGCCCATGCTTGTACTTCCTCTTGAAACTTATTTTCCCACTTTTCTTGAAAATCAAGTAACATAGCAATTAGCTTGTAACTTGTACTTCTGACTCTCAAAAGCACTCAAGACCTTTTGCTTATACATACACAAGTCATTTGCCACAAATCCCACACATGCTTGATCCCTGAAAACACCAAGAACACAGAATTATCAAAAACACCTCAAAACTTGCCATTTCTGAGTTTTGAATCCAATCTCCAAATTTGCTCGTGCGTTTATTGGCTTTTTACTTTCAAAAGCTTCTAAAAAACATACACAAACAATTCCAACACCTGCAACACCACTGTAACACCTCCATCATCATCCATCATTTTCAAAAACAACACCTTGCATCTTGACTTCTCCAGAACTCCTCAGGCACTTTCAGCTCAAGCTAAGCATCACATTAGCTTCCTGGGAACTTGAGGAAGCTAATCCAATAATTGGAACTCACTAGAAGCTACTCAAACTAAAAACATGATACCCTCTTGTAAGGTAAGTTATCTCAACTTTGAACTTTTCATACAAGTATCATTAATGGTTTATTTGTGAATGAAAAATGTAGATATCATTTCCCTAAAGCTAACCATGTCCATAGTTTTCATTTATATTGCTTGAGCTTAGAGAATTTTAAGATTGAAGTTTCTGAAATTTTTTGGGTTCAGATTAGGGCCATTAAAAATTCATGCTTGTGTTTGATCTATAATTTTATTGCTTTGCATTTCTGAAATCATGGGGATAATTTGCTATAAGTTTCCTATTTACATTTTTCATTTTTGTTGAGAATTGAATAAGATACAGAGGTTCAGGCTAGGCGTGAGGTTGAAGATGAATTTGGCCTCCGGAATGTGTTTACCATATATATTTATGGTTTGATATTAATATACGGATGTATAGCCACCCCAGTGATAGAAGCGCGTGCCTGTGACTATAAGGACCTGGGTCGAGCCCCAGTGGTACCCTTATGGGATTTTTTTTCATATTTCTCACATTTTCTGACCTTTTTTGGCAGTGCTGGGACTCATCCCCTTGGGCTTTATTTTTCTATTTCTGACCCCCCTTGCTGGCTATTCACACCCCTGGCCCAATTTATTTTCTTTTTCTCATTTTTATTTATTTGTTTTCTTAAATATTATAAAAAATACAAAAAAAATAAGAAAAAATATAAAAATATTAGATTTATATTTTGATATAGTTTATTTATTTTTTACACAAAAAATTATTTTATTTAATCATACTTTATTTATTTTACTAATTGATTTGTAAATTTAATTAAAAACTAGGGTTTTAGTTATTTTCTTTTACACAATTAAAATGTATTATTTTAAAACCAAAAAAGACCAAAAATATTTTATAATACTATAATTTATTTTTAAGACCAAAATACCAAAAATGTTCTTCTTATAAACTTAATTTCTTTTTTTAATCAATTAATAGATTAGGGTTTTATTTAAATTCTTTTCCTAGTAAATTTAGGTTTTACTTTTTACTAATTTAATTAATTATTTTTCTTTTAGTTAATTAGGTTAAAAAAAACCCTTTTTCGTAAAAAATCCAAATAAAATATCCATTTTCTTTACATTTACATTCTTGTATATTTATTCTATTTGTATATTATTTATTCAATTCTTGTACAAATTCAATATGGTTGTAATAGATAATTAGGTTTATTTTCTAGCAATCCCCATTTGTAATTTGTACACCCCCTCCCATAAGTATTGTAATAGCGTAGTAATTTTAAATTCCACAATTTATCGCTTTATATACTAATGCTAGTAATTAGGGTTTGTATGGAAAGACTTAAACCAATCAATTAGAAAACCCTAATCAAAGACAAAACCAAGCATGAAAAACAATACACTTGCACACAAGCACCCTTAGGGTAAACTCCACTTGGTTGCCTTATAAAATGGCCATATTATGTATGTGACGTATCTTAGCAAAAACAAGCAAAAATATAAGATCATATTCCCTCGATGACGCTATCTATGTTTCCTTTCAAATAATCTTAGTCCCTAAAATAGAATGCTAAGATACCCTACAACATTTCTAATCATAGTTATACGATGACCCACGCCCGTCCTATTTACATCCAAAGATAGGGTTACTTACCAAATCAATGGTAAGATAACAATGTCAAAGGAAAGAGGAAATAAACATGAAAGACTTTTGAGTAGGTAGGTTACTCCTAGTTACTTACTCAATTTAAAAATCAAAACATCCTTGCTATTTTAAAAACAAACACCAACACTTTCAAAACATCTTTCAAACTTGAAAATATTTTCAAAAGATCAACATCTTTGTATACATTCTTACGAACGAGAATCATTACAAAGTTTGCCTAAACAAAGGCCTTTTTACAAAATACTTTCAAAAACCACACAAAGCACAATTTCAAACAAAAGCAAGTGATCTAGCAAGTAAATAAGATCCCATGGAAAACCATGGATGAAAAGGATGCTAATACCTTCCCTTTTCATAATCTACCCCCCGAACTTAAGAAATAATCTCAAAGGTCTTTCCTGTGCTTTTTCACCTTTCCTTTTGGATAAAAGAAAAGTCAGTGGCGACTCTTACTAACCACAACATTTGCGATCAAACGCAAAACTCCCAATGGTCTAACTAACAACTCAATGGTCGAAGGTAGGATCGAAAAATATACTAACTCACAAATGACGGTAAACTACCAACTCAATAGTTGAAGGTAGAATATCGAAAAAGATAACAACTCACAGATGACGGTAAACTACCAACTCAATAGATGAAGGTAGAAAAGTAAGAGATACCGTCTCACAGATGATGGTAAACTACCAACTTAATAGATGAAGGTAGAAAAGTAAGAGATAATGAATCATAGATGACGATAAACTACCAACTCAATAGATGAAGGTAGGAAAGATAATAAACCTTTCCACGATGAACGAATTCCAGTTTCTTCTTTGTCGAGTCTTCCACTTGAATAGGATAATATACAAACTTCTCTGCGGGACTTTTTCAGAGAGATACCATTTGCTATTGATGAGAAAACTTCTCAAAAAGGATACCATTTGCTGTTGATGAGCAATCTTCTCAAAAGTGATACCATTTGCTGTTGATGAGCAAACTTCTAAAAAGTGATACCATTTGTCGTCGATGAGCAAACTTCTCAAAAGAGATACCATTCGTTGTTGATGAGCAAACTTCTCAAAAGAGATACCATTTGCTGTTGATGATCAAACTTCTCAAAAGAGATACCATTTGTTGTTGATGAGAAAACTTCCCAAAAGTGATACCATTTGCTGAATAAACCTCCCTAAGAACCTAGTCACAAGTCATAAACTGGTCTCAATTTTCTGATAATAAACCTCCCTAAGAACCTGGTCATAAGCCACAATCTGATCTCAATTTCTTCTTAATCAAGTCTTTCACTTGATAAGGATAATACACAAACTTCCCCATGGGACTTTCCTGAAGAGATGCCGTTTGCTGAGTAAACCTCCCCAAGAACCTGGTCATAAGCCACGAGCTGGTCTCAGTTTCTTCTTAATCAAGTCTTCCACCTGATAAGGATAATATACAAACTTCCCCATGAGACTTTTCCGAAGAGATGCGTTTATTGAGTAAACCTCCCCGAGAACCTGGTCATAAGCCACAAACTGGTCTCAGTTTTATGATAATAAACCTCCCCAAGAACCTAGTCATAAGCCACGAATTGGTCTCAGTTTCTTCTTAATCAAGTCTTCCACCCAATAAGGATAATATACAAACTTCCCCATGGGACTTTTCCGAAAGATGTCATTTGCTGATTAAACCTCCCCAATAACCTGGTCATAAGCCACGAACTGGTCTCAGTTTCTTCTTAATCAAGTCTTCCACCTAATAAGGATAATATACAAACTTCCCCATGGGACTTTTCCGAAGAGATGTCGTTTGCTGAGTAAAGCTCCCTAAGAACCTGGTCATAAGCCACAAATTGGTCTCTGTTTCTTCTTAATCAAGTATTCCACCTGATAAGGATAATATACAAACTTCCCCACGAGACTTTTCTGAAGAGGTTCCGTTTGCTGAAAATCAGAGTTGATATATTAGAGATAGACAAACTACTCGTGAAGAGACCGTCATTTTCCATGTGGTAAAAGTATGCTGGAAATACACAAGCTGCTCAAATAAAGAGGCCGTCACTTGCTGTCAGGAAAAAGATTTCAATATAGTGTTATAAAGGCATTGTTGGGAATGAGAATCACTAACTTCATCGGGGATAGACAAACTGCTCATGAAGAGACCGCCATTTTCCATAAAAGAGGAAATCCAGAAGTAATCAAACCGCTCAAATAAAGAGTCTGCCACTTGTTATCATGTCGAGATTCTAAAAGAGTGTTGCAACAACACTACTGGGGAACAAAGTTCATCTTCAATGGGGAACCATAAATAGAATTTTACTGAGGAGACAAAAGTATTTACAGGCGTAAAATAAATGCACTCTCAATCTAGGTTTCATAGCCTAGAGAAATCCACAGGGTAACATCGGCAGAAGACGAAGCTCAATCCAAGAACAAAATGGAGAGAAACAACCGAATAAGACTCTATCGAATAAGGAATGAGCTCAACTGGGAATCATCATATCCTGAGATGAAACAAAAACCCTTCCACGAGGAATAAACTCAGTAGGGAATTAAAAATGATGTACACTTCTGCTTAAGTTGTCACTCTATTTGTAAAGAGGAAATAAGTTACTTGGGGATAAACACAACCAACAGAGATGGACCCAAAAACATAGAGAAATGCGAATGTGCATGAATGATGTAAGTGTAAATGAATAAATGAATGTCATGTATATGCCGACAAAACAGACAAAATAGATAAACTGGAGATGAAAAGACATCACAGTACAAACAAATACTCGGTTAATCTCGACAAGATGGGAACATTACTGGATATAGAACAAAAGCCATCGGGAGAGCATATTTCTGCTATAAGACTCTAATATCTCCGGAGATGAAGATACTCAAAATCCAATCTTCTAACATCAATAATCCATTGAAAGGATAAAAATGCTCCAACTGGAGAAAAATCTTACTTAGCTGGAAATACTGGGGAACACCACCATTTGATAATGTGTGCGAAGCAAATCACATATCTTGACAAATCTGGATTGCCTCCTGGAACTAATTTTGGATTCCCCAAGTTTACTGCAGATAGACTACATGATGCATAACAATTCTTGCGAATAACTTCACTTCTTAAATGCCCCAAGTTACATGGTTTACAAGAAGAAATCATCTCAAGAGGATTTTAAAAAATACCCGACATCCAAAATGCCCCAATGTCTTCAAACTCTCGGAGAGATTCGTTGAATCTCAACGTGACCCCCCATATTGACTGTATTTGGAAAAATAAAGTCTTCAAATATACCCCATGAGGGTAATCAAACTATGAGGTAGTAACCTGATCATGCTGAAGGTCTTCAGGCAAAATTCCCTTGGCTATGATCATTATTAGAAATGATTCGCTAATTACTTAACAAAGTTTCAGACCTCAAAAGATTAAAATCATCACTGGTGCTTATATGTAAGCTTCCTTGACATTAAGCAATTGTTTTACAAGCAGAAAAGTTTATTCTGAGAATGAAAATTCTAATGCAACAATTATGTAAGCCTTGAAGATTTTTGAAAAGATGTCGTATAGCTTGCGAATTAGTGCATTATTTATTTTTGTATGAAAGATAACAAAAGCATATGATACCAACACAAATATTTTAGCAGAACTTATGAGAGTCAGGAACGCTATCTCGTTTGAGTATGCTTTTGAAATAAACCATGTTTCAATTAGGAATTTTGAAGGTTGTAACATGGCCTGGTTCACGGTTTTTAGAAAAAAGATTTTAAGGCTCAAAATATTTTGTTCCCACCCCCTTCATGATGTTATTCATTCCTATATTCAGTTAATTTGATACTAGTGGTTATTTCTCAGAAAAAGATTTCGTGATGGTTAAAGAAGTGATAAGGCTTTCAGAGTAGCAATCACCCTTCTAGTGTTTGTATTTGTAATCAAATGAATCTGTTATTTACTGAGGACTTTTCCTTGTAATCCTTTCTTTGCAAATATTTGTTTTTCCTAACTTTTGCATGAACTAATTCTTTTGAATTGATAGTTCAGCGGGATGTCCTGACTTTTGCCTAAGTGACTTGTTTTTTTAAGTTCTGACTTAGCGAGGCTTTTTCTCTCTTTCTTTTTTTTTAATCATTTTTATTTATTTCATTTTTCTTTCCTTTTAAACACGTCGTGGGACTTCGAGTCATATGTGACTTGTTGGAAGAATTGTGACTGCCTGAGTCCTTGGTGGATGAGGGATAACCGTTGTTGTATCCTTATCTATTGACCACTTGATGTGCGAGAGATACCCATTGGGATATCATCTTGTTTTGATGTACACTACTGATAGGCGAAGATTGACCATTGTGATTTTGACTTTCCTCAACCTTTTAAAGGATAACCATTATTGTATCCTTGGATGTGCACTTTTGATGAGATTTGAATACTCAATCAGATTAACTGAACACTACCCTGCCCCAGGTTAAAAAATGAGGGTTTTTATGAACAAAAAAAAACTCCTACTTCAAGGCTCAAAGGGGTTAACGAGGGTTTCACTCCCTTATATCTCCAGTGTTTGGGAATTTTAAACAATGCCTGTACATCGTCAATAGGGTTTTATCCAAAAGCATACAACCAGAAATTTTGTGTCTTAATATCATCACCCTCCCTCCAATGTCTGCCTAGGAAAGATAATGGGTAACAAGTTGGTATCATAATGGAAAAAGAAATTTAAAATTGAAAACAAATACAAGTGAAACGAATGGGTTTCTTCAAGACAAACATATTCATTGTATTAAAATAATCATTCAAATGCAAACAAGTTCTTACATGCAAACAATGCATTAATAAACAAGAAAAATTACAAATGAAAAAGCAATAAAAATGCTAATTAAACTGAGAAGACTCTCTTCTTTAAACTCTAAGGTATCCTTCAATATTTAGCAAAGGCTTGACTTGAACCTCAAGACCAATATCCTTAAATGATAAGATACCACTTCTGACCAATTTCTAGACTTCAGCTTTCAATGAATAACAATGTTTGATACTATGCCCAGGGACTCCTTGATGAAAGGCACAAGTCAAATTAGCTTTGTAGTACCACAACATATTCTCAGGAATCTTTGATGGAGATCGGGTTTGAACTAAATTCCTCTGCATTAGAACAGGGAATAACTTCGTATAGGTAGTTAGAATTGGATCAAATTAAGTTTTTCTCTTATTAGGAACTTGCTGGTTGGGAGATTTAGAAGTTGTATTTACCATAGGGGTGACATGAAAAACATGTTGTTGCTGATGATGATCTTCCCTTCTTTGGGGTCTCCTTGGTCCTCGCTGCAGTCGCGGATGATTTGTAAGAGTTGGATTAACTAATGGCATAACAATAGAAACTTGTGGATGCTGATAACTCCTTTTTCTACATATAGGTTTCCTTTTCCCTCCTTGCAAAGTATAAATAGAGTCTTGCTATCTTTTCTTGGCGAAGCTATCACCATACTTCTATGCATTATCTATTGAGCTACCATTTTCAGACAAACGTTCCTCTCGGGCATCTTCTTCCAAATGCACTCCCACATTCACTTTTTAAGGGAAATCACTGGGTGCATTGACTATCACCTTCTCATGAAAGAATGATTTTAGAATTTTTGTGAAGACCTTTTCCATCTCTTCTTCCTTCCTAGAAGGATTGACTTGGGCAGCAACCAAAGTTTCAATCAAATTAGTTAGATACTCCATACCAGCCTTCAAAGTAGTTACCTCTTTGTGGAGTTCAGAAATCTCTTGCTTAATATTTTCTATCTTCCACTTAAAGCAAGCATTGTACTCTGGGACCAAAGGGAAAATAAGACTCGGGAATGACTTTCGAAGGTGAACCAAAAATGTAGAATGGTGCATGATTATGCAAATGGTAAGTTCAACTCATTTCTAAGGACCTCAAATTTTGATTCAAGCTTCAAGCGAGAAATAATTAACAACAAAATGTGACAAATAAGTTTAGTACAAAGTTAAGAGCCTAAAGGCTACAAAATTCAAAGCCAAGAGATCTCAATCAACAGACCTGATGATGATCATCAAAAATACAAGTCATAAATCCTAAGATGTTTCTCCAAACTCTACACTAGTAAGGGTACCCCAAACTAGACTCTCATTACTCCGCTCTTGGGCCCTTTTAAAGATCTCCTTTGTTGCTTCGATCTTTGGTCTCTCAATTAGCTCCTTAATGAACACATCCCTTATATTGATAATGTTTTCCAAATGATCCATCTCTTCTTGAAGCCGAAGGTTGTAAAAATATTCTTGTTGATCTTCATCTTCAGACTTCGTGACCTCAAATTGAACTAGCATCCAAACATTGTAACTGATGGTACTCCTCTTTCCAATGTCCATTTATGAATAATGAGCTTGATACGAGAATTAAAGATAAAGTTCCCTAGAAATGAAATGACCATGTATGTCAAAAGCATGTCATGATGTTTATGAATGCATGAATGTATGGCTATGCAACAAACAAATACAAGGTTCAAAGGTTTAATGTTACGAGCATGGAGTCAAAGGGTGAGAATCAACCCGCAAGGTATGTATTAAGGGTTTATCACCTTCCAAACAAGGTTCTAAAAGGTTCTCAGAGTCTACATCTTTCCTTCGGATATTACCAACGTCCCAATTACTCAATAATTAGTAATATTCACATGAAAAACTCGTCTGAGTGCAACATTGCGTGATAACTACTTTCGGATTACTCAGTCATAGTCTCTGCACTATATCTAAAAGGCCAAGATGGGTTAAGGGTTCTACAACTCTCAGCTTCTCTGGCTCCCAAGTCGAAATCAACAATGTCTTTCCGATTACTCGGTAAACAATGCTACATTCAAGGGGACCTCCACTGAGTGGGGGATTTCATGCCTCCTTCTTCGGGATTACTCCCTCAAAGTTAATATGACTATACCTCCCGTCCTATCTTAAGTGTACTTAGTCCAGGTATAGGAATTGTCCGTTGTAATCATCATCAACACCCAAAGAACTACAAAATATCACATAAATTAAGAAAATAAGTAATAATAACAAAAACACATATAACAAATTAGGTTTAACCCACTTAGAGTATTTAAATTCCCCAGCAGAGTCACCAATTCTGTAGCGGTGAAAATCGGAGATCAAACTATTGATTAACTTGACTCATAAATAAGCAAGAGTCACCATCACACTTTATTATGTCCAAGGGAAAAGAGAAAAGTGAGAAATAAAACCCAAAAATATGGAAATTATGAATAATACTAAAAAGTAAAAGTACAATGCATCTAAAATAGATCGAAGGTTCGGGGGTTCGTTATACAAAGGGAAGGTACTAGCACCCTATGTATCTATAGTATCCTATAGGAACCTTTTAAAATATCTATTTTTTGGTTCAAATTGGTTTGCTTGCTAAATGAGTATGGAGATGACATTTTGAAAATGTAACGACCTAATGTCGAGGTTTTGGCTTAAAAAGGTGTAAATTTGAAAATAGGGTTTTAAAGATTTTAACTAATGAAAAACAAATATGAGGGACAAAATATAAAGACTCATAATCACATAAGGCCAACGAGACGATCCTTTCCCTTGGATTCAAACACAAAGATAATAATAAAATAAAGACTGGACAAGAACCATGCATCAGATAAAAATGGATAGTAACCATAGTCCAAGGATTAAACAACCAATTTTAGGTTTTTCTTTATTAAGTGACTTATAACAAGCAAAAGAAAATAAGAAGCTTAAGTGAGCAAAGAGAAGATAAATGCTCAAGTGAGCAAAGAAAAAATGCATAAAGTAAAGAAAATAAAATGCTATGGATGATAAATGGCATAAAAGTAAAGAGAGAAAAATATAAAGTACGGAAATATAAATGACATTAAAGTAAAGTTAGTGCAATATAAAGTTAATAATCTGATTTGGGATAAGTGTAACTTCATATGAAGCATAGAATATATACCCATACATGTTAGAGAAATGACACTTTGAAATTCATTCTCTTATACATGTAGTACAATTAACAAACACGGGGGATCAAGACAAAGTCAAGGAAGATACATTATGACAAACTTATCATCAATCCCAAGTACCTTGAATGGTCAAAGGACCATTTAGAGGTAGATTGGAAATGATGAAAGTTCATCAAATATCCGACAAACTTAGATGAAATAAAAAAGATCAAATGCTTTCCAAATTTATCCAAATAAGAAAAATAAAAACAAAATAAATAAAGAAGAATCAGATGAAGTCTATAATAAAAGTAGTATAAATTTCATAACTTTCTCAATTTTCCATGAAATTAAACAAATGAATAATGAAAATTTATCTACTCATTCTCACGACCAAGGATCCATGCTCAAAATAAGTAAATAAACAACAAAAAATCAGAGAAAAAAAATGAAAATGAAATAACAATAAATTACTTTTGCTTTTGGAGGTTCAATGATGCTTTTCAACTCTTGATTTTTCAATGGAGTTTCCTTCCAAAATGGTAATAAATAAATAAATAAAGAGTAAAAATATAATAGAATTAAATAAAGAGCAAGTATAATTGCCTACCTATTTAATAAAAGGAAGAAATAACTTGAAATAAAATGAAGAGAAAAAAAGAAGAGAGTTTTGGCTTAGTTTAATGAATGATTTATGGTATTGTTCTTACAAATGAAAGAAAGAAAGGTCTTATTTATAGGGTGAATGGGGTGGTAGTGTTGATGTGGAAATCCATGTCACTTTATGAGAATGATTCTTGACAATTGATAAGCCTAAGTTGGTAATCCATGTGAAGTGTGAGAATGATTTTTGGCCATTGATAAGTACAAGTTGGCAATCCATATGAAATGTTTGTACTATATTATAGTGGTTACAACTTTTCTTTATTGACAAAAAAAAAGACAAAGTAATAATAATAATAAAAACTAAAAGTTTTAGTAATAATAATAAATAAAAAATAAAAAATAAAAGAGACATTAAATTAACTATTAATGATTATTTTCTTGAATTAAAATAAATGAAAATATAAGTGCAAATTAAAAGATAAAAAATAAAATACATATAAGAAAGTAAAATGAATTATTTAAATTTTTCTAGATTTTATTTTGAAATAAATGATACCAATATATAAATTTAAATTAATAAAAAATATATTTTTGATAATTTTTTAGTAAAGAGGTAAAAATAGTAAATAAAAATATAACATGATGCTAAGTACATTTTTTTGTGATATTTTTAAATGAAAAAGAAATCATGAATAAAACACAATAAAAATAAAATTCCACTAAATTCATAAACAACTTCTAACATTTCTATTTTTTCGTGGCTTTTCAAAGCATAATCAACTCTTGACTTGTAAAGAGAAATTGTAGATGATGTCAAGGAGAATCATATGCAAAAAGAATCGCTCAAAAATGTCGAAATTTGAAGAAGTTATAAAATTTTGAAATCTAACTCAAGAATTTGCAAAAAATAGGTCAAACCACTCGTGAACACTTGTTATACAATAATGTAAATGGAGGGTGGGATCTTAGGTCAACAATTAGGGTATGACAGGTTGCCTGTGAAAGTGTAATAAGTTTGATTATAGTGGATTAAGTACTTGGATAAGGAGAAATCATCCTTGAGAGGGTGAATAAGAGTAGCCTAGTTAACATCGAAGTTCGATAAAATAATTGTGTCCTTTTATCTTCTTTGTCTTTATAGCTATTATCATTTGAGTGCTAAGAGATTTTAAAGGGGAATGTTTTCTATGAATTTAATTCAAACCCCCATTTCTTGTGTTTTCTCTACCTTCAATTAGTATCAGAGTCCGACTCTGTTATTGATTTAAGATCAAACACTTAACTGTGTACATAGATCAAGTTAGACAAAATTCTATAGCTACATGCTACTCAAATGATTGAAAGCTTTTATGATTAAAACCCATTCTGTATAGGATTCAAAACTATGGGCAAGAATAAGAAATATGAAGACATAATCCAAGTGACAAGTTCTTAGGATTCTGAAAACTCAAGTACCTGATGGAAAGGTAATTCATCTTCTCAAACAACATAATCTCTCCTTCAGTAGAAAAGAATTAAATTGATGTCATCTCAAGAGGACTCATCAAGTTCTCTGAAAGGATTGTTACTTCTCTCTGAAGTATAAATAGGAATGATAGAATATCAGAAGCTATACCTCCTGAAGCAAGCGAAGCTGCTACTGAAAAATAAGAAGTGAAGAATCAGAAGTTGATCATCCAGAAGCTTCTGATGTCTACAAAGAGGATTATTCGAAGACCTCACTCTGTGAAGAAATGTTACTGGGTTCAAAGTTCGTGATGACACTCGCTTCAATTGAAAGAAGCATCTCAACATAAATAATGGAATTCGAAGATATAAAAAGAATACAACAGAAAGAATAAATCATAATCAAGCTCAATGATAAAGGCAAACTCTTCATAGAACAAGAATTAGCAGGTTATAATTTAATTGACTTCTTTCAGAGTATTTAGTTAACTCCCTTTAGCCATAAGTTAATTCTTTTTAACATTTGTCAAAATGAAGATAAAATTCCCTAATAATTTTTTTGATTGATCTAGCTCATAAATTGTTCAGGAAAATAACGTATCTATAAGCATAGGAACAATCAAAGTAAAATCTATCCATATTTAAAATCTACTTTTTTTCTTGAAAACTAAAAAGGCTAATGCTTTAAATGCACTGTCAGAATAGTAAAAAAATTATGTTTCACTCTTAATGATAGTTATTTTTTTAACCACGCATGTCATTTGAAGTGACACATGAGTAGTGAGATAGTATTGAGAATAGAATAAATATTCTCATACTTTACCCTTTGTCAGATTCTACAACTCTTCATAGATAAATAATTATTTCAAAATCTATTTAAAATCCACTCACTTTTCTCCCTATACTTTCGTTAGTCTTAGCCCAAAATCCTCAAAAACCCTAAAACTCCCTGCCCGCATTCGAATCTATTCATCTTCAACAATGTTTTCTCAAAAATCAATTTCTGGCTCATCATATCTTCTAGATCAAATTGGTACCAACTTTCTTGAACTTAAATGATCCATTCCCACATCTTAGTTACAAGTCTTATCTGAATCTCTAGTGAACTTTGAAAATATCAAGGAAAATGGTAATGATCTCTCCTTAGATGTTTCCTTTCAAGGACGATAAACCTTATTTAAAATTCTAAAAGCTCATACCTTTCCTGATTTAGTAAAATAATTATGGGTTATGACATATGAATATAAATAAGATATTACAACAAACATTGTTGGAATTCCAATCGTGATTTCCGAAAAATTATCGCACAACTACTTAATCATGACAAGACTAAATTAAAGTGTTGCAGTCTAAATGACAAGTACATTAGAAGGAAACACAGAAGGAGTGTTTCCTCCAGAATCTTATTGGAAAATAAGAGCTCTAAACTATTCAAGGATCCTTATCTTTCTCTCAATATCTGGGGAAGAATTATTTTAGAATGCATTTATTAGAAACCTCTCACCAGTAAACTGCCTTTAATCGACAATGATATAAAAGAAGTTTTATACAACCTCGCATCAAGAAAAAATCTCAATCTTCCCTTAATCCTTTTCAAGCATTCGAGATATGCTATCAACTGCTTCAGAAGCCATAAAGAGAGTCATATCAAATGGATACCCCTAGAAAGACTCATCACCGCTCTCTTAATCAACTGTGTATTAGTTGATTCTCTCGCTCAATTAAACTTGCATGAGTATCTGACCCCAAGATCTGGAAAATTCTTTGATGGAAGAAACTTAAGAGCCATGCTACAAACTGTGATCCCTACGTCAAAAGATTTCGTGTCAAACTCTTCAAACTATCATACACCTCAACCTGGAGATAATTATGCATTCACTACTACAGATGGACCATAGGTGTGCTTATCTTTATCTAAAAGAATGCATTATCAAGCATGTACCAACTAGTATGTCTCCTGAAGCCTCCGTATCAATCCTTCATGATCCTCCTAAAATTCTCTCCAAAATAATCATTCAATACATCCTTAGTATAAATAACTACTTCAAATATAAAGAAAGACTTCCATATGTTTCAGAAATTCGTGCCATAATCCGTTGAAAATATATGGACCTTAATCAAAAGTTTGATGATTCGTATAGTGAAGAAGATTCATGCCTCTCATCACCAAAATCTCATACGTCTCTTTACGATGAATCTAATCCTCTTCAAACCATTCTCCCTACACTATCTTCCTCCCCTTTTGAGAACCCTCATCAAGTTTCAATTTTTCCTGAATCTCTTGATAGAGAAACATCCTCAAACTCTACTGTTATAGACAAGGTATTATCTAACTCTGAGGAGGAAATGAAATCATCCACTCACACTGAGTTTTGTAAACCATATTTTCCTCTACAAAAATCTAATCCCTTTCTTGATCCTGATTCCCTTGTCAACTCCCATCATGACCTTCCTCACTCATTCTCTCCTTATGATCCTCAATCAGAAATAAGTAAAGTGGATATTCCATCCATCATATCCTACAACTTTCCCCTAACTCCCTTTCATCTTGCCTTTTGTCAAACCTCGACGAGGCCACTAACCTCATCTGAACTCTTCCAAAAGTTTAAACAACTTTCTTTAATCTCTCTTGAAAATATCTTGAGAATTTCTTCCTCCAGCATGGATCCCTTCAAAATTGAAGCCTCCTGGATTAACTTCTTACATGTGATGAATATCAACTATGACATCATGCAACCTGTCCGCTATAAAGAGGCTAAAAGGAAATTCGAAGACCTGCTTGGATCCTTATTGTTGCACTCCAAAATTTTCCCTACTAATTTATTGTTATCTGGATTAGAACTACATTCACATCTTTTTATTAGGTCATGTACACTAACATAGCATACATTTCATCGAATAAAGAACATGAGTTCAATAGAATCAGTGGCTCTGAAGCTAGGGTTTTCCCAGTGTTTTGAGGCGTATATATTAAATGAGGGTGATTCACCTGGTTGTTTCTTTGTGCATTAAACTCTGAGGAGTCCGAATTTTAAGTATGGTTATCATGAGTTTGTCCTCCATCAACTAGGAGGTTATTCTTTTCCAAAATTCATCAAGGTTTGGGATCAAGGGTTACTTCTCTGCATTTCTTAGTTGTTGTACCCCAAAATTTGCCCTCCCATTTCCTCAACATTTTCTCATCACAAGACCCTTGAAGATCAAGATCTAGTTAGGGTTTCCTCTGCTCAAGACTTCTCCTTGCACTGTGGACTCAAATTAGGGTTTGTGTTTGCCCAAGGATGTTTTGACCTAAAATGCCTAAGATGACTTTCATGTTTCATATTGGACTCCCAAGTTTATCCTCACCAAGTTTCCAGTCTTGAGTCCAAATTTTGCCCAGTCAATTAGACAGATGACCTAAAAATCAGCTGTATTGGGGAAAAAGTCAACTGTGGCCAATTGACAGTCAAACCTCATGAAATTTGACCCACATCAACATATTGAACTCATATGGACCATTTGATCAAGTTTGGATCACAATTCCATAAGAAATTTGATGAGATCACCAAAAGGGCAAAATGGTCATTTTTAGGGTTTTGACTGCACAAAGGCAATTTTTGATTGTTTGACCTAGCCAATGGCAAATCAAGCTCACATATGGACTCAAGGACTCAATGAAATGGTCTTGACACATTCATCAAGCTCAAAAGATCCCAAGTACACAAGGTTGACAGTTGAATTTCCCAGTCAATTGAGCAATTTTGACTGTATACTGAAAAGTCAAACTTTGACTTTTTGGTCAAAATCAAGAGTCAAGATTCATTTTTCATCAAAACATGCCAAATCATGAAACTTGTTCACCAAGAAATCACAAAATGCAAATTAGGGTTAGAAAATGGAATTTTTCATAACTTAGAATTTTTCTAAGTTATGAAAAACCCTAATTTTTTCCCAACTTTGCCCCATCTTTTCACCAAGATCCATTTGGATTCAAACAAAAGTCAAAACATGAAAGTTGTAGCTTGTTGCATAATCTACAACTTTGATTCACAAAGTTTTCTCATTTGAAGCTTGTATCTCAAGTTACAAATTTTTGAATAAGGGCACCAAACCATTTTTAACTTAGTGGAATTTTAACCTATTTTGACAAGGTTTTTCTACCCCACTTCAAGGCCATTTTTCATACCCTTCCACTTGGAATTTCAATTTGCATTTCAAAGATGGATTGTATTACACATTCCAAGCTTTCCAAAATGTCCAATAACTCATCAAACAACCTCATAACTTGAGAGATTCGAATTTCACAAGTTGGCAAAAATTCACTTTTTGTTCTTAACCAAAACATGCTCATAATCTTGCAATTTGAACTCAGCTTGCTTTAGGCTAGATTACAGGTCCTTAAACCAAGTTACACTCAAGAATTAAATGCAAAACCAATGTGCCAAGTTGTTATTCTAAGCATTTGGACATTACATGATGAACTAACCCTAAACTAGATAAAGTGAACTTTCCATTTTTGAAAAGATTAGCTTTATGTCCAATTGCAAATCAAGAAGGTACATAGCAAATCTGCTTGGCACAAGATTATGTGCATAACACACTGATCAAGAGAAGCTTATGCAGCACATTAGGGGGTCCTCTACTGACCTAGAAAGCCAAGTTGCATTTTGTTGCTTAAGTGTGAAGAAAAGTCCATAACTTGTAACAACTCTCATCTCAGCATAGACACACAAGAACAAACTGATCAAACACCTTCAAGAGAACATAACCAAGCTAAGACACGACCCTTGCACCTCCAAAACACCCTCCATCTCAGAATCATCCTCAAACTGCAAAAACAGGGTTGCCTCTGCAGTTTGAGTGCCCACTTTATTTTCTCTCGAGCATTCTTGCTAAAATCAGTTCATACACATTCCCTAGCATATATGCAAGCTAACCATGACCTAAAACCTGACCTGTAATCCCTCTAACAGCTTCCACCATTTTCACATTTTTGACTTACAGGTGAAGTTCTATAGCTTGATTCAGAAGCTCTCAAGACAAAGTAAGCATTGAAACAGCATCCCTGGACCTCAAGGAAGCTTTTCCAATCATCACCTTGCACTGGAAGTTCCTCATTCTCCAGATAGAAGTTCAACTGCACAGGTAAAACTTTGAACTCGTATCTCTCTTATTATGTATCTTTAGTCTTAAGTTTGTGAAGAAACAAGGTTCTACTCATAGCCCTGAACATGTACACATCTTTACATTTCATTTCTTTTGCCTGAGTAGAGAGAATTTGGAGTTTGAAAATGGCAGAAAAACTAGGTTAGGATTTGGGGGAGGAGAAATTCTCCCTCATCTTAGAGAGTTAGATCAAGTTCCATACATGGTTAGAATCGTCTCTTCATGCTAAACATTTGTTGTGTTATGAGTTTTTGTTAAAAAGCCAGGAATCGAGAGTTGGACATTGAAGAACAGGGCGCGCGCATTTTCAAACATAGTGCTGGAGGTTGAAGACAGTGGCATTGGGCTGGGCTTGCTTTGTGTTTTTTTTTATTCACACCCCTTTTTTTGGTTTACACCCCCTAAGCTCATTTGCTTTATTTTTATTGATTTTTGATATTTTCTTTTTTCATTTGACTCATTTATTTTTTCTCAGCACATTAAAATTTTAAAAATATTTTTTCCATCATTTTTTGAATTTATTGCATATTTATTTAGTTATTTCTTTTGTTTATACATAAATAAATACATATTATTATTTAGAATAAATAGAAAAGATAGTGTGAATATATTTTCATTTTTTATTTTTATTTTATATTACCCTCTGAAAATATTTTATATAAAAAATACTATTTTCCAAAAATTAATTATTATTATTATTTATATATAATACATATTTAGGATAATATAAATATATATATATATATATATATATATATATATATATATATATATATATATATATATATATATATATATATATATATATATATATATATATATATATATATATATATATATATATATATATATATATATATATATATATATATATATATATATATATATATATATATATATATATATATATATATATATATATATATATATATATATATATATTAATATACTTAGAGTAAAAATACCAAAAATGTACATATTTCATTTTTTAACATTTAATACTAAAAAATGCCTTTTTTTACAAATATACCATGTTTTATTTTATTTTTGTATAATGAATATTATGTGAATTAATTAATTAATATACATCTTGATTAAAATTAGGGTTTTTTGCCCTAAAAGTTGAAAATACTCAAAATAATACCTTTTTATTTTCTTATTTCATTTTACATAAACCATACTTTTCTCATACATATAAAAACTTTCTTTTTGCATTTTGCATATTTATTTAATTTCCATTTAATTATGCAATTTATTTACATTGCAAATATTCAAAATTGATGTAATAGTTTTTAGGTTTACATTACTTGTCAATATCCCCATTTGAACATTTGTACCCCCCTTCCCATATTTGGTTTTGTAATAGCTTAGTAAATTTATTTTCGCACTTTATTGCTTTCTAATTATACCATGTTAGAATTAGGGTTTGTATGCGAAAAACGACAAAAAATAGTTATGACCTAATCTCAAGATAAACAAGCATGAAAATGGACACACAAATCACACTTGCACCCCCTAGGGTATTCCACTTGTTGCCTTTCAAAATTGGGCCATATTGCATGTTAGGTCTCTTTGGGCAAAACAAACAAATTGAATGATCATAGTCCCTCGATAACATTTTTTCAAAACAAAAACAAATGATCAAGTCCCTTAAAGAAAATGCCCAAAGATACTTGGCACCATTGCAATTATGGTCTAAAACGATGACCCGCGCCTGTCCCTTTCACATCCTAACATAAGATTGTCCACCAAATGCAATGGTGGAACAAACTTGTTAAAAGGGTTAAGACATAGCAATAATCTTTTGAGAAATTTAGGAGTAGATAACCTCTTAGTTACTTGAATCAATCTTGCAAACTAAAACACTTGCCTATTTCAAAAACCACACATCACTACACTTTCAAAATAACTTTCAAAAACAAATGAAAACCTTTTCAAAAGACGTACATCTTTGTATACATCCCCACATGGATCATTACAAAGGTTGCCACCACATTGGCTTCTTTTCAAAACATTTTCAAACCCACACACTCAAGCACCATTTAAAACAATTGAAAACAAAAAGGCAAGTGATCTAAGCAAGTAACTAAGAGCCCATGGATAACCATGGATAGAAAGGGTGCTAATACCTTCCCTTTCTATAATCTACTCCCCGAACCCAAGAAAACATCTCAAAAGGTTTTTGCTGTTCTTTTTAACCTTTCCTTAGGATAAAATAAAAAGTCGGTGGCGACTCTTGCTCAACCGAAACATTTGCGAAAACAAACGCAAAACCTCAAGTCAGTTCTCCCACCGTATCACAGAACTGGCGACTCTGCTGGGGAATTCTTTAAAAGTGGAGTAACCTTAGGGCTTAGATCACCTTTGTTTTCAATTGTTTGCTTTGTTTGCTTTTATATTTGTGGACTTTGCATCGGAGTTTCATAGATCCTAACCCGGATCTGGGAAATACCCTTTTTAGGTAGCATAATCTGTGAGGGACCTGTCCGGCGTAGACCGACATGGGTGAAGCAGTGACTACGTTGGTGTGGCATCTCAGTCTGTACCTATATCCCTTGTGTTGCAACGGGGAGAATATAGGTCTTCTAAGGGGTCATTAAACACCAACCAACCTTAGAACCCTAAATTGACCAACTTGGCTATTAGGACAGTAGCAGTATGCTACACTCATTGAGGCTAAACTCTCGAGATGGTTCTGGCCGCGAGAAAAGATTGCGATGCTGGAGTTATGACCGATTGAGGGTAGCCAATGATTTGAGATCCTCTAGAACCCGGTTACTTTTGATAGGACAGGTTTTAACCAACAAAACCAAAAGAGGGTAATACCTGAAACTCATGCTGGCCTGAAACCTAAGGGTGTCTTGTGTGACTTGTGTGCCTTATTTACCTATGTGAATACTTGTGGTGTGCTTCATCATAGCATCATTCCATCATACCATTGCATGCATCCTGTATAAAGGACTAACTCATTTCAAAGACAAAAGAGTTTCATCTTTGCTCTGTTTTGTAGGACATCATGATGCCCGTGCGTAGGAATACTGTCCGGCTCAACTTTGTTCAACCACCAGTTTTACTCAAGGATTTGGTTGGTAGGATTCCAAACACTTCTTCCTTCATCAACAGACATGGGTCTCTCCTTGGCTTGATCACTGCAAAATGGGACCAACAACTGATAAGTGTTCTGACCCAATTTTATGACCCTCTGTATCATTGTTTCACTTTTCAAGACTTCCAGCTGGTTCCTACCCTGGAAGAATTTTCTTATTTGCTTGGGATCCCTGTTTTGGAACAAACTCCATTCACTGGTTTGGAAAAGACTCCTAGGCCTGAAGAGATTGCTGCAATTCTCCCCTTGACCAAAGAAGAGGTATTGTCCAATTGGGAAACTAGAAATGGGATCAAGGGCTTTTTGGTCAAATTTCTGGTTGGCAAGGCTAATGATTTCTGGAATGACTTGGACTTCAAGGCATACGAGGATATTCTGGCTCTTTTGATCTATGGTCTGGTATTGTTTCCCAACCCTGACACTTTTATCAGTATCCATGTCATAAGGATCTTCATGTCTCGGAATCCGGTACCCACTCTTTTGGGTGATATTCTACAACAACTCTATGCTCGTACTGCTCGAAAACGGGGAACTCCGTGGTGTTGTGCTCCTTTGCTAGTAAGGTGGTTTATTTCGCACCTTCCTAAGTTCGCGCTGAAGAATGAAGAAGGAAAAGGTTGGGCTAGGAGGTTAATGGCTCTCACTGATAATGACATCACCTGGACTCTCAGAGGTTTGGATGAGGTAGCTGTTATTGACTGTTGCGGAGAATACCCTAACGTTCCGTTGATTGGTATCCAAGGAGGAATCTCTTACAATCCGTGCCTAGCTCTCCGTCAGTTTGGAAGAGCCAGAGGAGATGGGCCTCATGAAATGCTGGTTCCTCACTTCCATTTTGAGTTTCAGGCAGACAGTGACAAACTACGCCAGGGATTCATTAGAGCTTGGGACAGAATTCACAAAGCCGACCCACATGAGTTGGGACCAAAGACTTCTCTGCCATTGAGGCCCTATTGCAAATGGGTCCGCATCCGTGCTCAAAGGTTAGGTATGCCTTACAAAGCTGTTAGACCTCTCATTCTTGAGTCTCCTGTTGAAGATGGGGTTCCTCCAACTGTCCTCCCTCCTCAGATACCTACTGATTTTGACACCATGAAGAGATCTTGGGCGCAACTAAAGGGAGAACGGGATTTCTATCGGGAGAAATTCAACGAGCAGGAACGGAAGATCCAGAGGCTGACTAAGCAATTGGAGGAAGAACGGGTCCTGAACAACTACATCAGCACTGAAAAGAGGAGGCCATGGGAGCATTGATGAGCTTTGGATGTTTCCTTTTGTAGTTTATTTCCTTTCCAGTATTTTTCATTCCTGTAGTGCCTAAGGGCAAATTGTTGAACAATTGAAAATTTTAATCTAATGAAGTGTGTTTCCCTTTTTGTCTACAAAGTTGAATCTTGTTTGTCTTTGAAAACATAAAACATACGCATTCCATTGCACCATATGCATAGCAGGTACCCTATTTCACAGGTTGCTTAATCTCCTTCGCTGTTTATTTTGCACAGTCATCATGAATCCAGACTCCTCCAGTGAGCAAGCAATCAAGGCCCTTCAGGCCCAAAGTGCACAGTTTCAAGAGATGGTCCTAAGCCTAGCCCAAGGTCAGCAAGAGTTGAAGACTCTACTCCTGAAGAAGAAGAAGAAAAAGAGGACTGCATTGTTCAACACCGGACGCAGATTTGGGAACACACTCCATAATGAAGCTGATCCAACTACTTCTTCTGCTGAGAAAAACAGTCCCCAAGGGGGAGGAGCTCCTAGTCCCGCAGTCTCCGACAACGAGACGAACTATAACGACGAACAATACCCACCTGCTGCTGACAGATACAAGCAATTGGAGGACCGCTTAAGCGCCATGGAAATTCAGAATGTGCCGGGACTGGATTTCGGAGATTTGGGGTTATCTTCTGGAGTAGTAATTCCACACAAGTTTAAGGCGCCTGCCTTCGCCAAGTATGATGGGGTCTCCTTCCCAAAGATGCATCTAAGGTCGTACGTAAGGAAGATCCAACCTTATACGGCGGATAAGAACCTCTGGATTCACTTCTTCCAAGATAGCCTTTCGGGGTCACAGCTTGAGTGGTTCTATCAACTAGATGGAACTAGTATCCGACATTGGGAAGATTTGGCAACCGCATTTTATAAACAATATCAATACAATTCTGATCTCGCTCCTACGCGTACCCAACTTCAGGGTATGTCTCTAGGAACGGGTGAAGGGTTCAAAGAGTACGCACAAAAATGGAGAGATTTGGCTGGCAGGGTGCAGCCTCTATTGACTGATCGAGAGCTGGTTGATATGTTCCTAGGGACGTTGTCTGGTCCATTTTTCAATCATTTGGTTGGTAACTCCTCCGCTGGGTTTACAGATTTGATATTGACGGGAGAAAGAATTGAAGCTGGCATCAGGTCAGGCAAGATACAAAAGGCTGCCTCCACAAGTACTGAGAAGAGGCCGTTTAAGAAAGAAGCAAGTGCCGTCTATGGTCCTAGAAGACAAATCAAGCTCGAAAGTCGCCAAGCCGTCAATGCTTTGGTCATCTCAAAACCTGTTGCTGCTCCTCAGCAGTACAATCAACAAAGAAGCGAAAGGCCCAAGAGGCAGTATACTCGACTGAGTATGACCTTATCTCAAATTTTACCCCAACTGTTATCCACCAACCTGGTGACCCTCAAAGAAGCTCCTAAGGTCGTCAACACTGCGTCTCCTAAGTATAACCCAAATGCCCGGTGTGCTTATCATTCTGATAGTCCCGGGCACACTACTGATGATTGCTGGGCCTTGAGAAACAAAGTGCAAGATCTGATCGACGCAAAGGAAATTCAGTTTGAAGCGCCGGAGAGACCAAATGTTGTAACTACTCCTATGCCCCAGCATAGAGTAAATGCCATTGAGGAAGAACTGTATGCTGTTTCGGTAAATGAAGTTGTCACCCCTCTGAGGACCGTCAAGAAGAACCTACTGCGGGCCGGTTTATTTCCGGGTTGCAGTGAAGGTTGCCTGTTCTGTGCTGTTTCCCTATCTGGTTGTCCCTTGCTGAGGTTAGGCGTCCAAAGCCTAATGGATAGCAAGGAGATTCTATTTAAGAAGTTTGCTGTTCGGTTGGTTCCGGTAAAAGAAGTTTCTGTGGTTACCATCTTCAATAATCCAATCAAGGCTCTCCCGAAGAAGCCTGTTCAAATCATGACTGTTGCACCTGTGGTTATTACTGTTCCGGGGCCTCTCCCCTACGTATCTGATAAAGCTGTCCCCTGGCATTATGGGGCAGACGTATATGTAAATGGAGTCAAACAAGAATTCGACACTGGCGCCAGTATCTGCGATATCACTGGTCCAGCCAAGGTCACCCGCAGTGGCAGGCTCTTCTCGCATGACATTGCACCGCCCGCTATTCGAAAACCCCTCCTTATAACACCTACAAGTGTACCTGTTACTATTGCCGATCAAGTTGTTTCCCCTGCCGCCGAGTCATCTAATGCTCGGGGCAAAGGGATTGAAGAGGAGCCTGCCCGGATGGAGGCACCAATACCTATAAATGCTGAGGCCTCCCAACAAGAAATGGAGGAAATCCTGAAAATAATAAAGAAAAGTGATTTCAATGTTGTCGAGCAGCTGGGGCATACGCCCTCCAAACTCTCCATGCTCTCCTTATTGCTATGCTCCGAGGCCCATGCTAAAGCCTTGATTTCATTTCTCAAGACGGCCCATGTGCCGCAAGAAACGTCTGCAGTCCAGTTCACTGATTGCGTAGCAAACCTGACAGCAGACAATGGCTTGGGTTTTTCAGATGCTGACCTAACTGCGAAGGGAAGAGACCACAATGATGCCCTGCATGTCTCTATCGAATGCAGGGGCACTACTCTGGCGCATGTATTGGTGGATATTGGTTCTTCCTTGAATGTTCTACCGAAAAAGGCTTTAGACCGTTTGGATTATGAAGGCCTAGAACTGAAGCCCAGCAATATCATCGTCAGGGCCTTTGACGGTTCAAAAAGGATGGTTCATGGAGAGGTTGACATCCCTATTCGTGTGGGCTCTCAAGTATTTGACTCTACTTTTTATGTGATGGATATACGTCCATCGTACTCTTGTCTACTGGGTCGACCTTGGATCCATAAAGCTGGGGCAGTGACCTCCACCTTGCACCAGAAGCTGAAGTATCCCGTCAGGGGGAAGAGCGTCACTGTGCAAGGAGAAGAGGAGTATATGGTGAGCCATTTGAATTCCTTCAGATACATTGAGATGGACGGGGAGTTTATTGAAACCCCCTTTCAGCATTTCGAGGAGGTGCATCCAATTTCAGCAGCAGCAGAAACAGCGGTCGAAGAGAATGTTCCCTTGAAGATGGCTTCCCTAAGGGATGCCCGGGCTGTGGTTCAGAAAGGCAATTGTGAAAACTGGGGTCAGCTTCCTGACTTCACTCAGAAGAACGACAAGTTTGGGCTGGGCTTTACTGCGGAGGCTCAGAGGGTTGTGCGCAAGGAGAAGGTCAGAAAGGCTTCGGTGTTTATCTCCAACTCAAGGGTGAATGCTATTGAGGAGGATGTAGAGGAAGCAGAATTTGACAGTTGGATCTACCCGACTACCAGCAACGGACCCAGCAACTGGACGACAAAGGATTTTACGCCTATCACATTTGTCACGCAGTAATTAATTTCTTTTGATTTCCAATTTGTAACAAACAATATGTTAAAACTTTGTTGGCTCGGTGTCCTACCCGGGGCATCGTAGCTCCATTTGTGAGGGCTTTTTGTATGACATTTTCATATATCATCAATCAAAACATTGGACGTTTGTTGCATTACAAATCTTGTGCTCTTCTTCTTTCTGTGTTATATATATTGCAAAACAGCTATATTTACACACACTCACTTATACAGGTTTCAATCCACTCTGGATCTCACTGATAACAGCTCTGCTACCGCCAGTTATGACTTCGAGAATCCGATCAACTTGGCCGAAGACGAAGGTGAAGATGATTGCGAAGTGCCTGGTGAACTCGCAAGACTGCTACTCCAGGAAGAGAGAGCTATTCAACCACATGAAGAGCCGGTGGAGACAATTAACCTGGGTACTGAGACGGATAGGAAAGAGGTCAAGATTGGTGCCAATCTAGAGCTCAGCGTGAAGCAACGATTGATCCAGATGCTACAGGATTACATGGAGATTTTTGCTTGGTCCTATGAAGATATGCCTGGTTTGGATGCCGACATTGTAGTTCACCACCTGCCAACCAAGGAAGATTTCCCTCCGGTAAAGCAAAAAGTCCGACGGATGCGTCCAGAGATGTCTGAAAAGATCAAGGCTGAGGTTATGAAGCAGTTCGACGCCGGGTTTCTAGCAGTGACTTCTTACCCTCAGTGGGTTGCCAACGTGGTGCCGGTGCCAAAGAAAGACGGTAAGGTCAGAATGTGTGTTGACTACAGGGATCTGAACAGGGCCAGCCCCAAGGATGACTTCCCCCTACCTCACATCGACGTTCTTGTCGACAATACCGCTCAACACAAGGTGTTCTCCTTCATGGATGGTTTTTCAGGGTATAATCAGATCAAAATGGCCCCGGAAGATATGGAGAAGACTACCTTTGTGACTCAGTGGGGCACCTTCTGTTATAAAGTCATGCCATTCGGATTGAAAAATGCTGGGGCAACCTATCAACGTGCCATGGTCGCTTTATTTCATGATATGATCCATCATGAGATTGAGGTATACGTTGATGACATGATTGCAAGGTCTCAAACTGAGGAGGAGCACCTTGACCATCTGAGGAAGTTGTTCGACCGACTCAAGTTGTACAAGCTGAGGTTGAATCCCAACAAATGCACCTTTGGGGTAAGATCCGGAAAATTGTTAGGTTTCATCGTGAGTGATAAGGGTATCCAGGTGGACCCTGCCAAGGTAAAAGCCATACAAGAGATGCCGACTCCAAAAACAGAGAAAGAAGTCAGAGGCTTCCTGGGACGACTGAATTACATTGCCCGATTCATCTCACATCTGACTGCTACTTGTGAGCCAATCTTCAAATTGCTGAAGAAAGATCAAGTAGTACGCTGGAACGATGAATGTCAGGCCGCCTTTGAAAAGATAAAGGAATATCTCCAAGAGCCACCCATTCTTATGCCACCAGTGGAAGGAAGACCTCTGATACTATACTTGACAGTACTTGATAATTCAATGGGGTGTGTGCTGGGGCAGCATGACGAGTCTGGCCGAAAAGAGCACGCTATTTATTACTTGAGCAAAAAGTTTACCGACTGTGAGTCTCGTTACTCACTGCTTGAGAAAACTTGCTGCGCTCTTGTATGGGCTGCTCGCCGGCTGAGACAGTATATGCTGACTCACACTACTTTATTGATTTCAAAAATGGATCCTATCAAGTACATATTCGAAAAGCCCGCTCTGTCTGGAAGAATAGCGAGATGGCAAATGATCTTGACAGAATATGACATCCAGTATACAACTCAGAAAGCAATTAAGGGAAGTGTACTGGCAGATCATTTAGCACACCAACCTGTGGACGATTACCAATCATTGAACTTTGATTTTCCGGACGAAGACATCATGGTGGTAACTGACTGTGAAGTACCTGGACCGGATGAAGGACCTGAGGAAGGATCCCGATGGTCTATGCATTTTGATGGAGCCTCCAATGCTTTGGGTAACGGCGTCGGCGCTGTAATCATATCTCCCAAAGGAACTCATACTCCCCTCACCGCCCGATTATGTTTCAGCTGCACCAACAATATGGCAGAATATGAGGCATGTATCATGGGTTTACAAGCTGCAATCGACTTAAGGATCAAATTTCTAAGTGTCTTCGGAGATTCCGCTCTCGTGATCAATCAGATCAAAGGCGAGTGGGATACGAAACACCCAAATCTTATTCCTTACAAGGAGTACGTGTTGACCTTGCTCCCCCACTTTGAAGAAATAACTTTCGAACACTTCCCTAGAGAGGAGAATCAGCTAGCGGACGCCCTAGCTACGATGTCTTCAATGTTCAAAGTTAAATGGGACAATGAGGCTCCCCGAATCATTATCTGGAAGTTGGATGAATCGGCGTACTGCTGCGAGCTGGAGGCTGAGAAGGTGACTGAAAAACCCTGGTATCATGAGGTGAAGAGGTACTTGGAAGCTCAGGAATACCCTGAAGGTGCATCGGTCAATGATAAGAAGTTCATGAGGAGGTTTGCTGCAAAATTCTTCCTCAGCAACGGCATTCTCTACAAACGGAATCATGATTCAACTCTGCTATGTTGTGTGGATAAGGCTGAAGCAGAGAAAATTATGATGGAATTACATGAAGGCACATTTGGAACACATTCCAGTGGACACACCATGGCTATGAAAATCCTTCGGGCAGGATATTTCTGGTCCACAATGGAAGCCGATTGTTACCAACACTCCCGAACTTGTCATAAATGCCAGATCTATGCTGACAAGGTGCATATCCCTCCGGTTCCTTTGAATGTCCTGACGGCACCTTGGCCTTTTGCAATGTGGGGCATCGATATGATCGGAGAGATCCGACCGACGGCATCCAATGGGCATCGCTTCATCTTGGTGGCGATCGATTATTTCACGAAATGGGTTGAGGCAGCTTCCTATGCCACGGTAACCAAGAGCGTCGTGGCACGTTTCATCCGGCATAATCTGATCTGTCGGTACGGAGTCCCGGAAAGAATCATTACGGACAATGGTACCAATCTCAATAACAAAATGATCACTGAACTCTGTGAACAATTCAAGATACAGCACCACAATTCTTCTCCCTACCGGCCGAAGATGAATGGGGCTGTAGAGGCAGCCAATAAGAATATCAAGAAAATTGTGCAGAAGATGACAGTGACTTATAAAGATTGCCACGAGATGCTACCGTTCGCTCTTCATGGGTACCGTACCTCAGCAAGGACGTCGACCGGGGCAACTCCCTTCGCCTTGGTCTATGGCATGGAGGCAGTCTTGCCAATTGAAGTCCAGATACCCTCTCTCCGGATAATGAAGGATGCAGACTTAAATGAAGATGATTAGATCCAGACTCGACTTGATCAATTAAATCTGATTGACGAAAAAAGGCTCACTGCTATCTGTCATGGTCAAACGTATCAAAAACGGATGATCAGGGCATTTAACAAGAAAGTCAGACCACAAGAGTATCAAGTTGGAGACCTGGTAATCAAACGCATCATCCTTCCTCAAAGTGATCCCCGGGGCAAATGGACCCCTACATACGAAGGGCCATTTGTGGTTAAACGTGAGTTCTCAGGAGGAGCCATGATCCTAACCACCATGGATGGTGACGACCTTCCTCACCCCGCCAATGCAGACATAGTGAAAAAATACTACGCATAAATAAAAGACCCGCTAGGTTGACATACCTAGACAAAAATAAGGGCTTCCCGGCGAACCAAAAGGGTTCGGGCAAAAATAAAGGGATGAAATGAATAAAAATCTGTACACCCAGCAAGTCGAAAACCTGAAAAGGCGACTTGGGCAAAAATGGGTATCCCGGTGGACTGAAAACCCGAAAGGGCGGTCCAGGAAAAAGTTAGGGATAAAAGCGTAACATTATGTCTCATTGGATCGCTTCGCATCCGGAATTCGACATCAACTATCTGGCTCAGATTTCGGCATCGACCAATCAGCTTCATCTTCGACCAAGCAGCAAAGTGATGAGACGCTTGAAGACATAAAGGCAATAGCAGAGTTGGAACCCAGTGGGATTGTTCACATAGCTGTTTTGTTTTCTTTTCAAAATTATAAACTTTATGTTATTCGGCGGCGTCCTCTTACTAGGATGTCAGCCTCTTGTACAAAAACGCCTATTCACAGGCAAAGTTCAAATCAATACAAATTCACTTGTCCATACAAATTGCCATTGTTTTCCCTTTTTTCTGCTTTGTCTTGCGAAGAACGTCCAATGTTCATTTTTGATATATGCATTTGACATTAAAATTGTTGACTCATAAATATTCGCATATGAAACGAAAGATTAATTACAGGTGACATCAGAAACAGGGGCAATGTAAGGTTGTCTGATACAGTCTGGTTGCTTTGTCCGCCAAGGTACCAAGGTAGATTCGACTGAAGAATGTGACCAAATCATCTCAACGTCCCGCAGAGTAAGACAAGATTCGACAATACTCTCCCCAAGCGGAGTTGACTCCCCGTCAATCCTGAAAAGGCACAACATTCCCCGGCAGGTCTTAAAGCTCATCCCTAGTAGATTCTGGAAGCTTGTTCCCTATGGTGCACGGACGTCTCTCCCGAGTGTTATTTAGAGTTATTTCCTCACAAGGACTTATAACTGGGTTATCCTCAGTTAAAATAACAATGATAATAACGGAAGATCGCCCTCGGCAAGTTCCTTCAATCCCCAACGGAGTTTATCATCATTATCCCCAGCGGAATCCATCATTAAAGTCCTCAACAGGCCTCTCAGCAAAACTTCGGCCAAGTATCTCTTCCACAGAGCAACTCCCCGGCCGTTCGTCAAGGATTTATTTTCCTAAGACGAAATTACATTCATAAACATTTCACATTTTCATACATCTTGCTTACATATATGATAAAGTGCATACAACACCATCTCATGTTGAACATCATGACATCATGCATATCATACATCATGACATTGCATACAACTTACGTTTTTGCTTTTTCAGGAAAAAGACAATCCCAAAAACAACTACCTTCAACTGTCACAATTCCAGATTCGATACCTGTATCTAGCCAGGGCACATCTGAGAGTGATCAGTTTCCAGACTCGATTCCTGTATCTAGCCAGGGCACGTCTGAAGAGTTCGAAGATTCGATCCCTGTATCCAGCCAGGGCACATCTATCAACTACAACATCTCCAGATTCGATTCCTGTATCCATCCAGGGCATATCTGTTGACCACGTTTCCAGACTCGATTCCTGTATCTAGCCAGGGCACGTCTGAAGAGTTCGAAGATTCGATTCCTGTATCCAGCCAGGGCACATCTATCAACTACAACATCTCCAGATTCGATTCCTGTATCCAGCCAGGGAATATCTGTTGACCACGTTTCCCGACTCGATTCCTGTATCTAGCCAGGGCACGTCTGAAGAGTTCGAAGATTCGATTCCTGTATCCAGCCAGGGCACATCTATTAACGACTATTTCCAGATTCGACTCCTGTATCCAGCCAGGGCACATCTGTGAGCAACCAATTGTAGATTCGATACCTGTATCTAGCCAGGGCATATCTGCATAAGGAGACTGAAGATCAAACACCTGTAACAAGCCAGGAAAACATCCGTCTTTCTCAAATATACAAGTTCTCGCTAAGGAATCTCTTATGCGATCGACACTTCCAAATGGCATCTATAAGCCCATTCCCGACAAGGTTCTGTCACATCTCCAGATGGCATCTATAAGCCCATCTCCCTATCCACCGTCTCTCCAAATGGCATCTATAAGCCCGTTCCCGACACCACATTGTTGAGACTCCAGCATGCGAGTGCAAATTTCCGGGCACTCTAGTGTCCAATCTCCTTTTACCCTCGAGTCACGAAAGGCAAACTTGCCAATCTAACTCTTCAGGTCCAAGAAGATTGAACAGGGGAAACTGTTGTACCCCAAAATTTGCCCTCCCATTTCCTCAACATTTTCTCATCACAAGACCCTTGAAGATCAAGATCCAGTTAGGGTTTCCTCTGCTCAAGACTTCTCCTTGCACTGTGGACTCAAATTAGGGTTTGTGTTTGCCCAAGGATGTTTTGACCTAAAATGCCTAAGATGACTTTCATGTTTCATATTGGACTCCCAAGTTTATCCTCACCAAGTTTCCAGTCTTGAGTCCAAATTTTGCCCAGTCAATTAGACAGATGACCTAGAAATCAGCTGTATTGGGGAAAAAGTCAACTGTGGCCAATTGACAGTCAAACCTCATGAAATTTGACCCACATCAACATATTGAACTCATATGGACCATTTGATCAAGTTTGGATCACAATTCCATAAGAAATTTGATCAGATCACCAAAAGGGCAAAATGGTCATTTTTAGGTTTTTGACTGCACAAAGGCAATTTTTGACTGTTTGACCTAGCCAATGGCAAATCAAGCTCACATATGGACTCAAGGACTCAATGAAATGGTCTTGACACATTCATCAAGCTCAAAAGATCCCAAGTACACAAGGTTGACAGTTGAATTTCCCAGTCAATTGAGCAATTTTGACTGTATACTGAAAAGTCAAACTTTGACTTTTTGGTCAAAATCAAGAGTCAAGATTCATTTTTCATCAAAACATGCCAAATCATGAAACTTGTTCACCAAGAAATCACAAAATGCAAATTAGGGTTAGAAAATGGAATTTTTCATAACTTAGAATTTTTCTAAGTTATGAAAAACCCTAATTTTTTCCCAACTTTGCCCCATCTTTTAACCAAGATCCATTTGGATTCAAACAAAAGTCAAAACATGAAAGTTGTAGCTTGTTGCATAATATACAACTTTTATTCACAAAGTTTTCTCATTTGAAGCTTGTATCTCAAGTTACAAAATTTTGAATAAGGGCACCAAACCATTTTTAACTTAGTGGAATTTTAACCTATTTTGACAAGGTTTTTCTACCCCACTTCAAGGCCATTTTTCATACCCTTCCACTTGGAATTTCAATTTGCATTTCAAAGATGGATTGTAGTAAACATTCCAAGCTTTCCAAAATGTCCAAGAACTCATCAAACAACCTCATAACTTGAGAGATTCGAATTTCACAAGTTGGCAAAAATTCACTTTTTGTTCTTAACCAAAACATGCTCATAATCTTGCAATTTGAACTCAGCTTGCTTTAGGCTAGATTACAGGTCCTTAAACCAAGTTACACTCAAGAATTAAATGCAAAACCAATGTGCCAAGTTGTTATTCTAAGCATTTGGACATTACATGATGAACTAACCCTAAACTAGATAAAGTGAACTTTCCATTTTTGAAAAGATTAGCTTTATGTCCAATTGCAAATCAAGAAGGTACATAGCAAATCTTCTTGGCACAAGATTATGTGCATAACACACTGATCAAGAGAAGCTTATGCAGCACATTAGGGGGTCCTCTACTGACCTAGAAAGCCAAGTTGCATTTTGTTGCTTAAGTGTGAAGAAAAGTCCATAACTTGTAACAACTCTCATCTCAGCATAGACACACAAGAACAAACTGATCAAACACCTTCAAGAGAACATAACCAAGCTAAGACACGACCCTTGCACCTCCAAAACACCCTCCATCTCAGAATCATCCTCAAACTGCAAAAACAGGGTTGCCTCTGCAGTTTGAGTGCCCACTTTATTTTCTCTCGAGCATTCTTGCTAAAATCAGTTCATACACATTCCCTAGCATATATGCAAGCTAACCATGACCTAAAACCTGACCTGTAATCCCTCTAACAGCTTCCACCATTTTCACATTTTTGACTTACAGGTGAAGTTCTATAGCTTGATTCAGAAGCTCTCAAGACAAAGTAAGCATTGAAACAACATCCCTGGACCTCAAGGAAGCTTTTCCAATCATCACCTTGCACTGGAAGTTCCTCATTCTCCAGATAGAAGTTCAACTGCACAGGTAAAACTTTGAACTCGTATCTCTCTTATTATGTATCTTTAGTCTTAAGTTTGTGAAGAAACAAGGTTCTACTCATAGCCCTGAACATGTACACATCTTTACATTTCATTTCTTTTGCCTGAGTAGAGAGAATTTGGAGTTTGAAAATGGCAGAAAAACTAGGTTAGGATTTGGGGGAGGGGAAATTCTCCCTCATCTTAGAGAGTTAGATCAAGTTCCATACATGGTTAGAATCGTCTCTTCATGCTGAACATTTGTTGTGTTATGAGTTTTTGTTAAAAAGCCAGGAATCGAGAGTTGGACATTGAAGAACAGGGCGCGCGCATTTTCAAACATTGTGCTGGAGGTTGAAGACAATGGCATTGGGCTGGGCTTGCTTTGTGTTTTTTTTTATTCACACCCCTTTTTTTGGTTTACACCCCCTAAGCTCATTTGCTTTATTTTTATTGATTTTTGATATTTTCTTTTTTCATTTGACTCATTTATTTTTTCTCAGCACATTAAAATTTTAAAAATATTTTTTCCATCATTTTTTGAATTTATTGCATATTTATTTAGTTATTTCTTTTGTTTATACATAAATAAATACATATTATTATTTAGAATAAATAGAAAAGATAATGTGAATATATTTTCATTTTTTATTTTTATTTTATATTACCCTCTGAAAATATTTCATATAAAAAATACTATTTTCCAAAAATTAATTATTATTATTATTTATATATAATACATATTTAGGATAATATAAATATACATATATATATATATATATATATATATATATATATATATATATATATATATATATATATATATATATATATATATATATATATATATATATATATTAATATACTTAGAGTAAAAATACCAAAAATGTACATATTTCATTTTTTAACATTTAATACTAAAAAATGCTTTTTTTACAAATATACCATGTTTTATTTTATTTTTGTATAATGAATATTATGTGAATTAATTAATTAATATACATCTTGATTAAAATTAGGGTTTTTTGCCCTAAAAGTTGAAAATACTCAAAATAATACCTTTTTATTTTCTTATTTCATTTTACATAAACCATACTTTTCTCATACATATAAAAACTTTCTTTTTGCATTTTGCATATTTATTTAATTTCCATTTAATTATGCAATTTATTTACATTGCAAATATTCAAAATTGATGTAATAGTTTTTAGGTTTACATTACTTGTCAATATCCCCATTTGAACATTTGTACCCCCCTTCCCATATTTGGTTTTGTAATAGCTTAGTAAATTTATTTTCGCACTTTATTGCTTTCTAATTATACCATGTTAGAATTAGGGTTTGTATGCGAAAAACGACAAAAAATAGTTATGACCTAATCTCAAGATAAACAAGTATGAAAATGGACACACAAATCACACTTGCACCCCCTAGGGTATTCCACTTGTTGCCTTTCAAAATTGGGCCATATTGCATGTTAGGTCTCTTTGGGCAAAACAAACAAATTGAATGATCATAGTCCCTCGATAACATTTTTTCAAAACAAAAACAAATGATCAAGTCCCTTAAAGAAAATGCCCAAAGATACTTGGCACCATTGCAATTATGGTCTAAAACGATGACCCGCGCCTGTCCCTTTCACATCCTAACATAAGATTGTCCACCAAATGCAATGGTGGAACAAACTTGTTAAAAGGGTTAAGACATAGCAATAATCTTTTGAGAAATTTAGGAGTAGATAACCTCTTAGTTACTTGAATCAATCTTGCAAACTAAAACACTTGTCTATTTCAAAAACCACACATCACTACACTTTCAAAATAACTTTCAAAAACAAATGAAAACCTTTTCAAAAGACGTACATCTTTGTATACATCCCCACATGGATCATTACAAAGGTTGCCACCACATTGGCTTCTTTTCAAAACATTTTCAAACCCACACACTCAAGCACCATTTAAAACAATTGAAAACAAAAAGGCAAGTGATCTAAGCAAGTAACTAAGAGCCCATGGATAACCATGGATAGAAAGGGTGCTAATACCTTCCCTTTCTATAATCTACTCCCCGAACCCAAGAAAACATCTCAAAAGGTTTTTGCTGTGCTTTTTAACCTTTCCTTAGGATAAAATAAAAAGTCGGTGGCGACTCTTGCTCAACCGAAACATTTGCGAAAACAAACACAAAACCTCAAGTCAGTTCTCCCACCGTATCACATTAGTAAATTAGGGTCTCATTCCTTATGTGTGAGCATGTGCGTTAATCTAAGATCATGAGATTAGGGTTTTGTTTTTATATCAAAATAAGTAAATAAACAACAAAAAATCACAGAAAAAAATGAAAATTAAATAACAATAAATTACTTTTGCTTGGAGGTTCAATGATACTTTTCAACTCTTGATTCTGAATCAATGGAGTTTCCTTCCAAAATGGTGATAATTATGGTACTAAATAAATAAATAAAGAGTAAAAATATAATAGAATTAAATAAAGAACAAGTATAATTGCCTACCTATTCAATAAAAGGAAGAAATGACTTGAAAGAAAATGAAGAGAAAAAAAAGAAGAGAATTCTGGCTTAGTTTAGTCAATGATTTATGGTATTGTTCCAAAAATGAAAGAAAGAAATATCTTATTTATAGGATAAATGAGGTGGGAGTGTTGATGTGACAATCCATATGACTTTTAGAGAATGGTTCTTGACCATTGATAAGCCCAAGTTGGTAATCCATGTGAAGTGTGAGAATGATTCTTGACTATTGATAAATACAAGTTGGCAATCCATGTAAAGTATTTGTACTACATTATAGTGGTCATAACTTTTCTTTATTGACACAAAAAAAAACAAAAGGACAAAGTAATAGTAATAATACAAACTAAAAGTTTTAGTAATAATAATAAATACAAAATAGAAAATAAAAGAGACATTAAATTAACTATTTATGATTTTTTTTCTTGAATTAAAATAAATAAAAATATAAGTGCAAATTAAAAGATAAAAAATAAAATACATATAAGAAAGTAAAATGAATTATATAAATTTTTCTAGATTTTTTTTTTTTGAAATAAATGATACCAGTATATAAATTTAAATTAATAAAAAACATATTTTTGATAATTTTTTAGTAAAGAGGTAAAAATAGTAAATAAAAAAATAACATGATGTTAAGTATATTTTTTTGTGATTTTTTTTAATGGAAAAGAAATCATGAATAAAACCCAATAAAAATAAAATTCCACTAAATTCATAAACGACTTTTAACATTCCTATTTTTTTGTGGCTTTTCAAAGCATAATCTGCTCTTGACTTGTAAAGAGAAATAGTAGATGATGTCAGGGAGAATCATATGCAAAAAGAACCGCTCAAAAATGTCAAAATTTGAAGAAGTTATAAAATTTTGAAATCTAACTCAAGAATTGGCAAAAAATAGGCCAAACCACTCGTGAACACTTGTTATGCAATAATGTAAATGGAGGGTGAGATCTTAGGTCAACAATTCGGGTATGACAGGTTGCTCGTGAAAGTGTAATAAGTTTGATTATAGTGGGTTAAGTACTTGGATAAGGAGAAATCATCCTTGAGAGGGTGGATCGGAGTAGCCTAGTTAACATCGAACTTGGATAAAATACTTGTGTCCTTTTATCTTCTTTGTCTTTATAGCTATTATCATTTGAGTGCTAAGAGATTTTAAAGGGGAATGTTTTCTATAAATTTAATTCAAACCCCCATTTCTTATGTTTTCTCTACCTTCAATTAGTATCAGAGCCCGACTCTGTTGTTGATTTAAGATCAAACACTTAACTGTGTAGAGAGATCCAGTTAGAGAAAATTCTATAGCTACCTGCTACTCAAATGATTGAAATCTTTTATGATTAAAACCCATTATGTATAGGATTCAAAACTATGGGGAAGAATAAAAAATATGAAGACAAAATCCATGTGACAAGTTCTCAGGATTTTGAAGACTCAAGTACTTGATGGAAAAGGAATTCATCTTCTCAAACAACAGAATCTCTCCTTCAGTAGAAAAGAATTTAATCAATGTCATCTCAAGAGGACTCATCAAGTTCTCTGAAAGGATTGATACTTATCTCTGAAGTATAAATAGGAATGGGAGAATATCAGAAGCTATACCTCCTGAAGCAAGCGAAGCAGCTACTGAAAAACAAGAAGTGAAGAATCAGAAGTTGCTCTTCCAGAAGCTTCTGATGTCTACAAAGAGGATTATTCGAAGACCTCACTCTGTGAAGAAATGTTACTGGGTTCAAAGTTCGTGATGACACTAGCTTCAATTGAAAGAAGCATCTCAACATAAATAATGGAATCCGAAGATATAAAAAGAATACAACAGAAAGAATAAATCAGAATCAAGCTCAATGACAAAGGCAAACTCTTCATAGAACAATACTTACCGGGTTATAATTTACTTGATTTCTTTCACAATATTTATTTAACTCCCTTTAGACATAACATAATTTTTTTTAACATTAGTCAAAATGAATATAAAATTCCCAAATAAATTTTTTGATTGATCTAGCACATAAATTGTTCGGAAAAATAACGTATCTATAAGCATATGAATAATCAAAGTAAAATGTATCACAATTTAAAATGTACTTTGTTTCTTGAAAACTAAAAAGGCTAATGCTTTAAATGCATTGTCAGAATAGTAAAAAGTTATGTTTCACTCTTAGTGATAGTTATTTTAATTAATCACACATGTCGTTTGAAGTGCCACATGAGTAGTGAGATAGTCTTGAGAATAGAATAAATATCCTCATACCTTACCCTTTGTCAGATTATACAACTCTCCATAGATAAATAATTATTTCAAAATATATTTAAAATCCACTCACTTTTCTCCCTATACTTTCGCTAGTCTTAGCCCCAAATCCTCAAAAACCCTAAAACTCCCTGCCTGCGTTCGAATCTGTTCATCTTCAACAATGTTTTCTCAAAAATAAATTTCTGGCTCATCATCTCTTCTAGATCAAATTGGTACCAACTTTCTTGAACTTAAATGTTCCATTCCCACATTTCAGTTACAAGTCTTATCTGAATCTCTAGTGAACTTTGAAAATCTCAAGGAAAATGGTTATGATCTCTCCTTAGATGTTTCCTTTCAAGGACGGGAAACCTTTTTTGAAATTCTAAAAGCTCATACCTCTCCTAATTTAGTAAAATAATTATGGGTTATGACATGTGAATCTAAATAAGAGATTACAACAAACATTGTTGGAATGCCAGTCGTGATTTCTGGAAAATCTATCGTACAACTACTTAATCATGACGAGACTGAATTTAAGTGCTGCAGTCTAAACGACAAGTGCATTAGTAGGAAACACAGTGAGTGTTTTCTCCAGAATCTTCTTGGAAAATAATAACTCTAAACTATTCAAGGATATTTATCCTTCTCTCAATATCCGGGGAAGAATTATTTTAGAATGCATTTATCAGAAACCTCACCAATAAACGGCCTTTAATCGACAATGATATAAAAGAAGTTTTATACAACCTGGCATCAAGAAAAAATCTCAATCTTCCCTTAATCCTTTTCAAGCATTAGAAATATGCTATCAACTGCTTAAGAAGCCATAAAGAGAGTCATATCAAATGGATACCCCTAGGAAGACTCATCACCGCTCTCTTAATCAACTGTGGATAAGTTGATTCTCTTGCTCAATTAAACTTGCATGAGTATCTGACCCCAGGATCTGGAAAATTCTTTGATGGAAGAAACTAAAGAGCCATGCTGCAAACTGTGATCCCTCCGTCAAAATATTTCGTGTCAAACTCTTCAAACTATCATACATCTCAACCTGAAGATACTTATGCATTCACTACTACAGATGGACCATAGGTCTGCTTATCTTATCTAAAAGAATGCATGATCAAGCATGTACCAACTAGTATGTCTCCTGAAGCCTTCGTATCAATCCTTCATAATCCTCCTAAAATTATCTCCAAAATAATCATTCAATACATCCTTAGTATAGCTAACTGCTTCAAATATAAAGAAAGACTTCCATCTGTTTCAGAAATTCGTGCCATAATTCGTCAAAAATATACGGATCTTAATCAAAAGTTTTATGATTTGTATAGTGAAGAAGATTCATGCCTTCATCACTAAAATCTCATACGTCTCTTTCCGATGAACCTAGTCCTCTTCAAACCATTATCCCTACACTATCTTCCTCCCCTTTCGAGAACCCTTATAAAGTTTCAATTTTTCGTGAATCTCTTGATAGAGAAACACCCTCAAACTCTACTGTTATAGAAGAGGTGTCATCTAACTCTGAGGAGGAAATGAAATCATCCACTCACACTGAGTTTTGTAAGCCAGATCTTCCTCTACAAAAACCTAATCCCTTTCTTGATCCTGATTCCCTTGTGAACTCCCATCATGACATTCCTCACTCATTCTCTCCTTATGATCCTCAATCAGGAATAAGTAAAGTGGATCTTCCATCCATCATATCCTACAACTTGCCCCCAACTCCCTTTCATCTTGCCTTTTGTCAAACCTCAACGAGACCACTAACCTCATCTGAACTCTTCCAAAAGTTTAAACAACTTTCTTTAATCTCTCTTGAAAATATCTTGAAAATTTCTTCCTCCAGCATGGATCCCTTAAAAACTGAAGCCTCCTGGATTAGCTTCAGACATGTAATGAATATCAACTCTGACATCATGCAACTTGTCCACTATAAAGAGGCTAAAAGGAAATTCGAAGACCTGCTTGGATCCTTATTGTTGCACCCCAAGATTTTCCCTCCTAATTTATTGTTATCTGGATTAGAACTACATTCACATATTTTCATTAGGTCATCTACACTAACATAGCATATATTTCATTGAATAAAGCACATGTGTTCAATAGAATCAATGGCTCTGAAGCTAGGGTTTTCACAGTGTTTTGAGGCGTATATATCAAATGAGGGTGATTCACCTGGTTGTTTCTTTGTGCATTAAACTCTGAGGAATCAGAATTTTAAGTATGGTTATCATGAGTTTGTCCTCCATCCAACTACGAGGTTATTCTTTTCTGAAATTCATCAAGGTTTGGGATCAAGGGTTACTTCTCTGCATTTCTCAGTAAATTAGGGTCTCATTCCTTATGTGTGAGCATGTGCGTTAATCTAAGATCATAAGATTAGGGTTTTGTTTTTTTATCAAAATAAGTAAATAAACAACAAAAAATAAAAAAAAATGAAAATTAAATAACAATAAATTACTTTTGCTTTTGGAGGTTCAATAATACTTTTCAACTCTTGATTTTGAATCAATGGAGTTTTCTTCCAAAATGGTGATAATTATGGTATTAAATTAATAAATAAAGAGTAAAAATATAATAGAATTAAATAAAGAACAAGTATAATTGCCTACCTATTCAACAAAAGGAAGAAATGACTTGAAAGAAAATGAAGAGAAAAAAAAGAAGAGAGTTTTGGCTTAGTTTAGTCAATGATTTATGGTATTGTTCCTACAAATAAAAGAAAGAAATGTCTTATTTATAGGGTGTATGGGGTAGAAGTGTTGATGTGGCAATCCATGTGACTTTATGAGAATGGTTCTTGACCATTGATAAGCCCAAGTTGGTAATCCATGTGAAGTGTGAGAATGATTCTTGGCCATTGATAAGTACAAGTTGGAAATCCATGTGAAGTGTTTGTACTACATTATAGTGTCACAACTTTTCTTTATTGACAAAAAAAAAGGATAAAGTAATAATAATAATAAAAAATAAAAGTTTTAGTAATAATAATAAATACAAAATAGAAAATAAAAGAGACATTAAATTAACTATTTATGATTTTTTTCTTGAATTAAAATAAATAAAAATATAAGTGCAAATTAAAAGATAAAAAATAAAATACATATAAGAAAGTAAAATGAATTATATAAATTTTTATAGATTTTTGTTTTGAAATAAATGATACCAATATATAAATTTAAATTAATAAAAAAACATATTTTTGATAATTTTTTAGTAAATAGGTAAAAATAGTAAATAAAAAAATAACATGATGCTAATACATTTTTTTGTAATTTTTTAAATGGAAAAGAAATCATGAATAAAACACAATAAAAATAAAATTCCACTAAATTCATAAACGACTTCTAACATTTCTATTTTTTCGTGAGTTTTCAAAGCATAATCAGATCTTGACTTGTAAAGAGAAATAGTAGATGATGTCAAGGAGAATCATATGCAAAAAGAATCGCTCAAAAATATCGAAATTTGAAGAAGTTATAAATTTTTGAAATCTAACTCAAGAATTGGCAAAAAATAGGCCAAACCACTCGTGAACACTTGTTATGCAATAATGTAAATGAAGGATGGGATCTTAGGTCAACAATTCAGGTATGACAGGTTACCCGTGAAAGTGTAATAAGTTTGATTATAGTGGATTAAGTACTTGGATAAGGAGAAATCATCCTTGAGAGGATGAATAGGAGTAGCCTAGTTAACATCGAACTTGGATAAAATAATTGTGTCCTTTTATCTTCTTTGTCTTTATAGCTATTATCATTTGAGTGCTAAGAGATTTTAAAGGGGAATGTTTTCTATGAATTTAATTCAAACTCCCCATTTCTTGTGTTTTCTCTACCTTCAATTAGTATCAGAGCCCGACCCAGTTATTGATTTAAGATCAAACACTTAACTGTGTAGAGAGATCCAGTTAGAGAAAATTCTATAGCTACCTGCTACTCAAATGATTGAAAGATTTTATGATTAAAACCCATTATGTATAGGATTCAAAACTATGGGCAAGAATCAGAAATATGAAGACAAAATTCATGTGACAAGTTCTCAGGATTCTGAAGACTCAAGTACCTGATGGAAAGGGAATTCATCTTCTCAAGCAACAAAATCTCTCCTTCAGTAGAAAAGAATTAAGTCAACGTCATCTCAAGAGGACTCATCAAGTTCTCTGAAAGGATTGATACTTCTCTCTGAAGTATAAATAGGAATGGGAGAATATCAGAAGCTATACCTACTGAAGCAAGCGAAACTGCTACTGAAAAAGAAGAAGTGAAGAATCAAATGTTGCTCTTCCAGAAGCTTCTAATGTCCATAAAGAGGATTATTCGTAGACCCACTCTGTGAAGAAATGTTACTGGGTTCAAAGTTCGTGATGACACTCACTTCAATTGAAAGAAGCATCTCAACATAAAGAATGGAATCTGAAGATATAAAAAGAATACAACATAAAGAATAAATCAGAATCAAGCTCAATGATAAAGGAAAATCTTCATAGAACAAGACTTACCAGGTTATAATTTACTTGATTTCTTTCAGAGTATTTATTTAACTCCCTTTAGCCATAAGTTAATTCTTTTTAACATTAGTCAAAATGAAGATAAAATTCCCTAATAAATTTTTTGATTGATCTAGCACATAAATTGTTCGGGGGAAATAACATATTTGTAAGCATAGGAATAATAAAAGTAAAATCTATCACAATTTAAAATCTACTTTGTTTCTTGAAAACTAAAAAGGCTAATGATTTAAATGCACATCAGAATAGTAAAAAATCATGTTTCACTCTTAATTATAGTTATTTTTTTTAACCACACATGTCGTTTGAAGTGACACATGAGTAGTGAGATAGTCTTGAGAATAGAATAAATATCCTCATACCTTACCCTTTGTCAGATTCTACAAATCTTCATAGATAAATAATTATTGCAAAATCTATTAAAATCCACTCACTTTTCTCCCTATACTTTCATTAGTCTTAGCCCCAAATCCTCAAAAACCCTAAAACTCCTTGCCCGCGTTCGAATATGTTCATCTTCAACAATGTATTCTCAAAAATAAATTTCTGGCTCATCATCTCTTCTAGATCAAATTGGTACCAACTTTCCTGAACTTAAATGTTCCATTCCCACATCTCAATTACAAGTCTTATTTGAATCTCTAGTGAACTTCAAAAGTCTCAAGGAAAATGGTTATGATCTCTCCTTAGATGTTTCCTTTCAATTACGGGAAACCTTATTTGAAATTCTAAAACTCATACCTTTCCTGATTTAGTAAAATAATTATGGGTTATGACATGTGAATCTAAATAAGAGATTACAACAAACATTGTTGGAATGCCAGTCGTGATTTCTGAAAAATCTATTGCACAACTACTTAATCATGACGAGACTAAATTAAAGTGTTGAAGTCTAAACGACAATTGGCATTAGCAGGAAACACATAATGAGTGTTTCTTCCAGAATCTTCTTGGAAAATAAGAGCTCTGAACTATTCAAGGATCTTTATCCTCTTCTCAATATTTTGGGAAGAATTATTTTAGAAGGCATTTATCAGAAACCTCTCACTAATAAACTGCCTTTAATCAACAATGATATAAAAGAAGTTTTATACAACCCGACATCAATAAAAAATCTCAATCTTCCCTTAATCCTTTTCAAGCATTCGAGATATGCTATCAACTGCTTAAGAAGCCATAAAGAGAGTCATATCAAATGGATACCCCTAGGAAGACTCATCATCACTCTCTTAATCAACTGTGGATTAGTTGATTCTCTCCCTTAATTAAACTTGCATGAGTATCTGACCCCAAGATCTGGAAAATTCTTTGATGGAAGAAACTTAAGAGCCATGCTGTAAACTGTGATCCCTCCGTCAAAAGATTTCGTGTCAAACTCTTCAAACTATCATACACCTCAAACTGAAGATAATTATGCATTCAGTACTATAGATGGACCATAGGTCTTCTTATCTTATCTAAAAGAATGGATGATCAAGCTTGTACCAACTAGTATGTCTCCTGAATCCTTCGTATCAATCCTTCATGATCCTCCTAAAATTCTCTCCAAAATAATCATTCAATACATCCTTAGTATATCTAACTGCTTCAAATATAAAGAAAGACTTCCATCTGTTTCAGAAATTCGTGCCATAATCCGTTGAAAATATACGGACCTTAATCAAAAGTTTGATGATTCGTATAGTGAAGAAGGTTCATGCCTCTCATCACCAAAATCTCATACGTCTCTTTCCGATGAACCTAGTCCTCTTCAAACCATTCTCCCTACACTATCTTCCTCCCCTTTCAAGACCCCTCATCAAGTTTCAATTTTTCCTGAATCTCTTGATAGAGAAACATCCTCAAAATCTACTATTATAGATGAGGTGTCATCTAACTCTGAGGAGGAAATGGAATCATCCACTCACATTGAGTTTTGTAAACCAGATCTTCCTCTACAAAAGCCTAATCCCTTTCTTGATTGTGATTCCCTTGTCAACTCCCATCACGACCTTCCTCACTCATTCTCTCCTTATGATCCACAATCAGAAATAAGTAAAATGGATCTTCCATCCATCATATCCTACAACTTCCCCCAACTCCCTTTCATCTTGTCTTTTGTCAAACCTCAACGAGGCCACTAACCACATATGAACTCTTCCAAAAGTTTAAACAACTTTCTTTAATCTCCCTTGAGAATTTCTTCCTCCAGCATGGATCCCTTCAAAACTGAAGCCTCCTGGATTAACTTTAGACATCTAATGAATATCAACTCTGACATCATGCAACCTATCTGCTATAAAGAGGCTAAAAGGAAATTCGAAGACCTGCTTGGATCCTTATTTTTGCACCCTAAAATTTTCCCTCCTAATTTATTATTATCTGGATTAGAACTACATTCACATCTTTTAATTAGGTCATCTACACTAACGTAGCATACATTTCATTGAATAAAGCACATGGGTTCAATAGAATCAGTGGCTATGAAGCTAGGGTTTTCATAGTGTTTTAAGGCGTATATATCAAATGATGGTGATTCACCTGGTTGTTTCTTTATGCATTAAACTTTGAGGAATCATAATTTTAAGTATGGTTATCCTGAGTTTGTCCTCCATCCAACTACGAGGTTATTATTTTCCGAAATTCATCAAGGTTTGGGATCAAGGGTTACTTCTCTACATTTCTCAGTAAATTAGGGTCTCATTCCTTATGTGTGAGCATGTGCGTTAATCTAAGATCATGAGATTAGGATTTTGTTTTTTATCAAAGGATTTTCTTAGAGAGCATTATGTTGTGTGTCAAGATATCTTCTTATATGTGTTAATAATTATCTTCTCCTATGGAATTCCTTGTGGACTTTAGCCTTGCATTTTCACGTGGACATGTTTGTGGTTGGGATTACAAAAGCGCGAAGCACAATACAAGATATGATGCGAGGGAGAATTAAGTGAGTTAGAAGCATATGAAGAAAGGCTTTGATTTTTAGCAAAGGCAATATGGAAAAGTGGTTTTCTTGACTAAGTTCATGCGTGAATATGCTTCATTGGTTTGAACCCTATGTCATATAATTAGTTCAAGACTTATGTATTGAATATGCAAGTTAATGGAATTCATTCATTAAGTCTTGAAGTGAAATATTGTGAGGATAATCAAATTGAATTAAGAAATTTAAGCATTGGTTTGTTTTCAGGAGTTTGATTCAAGAAAGATTGAAAACCTAGAAAGATGTTTTGAAGAGCCTCTTATTTAAATTCACAAAAAGTCATTCTTAATGCCATGTTCATCAAGGCTTCAACAGATACAAAACTAATTCCATTACGAGGTCTCAAAAGCCATGACCAGTACAAGGGTACATCACATATCCATTACAATTGTACTTGCGAGTTTACGAGACCATTTCACATAAAAAATAACAAACAAAATAAATCTATCTTAATCTTCATGCCCGTAGTATGTTTCCAACCTCATCTTTCAACATTCCCTATGTTTGAAAGCCAATCTCAGTTTGTACACGTGGCGTAATAAAACTTCAAAACTCGCAACTTGTTTCAAAGTAAACAATGATCAGTTCAACCATTAAAGCCAGCCTTGCAATGTAAGTTCAATCCAGAAAATAATCATTAACAATCGTACATATGCGGTTCGAATCACAGATGGATCCACGCTAACTGCAAGCCTACCTCAGATCAGTACTAGGCTTTCCGTCGGAACATACCTCCGCCCTCATGCTATCATTTCATAACTGAAACCTGTTATGCCCCACAACATCATAAAATGTCATCCCTACACTCAAGCAAACTAAAATAATTCCCCTACTCAAACTCAGAAGCAAAAACTCATAACAGAAAATATAAGAGAGGATGGAAGATTAAATCAGGAAACATCAGAAAAAACTGCATGCTAATTCATTTGAGAAATTAGAAAATTCAGAAGCACAATTATTGGAGGAATAAAACAGGAAATCGTAGGAATTCATGAACTTAGAAAAACCAATGAACCAACAAACCGTTCCTCTTAGCATTGAACCATTCAATCGGTTTTATTCAAATTGAACCAAAGGCCAACTCTTTCTAACAACTTTAGCTAACATTCATAACAGAATTTCACGGTATATAACAAACTGCAACTAGCTTCTAACTTGCTAATCGTTAATAACTAACAATTAACAACAATTAACTTCTAAACAAAAATTCTCTAACCAACCTTTAAACAGTTAGTAACTAACTTTCAACTAATTTTCTAACCATCTAACTGAACTACATAACATAGTTCATACGTTGAATGTATCATTCTCGAATTCTCTGAAGAATTGCAGAACAAAACTCTCTCATCTTCTCTCTGCTTTTGTAATACGGTGGGAGAACTGACTTGTTTTTGCATTTTATCGCAAGTGTTACGAATAGCAAGAGTCACCACTGACTTTTATTTTATCCAAAAAGGAAAGGGTGAAAATAACAGGAAAGACCTTTGAGATTTATGAGTTCGGGGGGGTAGATTATGAAAAGGGAAGGTGTTAGCACCCTTTTCATCCGTAGTTATCTACGGCTCTTAATCGCTAGCTCACTTTGTTTTGAAAATGCTTTGTGAAAGTGTTTGAAAATATTTTGAAAATGCTTTGTGAAAGTGTTTGAAAATATTTTGAAATTGCCTAAGTGTGGCAACGTTGTAATGATTCTTGTATCGGTTAAGAATGCGTACAAAGTGTTTGATTTTTTGAAAATATTTCAGAGAAATCGTTTGTGAAAAAATGTTTGCTTTGTTTGTGAGTGAGCAAGTGATTAAGAACTATCTACCTACTCAAAGTCTTTCGCATTATTTTCCTCCTCCTTTAGATAGTGCTATCCTACCATTAGTTAGTAAGAATCCCTATCGTTGGATGTGAAAGGACAGACGCGAGTCATCGTATAGTCATAAAGGCAACTAGTAGGGGTGCTTTAACAATTTTATCGTAAGGGGCTAAATGGTTTATCGAAGGCAGCATCGAAGGGTAATCGAGGGACTACGATCTTTTTAATCGAGGGCCTTTGCTAAGGCATCCCCACGCTCCAGGGACATGAATGTGTTTCCGAGGCAACAAGTGAGGTTACCCAAGAGGTGCGTGTATGAAGAGTGTTTTGTATTTCAGTTAATTTATCTTGAAATTAGGGTTTTCTATGATTGTTTTTAATCTTTCCATACAAACCCTATTAGCATACATATAACAGTTATATACAAAGCATAAAATATCAATTCGGGAATGTAAAATCCTACGCTATTACAAGGCTTCGGGAATGGGGGTACAAAATAGAAAAATGGGGGAAAAAAGAAAAACCCTAATTAAACTATTACAAGATGTAAGCAGATGCATAATTAGAAAAAGAACGTGAAAATAATAAAGTACACGAGGCGGTAAAAAGGAAATTGTTTTATGATTTAATTGATGAAAAAGAGTTTAATGATTAACCTAAGAACTAATTAATTTTAATTAATAAAAAAGGAAATTGATTAAAAACCCTAAAAAAAACCTAAGTTGTTTTTAATTAAAAAAAGATAATTAATTAATGAAAAACCTAAAAACTAAATTAATTGATTTAATAACAAAACTTAGATTTAATTTGAATTGATTAAATGAAAAACCTAAAAAACTAAATTAGGGTTTAAAAAAAAGGTTTTTTAAAAGAAGGTTTGTAAAAAATAGGAAAACAAACAAGGGAAAGAGTAAGAAAGATAGATAATTTGAAGGAAAAAACCAAAGGGGGTAGGGGTGGGTGTTGAACCCACGCCCTTGAAGCCTTCAATCAAAACCTTCACCACTAGGCCAAGCACGCCTTGGTGACAGGTAACAGGTTCAACGTGTTTTGTAACTAACCCTGCAAAACATGGAAATATTAGAAAAATAAGTGGCAAAAGGTTGGATTGAACACATTCCCTTTGACACCAATGACTTAATGCACGTGCTTCTACTGCTGGAGCGGTTGTATATCCATTAACTTATGTGAAACGAATGAAATAAATATGACGCACAAATACATTATCTGGAGAGATGCCGATGCCCTAGCTCCGGTCGTCTTCTCCGACGAGAAGATTTTTGTTCCTGCAAAAAAAATGCGCGTTAGAGATCTAGGGGGACCCTAACCCCATAAATCAGGCCCTACGAATCCATTGGAGGCCTTAGTTTTGGATGAATCATCTTGCATAATGAGGTATAAACAAAATACTGAAAATCGATGTAAGAATGGTGGTTTGAGATTCTGATTGTATGGGACCTCCACGATGGGTCATTCCTGCATAGTTGAGTCTCATAAACACATAACAAGCATTATTAAACGTTAGAATGCAGTGAAACGAAAAATCCGAAACTCAAACAAATATGAAATCCTGAAGCATGCACATGTGTTTTATGGCTATTTGGATCTTTGTAAACGATCCAATCTTACCCTTGGTATAAATGATGTTGATTGGGATGAGAAGTTTGTGGTGAAAGGGCTTGTGATAAGGGTTTCAAGATTTTAGGGTTCTTTGAAATTTTTTGGAATTTTTGACAAGTTGTTGAGGCAATATTTTCGTGTCCTTGTATAAGAATGAATGGGAGAATATATAGGTTGAAATTAGGGCAAATATATCGGCTTGGTCTTTGTGTAAGAAGGCCTTATCTTATTTCATTTAATTTTGACTTTTAAATGAATAAAAATAATAAAAAAACAAAAAAAATAAAAGGGAGGTGTATAAATAAGTCTTGAGGTGCACCTGAGATATAGAGCATGCTTGGACCCTAAAATAATAGCCCAATAGCCGAAAATATCAAATTTGCTCCACTTGAACTTCATGCATTTGCTCAAAATTTTCCAACTTGTACTAGTCATAACACTCTTAATTTTCATCTTTTGAATGTGATCTTTAAGTTTTCGGAAAGCTCAAGATGTCCTATACAATCTCTCTTTTAATCATTTTTGTATTTGGAGACTTTATCTTGATGTAAGTTGCCTTGACAAAAAGTGTCTTTTTATTGACTTTTGAAATGACCTGTATTGTGTTGACTCATATCTCTCAAATGAAGCACTTTTTGGACTTTATCCTAGAGATACAGAGTTGTAGAGAATTGAATTTCCTTCAAGATCGGATTTGGTTAGGGAAAATTTGATGAAGCATATGAAAGTTATGCTTGGTCAAAGTTTAGTTGACTTCTCCTAAGGAAACCCTAATTTTACAACTTTTGACTTTTGATGATTTAAGGGCTTTTCTTGAGGAATCATGATTAACCCTTGATCAAATGATGAATGTGGCTTAAAAGTCTTGATTATGACCAAAAATCTCGAGGTTTGACTGTATGTTGACCACAATTGACTTTTTATCCAATACAATTGATCCTTTGTCATCTGAGCCATCGACTGAGCAAACTTGTGATGCAACGCTTGAAATTTGACATGAGAATTCTTAGGGACATATGAAAAACCATGAAAACCACTTGAGACCTTAGAAACCAAATCTTTCTTGAGAAATACAGAACCCTAGTTGTGAGTCCATTGAGCATTTGAGAACCCTAGGAGAATGTCTTGAAGAAAATGGGAGGGAAAATATTGGGGTACAACAGTTGCCCCTGTTCAATCTTCTTAAACCTGAAGAGTTAGATTGGAATGTCCTCCATTCGTGACTTGAAGGTAGAAGATGATTGAACACTTAAGTACCCAGAAATTTGCACTCACATGTGCAGGCGGTAACACTGTTGGTTGATAATATTGCTTGAATGGGCTTAAAGATGCCATTTGGAGAGGTGACAGAGAGGCGTCGGAGATGACCTTATAGATGCCATCCAAAGTAACTGTTGATAGGAGTATTAGGATGAGTCTTCACTTGACTGTATCTGAGAAATTCTTTTCAGAACGAATCTATCCGATCCTATCTGAGGGTAATGCTTTTCAAAATGAATCTCTGAAGGAAATGATTTTCATAATGATGCTCTGAAGGAAGTTCTTTTCAGAATAAATCTTTGAAGTAAAATGGTTTTCAGAATTCAATCTCTGAAGGGAAGTGTTTTTCATGTAGGTAGTCACCCCGTCCTGTTTCGAGAATTGATCTATAATCTATTTTTGTTGGTAAAGCCATCCTATTTTGAGAGTTCATACCACTTGGTGATAAAGATAGTCGCCCCGTCCTGTTTCGAGAATTGATCTTCATCTGGCCATAAAGATAGAAAGATAGTTTCCCCGTCCTGTTTTGGGAGTTAATCTTTGATCGGTTGTATAGATAGTTTCCTCGTCCTGTTTCGGGAGTTAATCTTCAACCTGTTCATGTAGATAGTCTCCCCGTCCTGTTTCGGGAATTAATCTATAATTTTTTTCACAAATAGTTTCATTGTCTTGTTTCAGGAATTAATATGTGTCTGATCATACAGATAGTTGCCTTGTCTTGTTTCAGGAATTAATGTATGACTTGTTTGAAAATTGTTGATGATATTCGTCTATTTGTAGACTTTTCCTGAAAAGATAAAGAGTTAGCTGTATGCAATGTCATGATGTATGAAATTCATTGCGCAATGATATTCTCAAAGTAAATGAGATTGTGCTATATGTGTTTCGTATGCATATGTTATGATATTTGTAAATGATGTCTGAATGTACAATGTCGTTGAAACATATTGATAGCTTCGTATAACATCTTTAATTAGGAAAATAAATACCTGACTGTTGATGGGGATGAAGAATATGTGTAATCTTCGATATTGTCTAGAATGTTTCTGTAACACCCCAATTTAATTAGAATTGTTTTTAATTAAATAATTAGATAATGTGATATGATATTTTGTTTGGGACTAGGTACCTTAGAATTATGAGAGTTGAGGTTTTAGGGGTGTATGGCTAAATGTGTAGAGACATGGGGGTGTGTTGTACCCCAAAATTCTCCCTCTCATTTATCAAAGATTTCCTCACAAGATCTCTTGAACTCAAGACTGCATTAGGGTTTGACTAGCTCAAGACACCTCCTCATGCACTGATGACCAAAATTAGGGTTTGAGTTTGCACAAGGATTTTTGGACTATAAATGCTTCATATGACTTTTAAGGATCATTATGGACCCCCAAGATTACTCATGTCATGTTTCAAGCCTTGAATCACATTTTTGATCAGTCAATTGGACAATTGACCTAAAAATCAGCTGTATTAGGGAAAAAGTCAACCATGGCCAATTTACAGTCAAACTTCATAATTTTTTATCCACATCAACATCTTAGACTCATATGTATCATTTGATCAAGTTTAGACCATAATTCCTCAAGAAATTTGATCAAATCATCAAAAGGTCAAAATGGTCAAAATTAGGGTTTTGACTAAGAAAGGACAATTTCTGATTTTTGACCCAGAAAAGGATCAATTGGTTTGAAGTGTGATTTCAAGAGTTCAATTGCATCATCTTGACCCAAAAACCTGATTCAAAACATTACAAATCCATTGGATTGACAGATGAATTTTGCAGTCAACCGATCAAAAGTCAACTGTATACTGAAAAGTCAAACTTTGACTTTTTGGTCAAAATCAAGTGCCAAAGATCATAATTCATCAAAAAATGTCAAAATGTGAAACTTTTTCATCAGGAAATCAAGTGTTTAGGTTTTGGTTTTGAAAAGTTGAAATTTTTAACTTTGAAAATTTTTTAAGTATAGAAAATTTCTTGTTTTTTCTCAACTTTAAGCCAAATTTTCACCATGATACAAGATGATTCAAAGGAAGTTCCCAAAATGAAAGTTGTAGATCTCCATGAAATATACAACTTTGCTTCACAAAATTTCTCCTAAATATTCTTGGATCTCAAGATATAATTTTGTGAATACATGCTCATGAACTAAAATAACTTAGTGAAATTTTGCCCTAGTTAGGCAGGTTTTTGACCTAACTTCATGCCAATTTTTCACATAGTTCCAAGGGGAATCATTGAAAGCAATTCAAATATGAGTTGTAGAGCACATTGAAATTTTTCCAAAATGTCCATGAACTCCTTGAGATCATTCTTGAGTAGGGATAATCGAAGAGATGAAGTTGACAATTTCTCACTTTGATTTCAAGCCATTTCATGATGAACCAAAATTCAAATTCAAGCCTAGGCTGCATAATATTTGCTTTGCAGGCCTCAAACTTGTTTCTCAATCCATAATTAAATGTTTACACAGCTGATAGAGCTTTAATCCAAGCATTAGAGCCTTTGTCCAAGCTACAATTCCATTTATGGCACAAAGTTGCCATTTCCATTTTGATCAAGTACAAATTTTGCAATTGTCAACTACTTGAGCTTTGCACTTGTTCTTTCTACACACACAAACCCTATATACCAAAAGCAATATGTCTAAAACCTCTACCAACTGATATCAGGCTTGTACAAACACTTAGGGACTTGTCTCCTCACTTTGCTTCAAAAGCAAGTTATAGAGCCAAAAGGCTATAACTAAGAAACCTGGTGTAGAATTGATCAAAAACCTTTTCTATACTTATACACAAAGGCATTACAACCTAGAATACGAATGCTAAGGCTAATAAACTCTCCCAAACACTCTACCACTGAAAATCTGCGATAACTTGCAGTTTTGCACCTTACATAGCAATCTCAAGAATCACTCGTGCGTTTTGAGTTTTAACCACCTAAACACTTAATACACATCATATCTAAATGTTCCAGACCCCTGTCCCCTCACTGTAACTCCTCCTCCCCCATCTGTCATTTTTACATATCAAGCTTGCAGATTGACTTGACTAGGGAGATTCAAGAACTTTCAAGGCAAAGTAAGGATTGGAACACACTCAGGGAGGTCCAGGAAAGCTAAACAGATCCTCAGGCCTTCTCAAAACTTTCTCAAACTCCATTCACGATCTCAACTGAAAGAGGTAAAAACTCAAACTTCTATCTCTTCATACAAGCATCCTTTGGTCTTGATTTATGAAAACAAAATGTAGATATCCTTGCACTAAAGCCAATCATGTTCATAGTTTTCATTTATATTAATTGTGTATAGAGAATTTTGGATTTGAAATTTCTGTAAAATTTAGGTTTCAAATTAGGGCCAGCAAAATTAACTTTGATCTTTGATTTTTAGTTTACATAAGATATATAGTTGAACTCGTGAGAAGAAAAACTGTAATATTCATGTTTGGACTTTCCATTTTCATAGAGAAATGAGAGAGATACAGGTGGTCCGACCATGGCTCAAGGTTGAAGATCAAGTTGCCTTCAGGGGATGTTTTCTAATATATATTTATGCCTTTGTTTATATGAAAGGATGTACAGCCACCCTAGTGGTAAGGCAGCGCGCAAAAATGCCATAGGTCATGGGTTCGAGCCGCTGCCTTTTGCAATCTTTTTTATTTTTCCATTTTTTTTGCTAGCTTACAGCGCGTTGGGCTTCAGTGCTTTGGGCCTTGTTTTTTTTTCTAACCTCCTGCCTCTTGATTGCTTGCAGCACCCCTGACCCATATTAATTTTATTTATTTATTTATTTTACCTTTTATTTTATTTTATTAAATATATTTTCTTAATATTAAAAATCACAAAAAATATAAAAATGATAGATTTTATTTTGACTTATTTTATTTCATTTTTCCCAATAAAAAATATTTTCTTTAGTTATATATATTATTTATTTTATTAAACAACTTTGTAAATTAATTTAAAAATTAGTTTAATATTTATTCATCTTTCTTCAGACTCATTAAGCATATTATTTTTAACATAAAAAGACCAAAAATATCTCATGATACCATATTTTATTTTCAAGATAAAAATATAAAAATACTTACCTTTTCTTAAAGAAATTTATATCCTTTTGATAAAATAGCACTAGGGTTTAATAAAAATCTTTTTTCTAAAAAATAATTTATTTTTCTAATTAATTTGAGATAATCTTGATTTATTTATTAGGTTTAGATTAAAACTTTTTCCACATAAAAAACCAAACAAAATCTTCTTTGCATTCATACATCTTTGCATATTTAATTTATCTTGTATATTATTTATTCCAATATTTGTACATATTCAATTTGGTTGTAATAGATTAATTAGGCTTATATTATTGCAATCCCCATTTATAAATTGTATACCCCCCTCCAAAAAATGTTGTAATAGCGTAGGACATTTAAATTTCGCAATTTATCGCTTTTTATATAACATGCTAGTAATTAGGGTTTGTATGGCAAGATAAAATCAATCAAATAGAAAACCCTAATTCAAGACAAAATCAAGCATGAAAATGACACACTTGCACACAAACACCCCTAGGGTTACCCCACTTGGTTGCCTTATACAAAATGGCCATATTACGCATGTAAAGTGTCTTAGCAAAAACAAACAAATACAAGATCATAGTCCCTCGATGACGCTATTCAAAGTTGCCTTACAAAAATGATCTTAGTCCCTCAAAAAATGCTAAGATACTTTGCAACATTGCTAATAATGGCTATACGATGACCCACGCCCGTCCCGTTAAACACCCAAAGATAGGGTTACTTACCAAATCAATGGTAGGACAACAATATCAAAGGAAAAGAAAATGAACAAGAAATACATTTGAATAGGTAGATTACTTTTAGTTACTTGCTCCATTTCAAAACAAATATCCTTGTAATTTTTAAAATAAACACACACATTTCCAAACATCATACAAAATTGAAAACATTTTCAAAAAGATCAACATCTTTGTATACATTCTTACGAAAGAGAATCATTACAAAGATTGCCTAAACAATGGCCTCTTTTACAAAATATTTTCAAAACCACACAAAACACAATTTCAAACAAAAGCAAGTGATCTAGCAAGTAACTAAGAGCCCATGGAAAACCATGGATGAAAAGGGTGCTAATACCTTCCCTTTTCATAATCTATCCCCCGAACTCAAGAAACAATCTCAAAGGTCTTTCTTGTGCTTTTTTACCTTTCCTTTTGGATAAAAGAAAAGTCAATGGCGACTCTTGCTAACCGCGACATTTGCGATCAAATGCAAAACAATCAAGTCAGTTCTCCCACCGCATCACAGAACTGGCGACTCTGCTGGGGAAAATTCTAAAAGTTGGGTTACTTTAGGGTTTAGATAACATTTACTAGCTTAAATTGTTTGACTTGCATGCTTTACATTATGGTTCTTTATTTGGGTTTGAATCCTCTACCCGGATTTGGGATACATTATAGGTAAGTAGCAATACGTTGTGGAAACTGTGCGGGGTATACCAGCATGGTCTAAGCAATAGCTACGTTAGTGCGACATATTTGTGGGTACCTATAGCCATTAAGTTAATAAAAGAGAATACGGGGCTGCTGAGTGATGTCATGAAGCACTAATGAACTTCTAGAACCTTTACTTGACCAACTTAGCCTTTTAGGATGTAGTGAGATGACCGGCTTTGGTGCAGTCTGAAGTTGGTAGATACTCGATACTACACTCATTGAGGGTTGGTTTCTTGGGATATTTCGGTCGCCACTAAAGAGGCTTGAGCTGAAAAAATGACCAAGGAAACAATCCAGTGATATTGAGCTCCTTAGAACCCGGTTACTATTACTAGGACAGGTTTAAGCCAACTAAACTTCAAGAGGGTACTTACCTATAAAATTCCATGCAAGCCTAAACCTAAGGACTTGTTTGCTTTGCTTGTATATGCATACTTGTACAAAACATCATGGACATCATGAACATCATATACATCCACTAACCATTTCAAGGATTTTGGGATTCATCTTTGTTCTTGTTTTGTAGGATATGGATTCACTTCGCAGGAAAATAATTCAAGTCAACCTTGTGAGAATCCCTCTACAACTTAAGGAGCTAGTTTCAAGGATTCCTAAAAACTCTTCATTCACCAAGAGACATGGTCGTCTACTCAACTTGGTCACCTCCAACACAGATGAGGACATGATGAAGGTGCTCTTTCAGTTCTTTGATCCTTTGCACCATTGCTTCACATTCCCCGACTATCAACTTGTGCCTACTTTGGAATAATTCTCCCAACTCTTGAGGATTCCCATTCTCAATCAACTACCTTTCAATGGTAAGGAAAGAGATCCAAAGCCAGAAGAGATTGCTCAAGCTCTACACTTGCACTCATCTGATATCACAACTCATTGAGAGACAAGGAGTGGTGTCAAAGGTTTCCTAGCAAAATTCCGGTTTGAGAAAGCCCAAAGCTGTTGGAATTCCTTGGACTTAAAAGCCTTTGAGGAAATTGTGGCTCTCCTCATCTATGGGATGGTTTTGTTTCCAAACCCTTACCAACTCATAGATATCAACACCGTCAAAATCTTCATATCACACAATCCGATGCCTACATTGCTAGGGGATATCCTACACTCTTTTCACACTCGCACAATGAGGAAAAGAGGTGTCCTTATGTGTTTCACTCCTCTCTTGGCAGGATGGTTTATTTCTCATCTTCCCCAATCAGTCTTAAAGAATGAGCAAGGTTCAAGGTGGTCACAAAGGTTGATGACGCTCAAACATTCAGACATTCATTGGTGCTCTCGATCTAAAGAGAATGTTATCATTGTCGATCGTTATGGAGAATTCCCCAATGTCCCTTTACTTGGCATTAGGGGAGGTATCACCTACAAACCATGTCTAGCTTTAAGACAGTTTGGTTACACCCGAAGGGATGGCCCTCACGAGATGCTGATTCAAGGTTTAGTATTCGACTACGACAACGACGATCAAGGTCTTCGCCAAAGATTTATCCGACCTTGGAGGATGCTAAATAAGGGTGATAACAAGACTTTGGGGCACAAAAATTCCATCCCTCTTGAGCCTTACCTCAAATGTGTACGAACTCGCGCTCAGAGTCTTATGATGCCTTACCCCTCCATTCTCCCGGTAATCATTGAGCCTTTCATGGAGGGAGACGTTCCATACACTATCCTACATCCTGACATGCCCACATCTCTTGAAGACCTACAAAGAGATTGGATACAACTCAAAAGAGAGTGAGAAACCTTTGAAGCCCAATTCTACGCAAGCGAGACGAAGGTTTTGGAACTCACTAGGCTACTTCATGAGGAGCAGACTCTGAATGCCTACATTGCACCAAAGAGGATGTGCACTACTTTTCTATCTTAGAGTTTTGTATTATTTTGCCCAAGGGGCATTGATGTCCTCAAACTTTATCTTATTAATATAACGTGTGTTTCCTTTTTTGTCTAAAGAAAATTTGAATCTTTGAAATCCTTGAAAACATTGCATATGCACATATCATTCATCATAACATAAATAGGTCTTTTGCAACAAGTCTCCTCATCTCTCTATTGTTTATTTCAGTAAGATGGATCTCGAGTAAATAGTGAAAGATCTCCAAGCTCAGAATACGAAGTTTCAATAGTTGCTCATGACCCTAGCCAAGGGGCAAGAAGACTTAAAGACTCTGCTGGCTGAAGAGAGGAAGAAGAAAACAAAGAAGGTAACCGGAGTCTTAAACATGGGAAGAAGATTTCATGTGCAGACAAGAAGGACTTTGGACTTTGCAACAACATCCGGTGAAGGAGAAGGGAAAGATAAGGAAAAATTTGTCCCGTCAGAATCAGAAGAGGAAGAAGAAGAAGAAGACTACTCTAAGGAACAGTACCCTCCAGCTGATGATAAGTATAAACATCTTGAAGAGCGGTTGAGCGCAATGGAAATCCAAAAGGTTCCAGGTTTGAACTTTGAGGAATTGGGACTAGTGTCGGGGATTGTGATTCCTTCGAAATTCAAAGTGCCTATATTTGCCAAATATGATGGAGTGTCATGCCCTAAAATGCATCTCCGATCATATGTGAGGAAAATTCAACCCCATACCGCTGATAAAGACTTATGGGTGCACTTTTTCCAAGACAGTATGTCTGGAACACAACTTGACTGATTCTACCAATTAGAAAGAGCCAATGTTCACAATTGGGAAGATCTTGCTACAACTTCCTACAAGTAATATCAATGCAATGCTGATTTGGCGCCTACCCGTACTCAACTCCAGAGTATGGCCATGGTGTCCAATGAAGGTTTCAAGGACTATGCACAAAAATAGAGAGATTTGGCTGGAAGATTTCAACCCCCTCTGTCTGAGAGAGAATTGGTAGACATGTTCTTGGGCACCTTGTCCGGTCCCTTCTTCAATCATTTGATCAGAAGTTCATCTGCGGGCTTCACTGAACTAATATTGACCGGAGAGAGGATAGAAGCCGGTATAAAGAATGGAAAGATTCAGAAAGACACATCTTCTTCAACAGCTGTAAGGAAGCCCTTTATCAGAAAGAAAGAGGTGGTTGCCGTATATCCGCAAAGAAATCAAGAAAGGGCCGAACGCCGACCAATGGTGGGGGCTGTTATGATCCCAAAGCCTGCATCTGATCAACAAAGAAATAATCAACCAAGGGTAGAAAGGCCAGTCAGGCAGTTTACCATAATCAACATGACTACGTCTCAAGTATTACCTCATCTACTAAGATCCAACTTGGCAACCTTGAAAGAAGCTCCGAAAACCCCCAACATAATATCTCCTCATTATCATCCCAATGCCCGTTGCGCATATCACTCTGAAAGTCCTGGTCACAATACTAATAACTGTTGGGCCTTGAAAAACAAAATACAAGACCTCATCGAAGCAAAAGAAATTGAGTTTGATGCGCCCGAGAAGCCAAATGTCATTTCTGCTCCTATGCCCAAACATGGCCACAATACCAATGCCATTGAAGAAGATTTGTTTGTTACCTCAATTGACGAACTCATAACCTTACTTCCGACCATTAAGGTAAACTTGTTGAAAGTCGGTATGTTCCCGGGCTGTAATAAAGTTTGCCATCTCTGCTTATCCTCACCAACTGGCTGTCCTTTGTTAAAGGCAGGCATTCGGTGCCTGATAGATAACAAAGAGATTTTGTTTGAGAAGACTCATGTTCCACCTATTCTTGTTGAAGATGTTTCTATCATTACCATTTCCGCCAATTCTTCCAGGGTCTCCACTAAAAGACCCGTTAGAATTACATCAGTTCCGAAAGTAGCTCCTCTAATAATCACAATGCTTGGGCCAGTCCCATATACATCAGACAAAACCATACCATGAAATTATGGAGGGGATGTCTATTACCATGGTATTAAACAAGACTGGCCGGCTGCTGAAGAGTTAAATTCCGAGAAAGAAGACTCCGACGTCAGTAACATTGCCGGAACTAGCAAAATTACCCGAAGTGGTAGGATCTTTTCTCCAGAAATTGCTCCCCCAAAAACAGTTTCTGGACCCGTAATTATCCCTATGGCTGCTCCAAAGGTTGCTCCTACACCCATAATCATCTTTGTAAGTACTCCAATTGACAAAGCTGTTACAACCTCTGTAATCATTCTTACTGACACTCCTGCTGCCGGGTTAACCGAGGCTCGAGGAAAAGGTGTTATGGTTGAGCCTGTCCGGACGAAGGCTCAGTCATTGACTATCCCTGAGACCTCCAAGAAGGAAATGGAGGAGATCTTAAAAATTATAAAGAGAAGCGACTACGATGTAGTTGAACAATTGGGGCAAACTCCCTCTAAAATCTCCATGCTAGCATTACTACTGTGTTCTGAGGCGCATGCAAAAGCCTTGGTGAAGTTCTTAAAAACAGCCCATGTACCGCAAGAGACATCTGCTGATCAATTTCGAGACTACATGGCCAACCTAACTGCAGATAATGGTTTAGGTTTTTCAGATGTTGATCTGACGCCGAGGGGAAGAAAGCATAATGAGGCGTTGCATGTCTCAGTGGAATGTAGGGGCACCACTCTGGCACATGTTTTGGTGGATACTGGCTCATCCCTGAATGTATTACCCAAAAAATCTCTTGACAGACTTGACTGTGAGGGGGTTGACTTTGAAGCCAAGCAACATAGTGGTAATGGCTTTTGACGGCTCGAAGAGGATGGTACATGGGGAGGTAGACATTCCCATAAAGGTTGGAACCCAAACTTTCAATTCAACTTTTTATGTGATGGACATCCGCCCTTCATATTCCTGCTTGCTAGGCCGGCCATGGATCCATAATGTTGGCGTTGTTACCTCTATACTGCACCAGATGCTGAAGTATCCGGTTCAAGGGAAGATTATCACTGTAAATGGAGAGGAAGAGTACATGATCAACCATCTCAATTCCTTCAGATATATGGAATTGGACGGCGAATTCATTGAAACTCCATTTCAACACTTTGAAGAGGTCCCTCAAGAGGTGGCAGTGACCAAGGCTGCTCCGAAGATTACAAGGCCTCCACTCTGGATGTCATCTCTGAAGGATGCCAAAGCAGTGGTGGAAGAAGGTGGATGCACTATTTGGGGACAACTCCCAGATATCCCGTATAAATCTGACAAGTTTGGCTTAGGTTTCACTTCAAGTGCTCAAAAGGATGTACGCCGTGCCCGTGCTGGAGGGCCACCCTTGAAGATCAGCAACCGTGAGGTCAACGCGGTAGAAGATGGTGAAGATGTTTTCAACCTGGAGGAATGGATCTTCCTGAATGTCAATGGAGGGATCAACAATTAGGAGGCTAGAGACTTCGTCCCGATCACTTTCATCCCTCAGTAATTTATCTTTACATTTTGTTGGATCTGTAATATTCAAAACAATTCACACTCTGAAAACCTTGTGTCTTACCCGAGACACAATGGTCCATTTGTAAGGGTTATTATCTCATTTTTCATATGACATCAATGAATCATGGATGTTTTCGCGTTCAAACCTTTGTGCTCATTGTTTTTCTTTTACATTTTACTTTCTTTCAAAGATAGCTATACCCTTACACACACCCACACTCACAATGCAGGTATACATCCATTCTGGATCCCATGGGTAACGATATTGCTATGGCCTTTTGTGACTCTGAGAATCTGATCTACCAAGCTGAAGACGAAGGTGAGGAAGATTGTGAAGTACCAGGGGAACTTGCCAGACTTCTACAACAAGAAGAGAGAACCATTCAGCCTCACGAGGAACCCGTGGATACGATCAACCTAGGTACCGAAGAAGATAAAAAAGAGGTCAAAGTGGGTGCCAATCTGGAACCCAGTATCAAGAAGCGTCTGATCTAGCTATTGCATGATTATGTCGAAGTCTTTGCCTGGTCATATGAAGACATGCCAGGACTTGATGAAGATATTGTGGTACATCGCCTGCCTACAAGAGAAGATTGTCTGCCAGTAAAGCAAAAGGTGCGTCGAATGAGGCAGGATATGTCAGAAAAGATCAAAACAGAGGTCATTAAGCAATTTAACGCTGGATTCTTGGCTGTTACCTCTTACCCCCAATGGGTTGCCAATGTTGTTCCCGTGCCCAAAAAGGACGACAAAGTGCGAATGTGTGTGGACTGCAGAGATTTGAATAGGGCGAGCCCTAAGGATGACTTTCCACTCCCTCACATAGATATCCTAGTTGACAATACGGCATAACACAAAGTGTTTTCCTTCATGGACGGATTCTCAGGTTACAACCAAATCAAAATTGCGCCTGAGGACATGGAGAAAACAACGTTTGTCATACAGTGGGGCACATTCTGCTACAAGGTAATGCCATTCGGAATGAAGAACGCTGGGGCAACCTATCAGTGTGCCATGGTAGCTTTATTCCACGACATGATACATCATGAAATAGAAGTCTATGTGGACGATATGACATCCAGATCGCAAATAGAAGAAGAGCATCTTGATCACTTACAAAAGCTGTTTGAGAGATTGAAGAAGTACAAACTGAGGTTGAATCCCAACAAGTGCACATTCGGGGTACAATCTGGTAAGCTCATAGGCTTTATCGTCAATAACAAATGTATCGAGGTCGATCCTGCCAAAGTTAAAGCAATACAAGAGATGCCTGCTCCTCGTACTGAAAAGGAAGTCAGAGGATTCTTGGGACGTTTGAACTATATCGCCAGATTCATTTCTCACCTGACAACTACTTGTGGGCCAATTTTCAAACTATTAAAGAAAGATCAAGTAGTCAAATGGAATGATGAATGCCAAGTTTCTTTTGACAAAATAAAAGAATACTTACAAGAGCCTCTTGTGTTGATGCCACCAGCCGAGGTAAGACCGTTGATTATGTATCTGACTGTTTTAGAAAACTCAATGGGGTGTGTATTGGGGCAGCATGACGGGTCTGGCCGAAAAGAGCATGCTATTTACTACCTGAGCAAAAAGTTTATTGACTGTGAAACCAGATATTCACTGCTCGAGAAAACTTGTTGCACTCTGGAATGGGCTGCTCGCTGGCTAAGACAGTATATGCTGACTCATACTACCTTGTTGATATCTAAGATGGATCCGATAAAATACATCTTCGAGAAGCTTGCTCTTTCTGGAAGAATAGCAAGATGGAAGATGATCCTGACAGAATATGACATACAATATACTACCCAGAAAGCTATAAAGGGCAGTGTATTAGCTGATCACCTTGCTCACCAAGCCGTAGAAGACTACCAGTCCATGAACTTCGATTTTTCGGATGAAGACATCATGATATTAGACAACTGCGAAGAATTTAGGCCATATGACGGACCTGAACAAGGATCCAGATGGACCATGTTCTTTGATGGAGCCTCCAATGCACTCGGCAATGGTATCAGCGATGTACTCATATCTCCAGAAGGTTGTCATACTCCCTTTACTACTAGACTTTGCTTCAATTGTACAAACAACATGGCGGAATACGAAGCGTGTATCTTTGGTCTCAGAGCTTCCATAGACTTGGGGATCAAATCCTTGGATGTATTTGGAGATTCAGCTTTGGTCATCATTCAGATCAAAGGGGAATGGGAAACCAAACATCCTAACCTTATCCCTTACAAAGAAAATGTTTTGACATTGCTACCACACTTTGAGAAGATTACCTTCGAGCATTTCCCGCGAGAAAAAAATCAGCTAGCAGACGCACTAGCCACAATGTCATCTATGTTTAAACTTAAATGGGATAACGAGGCTCCCCAGATCACCATTGAACGAATGGATGAACCAGCACACTGTCACGAGATTAATACTGAAGAAGTAGTGGACCAACCTTGGTTTCACGAAGTCAAGAGGTATCTCGAGGCTCAAGAATATCCAGAAGGAGCTTCAATCAATGATAAGAAGTTCTTAAGGAGATTTTTGCTAAATTCTTCCTTAGTAATGGCATCCTGTACAAACACAATCATGACTCTGTGTTACTTCGATGCGTATATAAGGTTGAAGCTGAAAGGATCATGGACGAATTACACGAAGGCACTTTTGGCACCCATTCCAGTGGGCATATGATGGCAAAGAAAATCCTACGAGCAGGCTATTACTGGTCTACCATGGAAGCAGATTGCTATCAACACTCTCGAACCTGCCATAAGTGTCAAATTTATACTGACAATGTGCATGTACCTCCGGTTCCTCTGAATGACGGCTCCTTGACCCTTTTCTATGTGGGGGAATAGATATGATAGGGGAAATTAAGTCGACAGCCTCCAATGGACACCGCTTTATCCTACCGGCTATTGACTATTTTACAAAATGGGTGGAGGCAGCCTCCTTCGCTTCTGTTACCAAAAATGTTGTTGCCCGCTTCATCAACCAAAACCTTATCTTCCGGTACGGTATCCCAGAAAGGATCATCACTGACAACGGTACAAATCTCAACAACACTATGATCACCGCCTTGTGCAAGCAATTCAAGATTCAACATCACAATTCTTCTCCCTATCGGCCAAAGATGAATGGTGTTGTCGAAGCTGCAAATAAGAACATTAAAAAGATCATACAGAAAATGAAAGTCACATACAAAGACTGGCATGAGATGTTACCATTCTCTCTCCACAGATATCGTACCACGGCTCGCACATCAACCGGGGCAACACCCTATTCTCTGGTTTACAGCATGGAGGTTGTCTTGCCTATCGAGGTTCAGATCCCCTCTCTGAGGATTATGAAGGATGCAAGGTTGAACGAAGACGATTGGATCCAAACTCGACTTGATCAAATGAATTTGATTGATGAGAAGAGACTTACTTCTCTTTGCCATGGTCAAATGTATCAAAAGCAGATGATCAAGGCTTGCAACAAGAAAGTCAGACGCCAAGTGTATCAAGTTGGGGATCTAGTGATCAAGCGCATCATCTTGCCACAAGGTGATCCCAGGGGAAAATGGACTCCTACCTATGAAGGACCATTTATAATCAAAAACATTTTTTCTGGTGGTGCAATGATCTTGACCACCATGGATGGCGACGACCTGCCACACCCTGCAAACGCGAACATAGTCAAAAGATACTACGCATAAGAGACCCGCTAGGTTGACATACCTAGGCAAAACAGGGGCATCCCAGCGAACCAAAAAGGTTCGGGCAAAAACTAGGGATAAAACAAAAAAAATATGTACACCCGGCAAGTTGAAAACTCGAAGGGGAAATTTGGGAAAAAAAGGGTTTCCCGGTGGACTGAAAACCCGAAAGGGCGGTCCAGGCAAAAGTTAGGGAATTAAAGCGTATGACTATGTCCTGTTGGATCACTTTATGGACAAACTTTGGCTTCCACTGAAAAACTCAGTTTCTGATCAATTCAATCAGCTTTGGACAAGGCAACAAATAGACAAGATGCTCAGAGATACGAAGGCTATAGCAGAATGGAAACCCCATGGGACTATCACATATAGCTATCTTTTCTTTGTATCAAAAATTTCTTTTTTTTTACGACAACATTCTCTTACTAGAATGTTTGTCTCCTTGTACTAAAATGCTTACTCAAAGTCAACATAAAAAATATTCCTTTGAAAGTGCAAAAAATATTTGCCTTTTCTTTACACTTGTGTTTTGTTTACAAAAACGTCCAATGATTCATTGTTGAGCATATGCATTTGAACATAATTACTGTTTACAAATAAACTAAATGGAAAGAGATAATTACTGATAGATTGAAAGGATAGGAAAATATCTCTAAGCTACTCCATAAGTAAACCCCTATAGTACGTCATTTAAATCCCCAGCGAAGCAAAGTTTCAAATTGTGAATCCCCAGTAGAAGTCGTCAAACTTCTCAGGATTCCCTAGTAGGATATTACAAGCAGTACATGGCATTTCCCTTACAATAGAGTTTATTTCTCTTGACAGAAATTTATCAATACTTAGACTTCATAACATGAAGACTTATACGCCATATCCTCAGCAGCAACCAGGGATTTATTTTCCCCAATCTAACAGCAGTGCATCAAACTAGCTCATATACGCATACATTGCATCCATATATCATAAAAATTGATAACACGAATGCATTATACTATGTATTTCATACAACATAAACATTATATTTTAGCTAACATTTTACCCTTTTCAGGATAAGATTAACAGCTAACATTAACAATATTAAAAAAAACTGATACAGTTCAGATATGCTTCAGACGCGGATGCCATCCTGATACTCATTCAGATTCAACTTTTGATACAGTTCAGATATGCTCCAGACGCGGATGCCATCCTGATACTCATTTAAAATCAACTCTTAGCTACAGTTCAGATACGCTCCAAACGCGGATTCCATTCTGATACTCATTCAAAATTAACTCTCAGCTACAGTTCAGATACGCTCCAGACGTGGATGCCATCCTGTTACTCATTCAAAATAAACTCTCAGCTACAGTTTAGATACGCTCCAGACACGGATGCCATTCTGATACTTATTCAGATTCAACTTTCAAATACAGTTTAGATACGCTCCAGACACGGATGCCATTCTGATACTCATTCAGATTCAACCTCTTGATACAGTACAGATACGCTCCAGAAACGGATGCCTTTCTGATACTCATTCAGATTTAACTTTCAAATACGTTGCAGATACGCTCCAAACACAAATGTCATTCTGATTCTCATTCAAACTCAACTTCTAGATACAATATACATACACCTCAAACACGGACGCCATTTTGATACTCATTCTTTCAGCTTACAAATTACAAACTCAACTATCACCTTTGATGGCATCTTTAAGCCCATCGCCTACAACTTTCTATCACCTCTCCAAATGGCATCTATAAGCCCATTCCTTCTATCATCACATCATCGAGTGCAAATTTATGGGAACTCTAGTGTCCAATCATCTTCCACCTTCGAGTCACGAATGGCAAAACTAGCCAGTCTAACTCTTCAGGTTTAAGAAGATTGAACAGGGGCAGCTGATGTACCCCAAAAATTTCCCTCTCACTTATCAAATATTTCCTCACAAGATCTGTTGAACTCAAGACTGCATTAGGGTTTGACTAGCTCAAGACACCTCCTCATGCACTGATGACCAAAATTAGGGTTTGAGTTTGCACAAGGATTTTTGGACTATCAATGCTTCATATGACTTTCAAGGATCATTATGGACCCCCAAGATTACTCATGTCAAGTTTCAAGCCTTGAATCACATTTTTGATCAGTCAATTGGACAATTGACCTAAAAATCAACTGTATTGGAGAAAAAGTCAACCATGGCCAATTTACAGTCAAAATTCATAATTTTTGATCCACATCAACATCTTAGACTAATATGTATCATTTGATCAAGTTTGGACCATAATTCCTCAAGAAATTTGATCAAATCATCAAAAGGGAAAACTGGTCAAAATTAGGGTTTTGACTAAGAAAGGGCAATTTCTTATTTTTGACCTAGCAAAGGATCAATTGGTTTGAAGTGTGATTTCAAGAGTTCAATTGCATCATCTTGACCCAAAAACATGATTCAAAACATTACAAATCCATTGGATTGACAGATGAATTTTGCAGTCAACCGATCAAAAGTCAACTGTATACTAAAAAGTCAAACTTTGACTTTTTGGTCAAAATCAAGTGCCAAAGATCATAATTCATCAAAACATGTCAAAATGTGAAACTTTTTCATCAGGAAATCAAGGGTTTAAGTTTTATTTTTGAAAATTTGAAATTTTTAACTTAGGAAATTTTCTAAGTATAGAAAATTTCTTGTTTTTTCTCAACTTTAAGCCAAATTTTCACCATGATACAAGATGATTCAAAGGAAGTTCCAAACATGAAAGTTGTAGATATCCATGAAATCTACAACTTTACTTCACACAATTTCTCATAAAGATGCTTGGATCTCAAGATATAATTTTGTGAATACATGCTCATGAACTAAAATAACTTAGTGAAATTTTGCCCTAGTTAGGCAGGTTTTTGACCTAACTTCATGCCAATTTTTCACATAGTTCCAAGGGGAATATTTGAAAGCAATTCAAATATGTGTTGTATAGTACATTTCAAGTTTTCCAAAATGTCCAAGAACTCCTTGAGATCATTCTTGAGTATGGAGAATCGAAGAGATGAAGTTGGCAATTTCTCACTTTGATTTCAAGCCATTTCATGATGAACCAAAATTCAAATTCAAGCCTAGGCTGCATAATATTTGCTTTGAAGGCCTCAAACTTGTTTCTCACTCCATAATTAAATGTTTACACAGCTGATAGAGCTTTAATCCAAGCATTAGAGCCTTTGTCCAAGCTACAATTCCATTTATGGCACAAAGTTGCCATTTCCATTTTGATCAAGTGCAACTTTTGCAATTGTCAACTCCTTGAGCTTTGCACTTGTTCTTTCTACACACACAAACCCTATGTACCAAAAGCAATGTGTCTAAAACCTATACTAACTCAGATCAGGCTTGTACAAACACTTAGGGACTTGTCTCCTCACTTTGCTTCAAAACCTGGTGTAGAATTGATCAAAAACCTTTTATATACTTATACACAAAGGCATTACAACCTAGAACACGAATGCTAAGGCTAAGAAACTCTCCCAAACATTCTACCACTGAAAATCTACCATACCTTGCACTTTTTCACCTTACATAGAAATCTCAAGAATCACTCGTGCGTTTTGAGTTTTAACCACCTAAACACTTAATACACATCATATCTAAGTGTTCCAGACCCCTGTCCCCTCCCTGTAACTCCTCCTCCCCCATCTGCCATTTTTACATATCAAGCTTGCAGGTTGACTTGACTAGGGAGATTCAGGAACTTTCAAGGCAAAGTAAGGATTGGAACACACTCAGGGAGGTCCAGGAAAGCTAAATAGATCCTCAGGCCTTCTCAAAACTTGCTCAAACTCCATTCACGATTTCAACTGAAAGAGGTAAAAACTTAAACTTCTATCTCTTCATACAAGCATCCTTTGGTCTTGATTTGTGAAAACAAAATGTAGATATCCTTGCACTTAAGCCAATCATGTTCATAGTTTTCATTTATATTCATTGTGTATAGAGAATTTTGGATTTGAAATTTCTGTAAAATTTAGGTTTCAAATTAGGGCCAGCAAAATTAACTTTGATCTTTGATTTTTAGTTTACATAAGATATATAGTTGAACTCGTGAGAAGAAACACTGTAATTTTTATGTTTGGACTTTCCATTTTTATGGAGAAATGAGAGAGATACAGGTGGTCCAGCCATGGCTCAAGGTTGAAGATGAAGTTGCCTTCAGGAGGCGTTTTCTAATATATATTTATGTCTTTGTTTATATGAACGTATGTACAGCCACGCCAGTGGTAAGGCACCGTGCAAAAATGCCATAGGTCATGGGTTCGAGCCTTGGCGCTGCCTTTTGCAATCTTTCTCATTTTTCCATTTTTTGCTAGCTTACAGCGCGTTGGGCTTCAGTGCTTTGGGCCTTGTTTTTTTCTAACCTCCTGCCTCTTGATTGCTTGCAGCACCCCCTGGCCCATATTAATTTTATTTATTTATTTTACCTTTCATTTTATTTTATTAAATATATTTTCTTAATATTAAAAATCATAAAAAATATAAAAATGATAGATTTTATTTTGACTTATTTTATTTCATTTTTCCCAATAAAAAATATTTTCTTTAGTTATATATATTATCTATTTCATTAAACAACTTTGTAAATTAATTTAAAAATTAGTTTAATATTTATTCATCTTTCTTCACAATCATTAAGCATATTATTTTTAACATAAAAAGACCAAAAATATCTCATGATACCATATTTTATTTTCAAGATAAAAATATAAAAATACTTACCTTTTCTTAAAGAAATTTATTTCCTTTTGATAAAATAGAACTAGGGTTTAATAAAAATATTTTTTCTAAAAAATAATTCCTTTTTCTAATTAATTTGAGATAATCTTGATTTATTTATTAGGTTTAGGTTAAAACTTTTTCCACATAAAACCCAAACAAAATCTTCTTTGCATTCATACATCTTTGCATATTTAATTTATCTTGTATATTATTTATTCCAATATTTGTACATATTCAATTTGGTTGTAATAGATTAATTAGGCTTATATTATTGCAATCCCCATTTATAAATTGTATACCCTCCCACAAATGTTGTAATAGCGTAGGACATTTAAATTTCACAATTTATCACTTTTTATATAACATGCTAGTAATTAGGGTTTGTATGGAAAAATAAAATCAATCAAATAGAAAACCTTAATTCAAGACAAAATCAAGCATGAAAATGACACACTTACACACAAACACCCCTAGGGCTACCCCACTTGGTTGCCTTATACAAAATGGTCATATTACGCATGTAAAGTGTCTTAGCAAAAACAAACAAATACAAGATCATAGTCCCTCGATGACGCTATTCAAAGTTGCCTTACAAAAATGATCTTAGTCCCTCAAAAAATGCTAAGATACTTTGCAACATTGCTAATCATGGCTATACGATGACCCACGCCCGTCCCGTTAAATATCCAAACATAGGGTTGCTTACCAAATCAATGGTAGGACAACAATATCAAAGGAAAAGAAAATGAACAAGAAAGACATTTGAGTAGGTAGATTAATTTTAGTTACTTGCTCCATTTCAAAACAAATATCCTTGTAATATTCAAAATAAACACACACATTTCCAAACATCTTACAAAATTGAAAACATTTTCAAAAAGATCAACATCTTTGTATACATTCTTATGAAAGAGAATTATTACAAAGATTGCCTAAACAATGACCTCTTTTACAAAATATTTTCAAAACCACACAAAACACAATTTCAAACAAAAGCAAGTGATCTAGCAAGTAACTAAGAACCCATGGAAAACCATGGATGAAAAGGGTCCTAATACCTTCCCTTTTCATAATTTACCCCCCGAACTCAAGAAACAATCTCAAAGGTCTTTCATGTTATTTTTTTACCTTTCCTTTTGAATAAAAGAAAAGTCGGTGGCGACTCTTGCTAACCACGACATTTGCGATCAAACGCAAAATAATCAAGTCAGTTCTCCCACTGCATCAAAGGTTGTGTAGTATAATATGGATTTTCATTACTATTATATTATAATATTAGGATAGTTATTTTAATATTGGGATATATTAAAGTGAGAAGAAGAGAAAGAGAGTCAGTACGTAGAAACAGAGAAAGAGAAGCGTATAAGTGAGAAGATGAGAAAGCACTAGGAAGCTAGGGCAGGAAAGTTCATCAGTAGGAATCAAAAATCATCACCAATCTAAGGTAAGGGGGATTCTAACTCTATAAGGGTTTGCCTAATGATGGGGTATGGTGGTGTTTAGGTTCCATGGTTGTATTCTTTTAATTTCTCCCTATTTGGTTGTTTTGGGGTTTTACCCTTTGATAATTGATTTTGCTGCATTGTATGTATCATTGATGTTTGATATGTGTGGTAATTGATGTATGATGATATGGGATGAAAATCTGGGTTTTTATTGTGCATTATCTCATGAATTTAGTGTTTTTAGAATTGAGCCAAAAGGGTTTTCGCACTGCTATTTTTCTGAATTTGTAAAACTATTTTTCACAGGGTGCAATCGATTTGCAGTGCAGGTGCAATCAATTGCACAATTCAATTTTGGTGAATTTTTCTTCTATTTCAGTAAGCAATCAATTTGCAGTATAGAGCAATCGATTTGCACTGCTTAAAAACTTGATTTTTGGCCTCTGGAACAAGGTGCAATCGATTTGCATGTTAGTGCAATCGATTGCTCACAGTTTGACAACATTTTTTGAAAACTTGAAAACACCATAACTTTTGACTCGGGTGTCTGCTTGATGTGTTGTTTGGATCGTTGGAAAGCTAAAAATATTTTCTACAATATGGTAATGATTTTGATGATAGTAGACTAATACTTTATTGGAAGAATTCTTATGTGTGGGTATGTTGTATGTGTTGTAATGCAAAATGTTGCGATTGAATGTATCAGTGTTGTATAAACGATGTACGGAGGATTTTGCATGATTTATTGCATGATAATGATGATGAAGATGGCCTGTATTGGCGAAAGATGGCTTGTATTGGCGAGACATTGATAAGTATGAACAATAAATGTAAATTAAGTTGTTGGATGTCAGTGTCACATGCATTCATTAAAGATGGCCTGTATTGGTGAAAGAAGGTTTGTATTGGCGAAAGCTGGCCTGTATTGGCAAAAGATGGCCTGTATTGACGTTGTTTCCCCAAGTTGGAATTTATTAAGTTGAGGGTTTGGCCCTATTGGTACCACATGCATAGAGTCAGTACCATCCTCATTGCATTACACTATTATTAGTAATCGATGGTTTGATTATTAAACAAATTTCTAATTCTGTTACGATGGATGTTTGTGTTGTTTGTTGCACATAATTATATTGACGTGTTTCACAGTATGATGAACGATAAAAAGGTGTGAGATCAATATGTATAATGATGTGTACTTGAATTAATATCTGTTCATTATTATGCTTCCTCTTATATTGTTATGATATCTCACCTTTTCTATTTGAATGTTGCCTTTACGTGGGTAACGTGCAGATGATCCGAAGTAGCTTGAGGTCGTTGTTTGCTGAAGAGATCCTTCAGTTTTGTGTAGATTGAGTCAGTGTCTGCTCTGATACATAACACTTGGGGGTTTCACGTTTGTTTTATTTCGTTGGAGTGAACTTTGCACTACTCCATTGTTTGAGTTTAATTCATGACTATGCTGAATTTTGAAAGATGATAATTATCACGCTGGTTGGAGAATTGAGATGATTCTTTATTGACGTTTTTCGTTGCGAATAAATGAAAGGAGGTATAAGACTTTTGAACATATGAATTGTGTTACGTATCTTATTTAATAAGCATGTATGATGTATGAAGCACGTGACATCCTATTTTGATGTTGTATTTTAGAAATTAATTTACTCTGATTTTTATATGATTTACCGATAGGGAAATAGGGTGTTACAATTGGTATCAGAGCAGGTCGGTCCGTGCGGCCAAGTTGTTGAGTATGTGTAGTACGACAGTTGAATATTGTTGATGTGTTGTTCCTTAGTACGCGACATGTGTGTGGAACACTGTCGGTGCTTTCTTGTTTTTCTAATCACTTGTTTGCGAGAGTGGGATTGGAAAAAAGTGGGGGAGAAGCTAGTGCTTCTCTGAGATGGTTCAGGTGTGAAAAATTGTTTCAGTGTGTCGTGATTTTCATAAGTGCAAATGCTGGTGAGACTCCATTGTTTTTTTTCTAATTTTGAAGGAAGTAACGAATTCAGGATTTATATCTAGCGGATAGTCGAAGGGTCCTTAAGAGAGAATGATCAGGTACTCGTGCTGTTTGTATCTCTAAAAGTGGAGGGCGATGTTATGGCTAATGATGCGCCAGTTGTGGGTGAGTCTTGATGTTTTCTCGGGGAGAATTGCAACTTGTCGTTAGACTGAGATGTTGGATTAACTTGATGTTATCCTTAGGGTGGAGTGGTTGGAGTTAAACCAAGGGACTGCGAATTATTTTGATGAGTTGATGCATATTCCTACGCCGAGAGATATTTGTTAAAAAAGTAGGATAACTCTTAGAAGGTAAAGCTCATATGGTCATAATGTTTCAACACTGCATGTTAATCTTGAAGTTGTCAGTGTTGAGTTACCATTTGTGTGCCGTTGTTGTCCTGAGTAATGCCGAAGTGATGAATTGCTATGAATTTTATGTTGGACTCATGTATGTGATTGTTGATTGTTGTTGATATTGTTGAGGTGTTGTGAATCACGAGTCAGATTTAGAACTCGAAGATATGAGTAGATTTGTAAAAAGGACTGGAGCATTGGTGTTTTGGAAAACAGATTTTTTGGCAAATTAATGTGCTACTTGAGTTATAAGAAGAATAGGGTTTTGGAAAAGTGTTGGAATGGGTTTTGTACATAGAAAATCATAAAAAACTGCTTCTGTACAGTAAGCAATCGATTGGCATTAGGGTGAAATCGATTGCACAATTAAAAAAACTGGAAAACTGCTTCTGTACAGGGTGCAATCGATTGATGTTCTGGTGCAAACGATTGCACATTGCTGGACATCATTTTTGTAAAAACTTCGAAAATTCATAACTTGAGTTCTAGACGTCCGATTTGAGTTCCTTTTGAAGCTATAGAAAGCTAACGTGATAAACGTTGTTTTAAAAATGGTTCCAGAACCTGAAAGTAATTTAATTGTCACGAGAGTTGGAGTTTATTGTTGATCTTGTCCTTGGTACCAGACTTGTTTCTATGGCACCATATAGGATCTCAGCTTCAGAGTTGTATGAATTGAAGAAACAATTAGAAGAATGGTTGGAAGATAAATTTGTGAGATCAAGTGTATCACTTGGGGAGCTCTGATGTTATTAGTTAAGAAGAATGAAGGTACTATGAGATTGTGCGTAGATTACCGACAGTTAATTTCGGTAATGATTGAGATTAAATGTCCACTGCAGATGGATTGAATATTTGATGGACCGTCTGGTAGACGAGTATGTCTTCAAGTCTAATCGAATTGAGGTTGAACTACCTTCAGATTCGGGTGAAGGGTGAGGATAGTTAGATAATATCTCTTAGAACTCGGTGAAGGCATTATGAATATTGTATTGGTTTGTTGCTGTGTTTATTGAGGAAATATCTAAGTTAGAATATAAGCATGTTGAACGCTGCGATTTGAATTTCTTTATCGAGAGGGAGGAAACTTTATGCTAAGTTGCCAAGGTGTAAATTATGGTTTGAGGATATGATTTTTCTTAAGCATGCTATTTCAGGTGATGGTATCTGTGAATCCATCCAAAGTAAATGCATTTCTACATTGAGAGGCTCTGAAGTTGGTTACGGAGACTAGAAGTTTTTTTTGGACATAACTTATTACTATTGCAGTTCGTTTGAGACGAGGTCAAGGATGATAAGTTGTTAATGAATGAGATATTGGTATTAGTAAGGATGTGAAAGTATTGGAGCAAACACATAGAAGTGAAGATTATGCCAATTGAGAATGTTTAGAGTGTAGAGATCTTTGAGGAAGAGAGAGAGTTAGATGGGAGAGTGGATTGTGCTTTGTTGATAATATAATATTGACATGTGTCAAGAAAATTTTGGTTGTTTTATCAGCAAATGGGATGTGGAAATGGTGTTATTGAGATTGCAATTGGAATGAGATCCAACTATGAAGTTATACGAATCATCGAGGCTATAAGGCTAAAGGAGAGACTAAGGATTTATTGATGTTATTAAAGCCCTTTACTTGGGTGAATACTTCATTTGGAGCGAAATGACTTGGATTGTACTTGGTGTAGTAGAAATTCCGATACTGGGAAAATATTTAACAATTGTTTTGTACCACAAGTATGTATAAGAGAATATGTGATGGATTTTTGGGCGTTTATGTATCATTGACGAGGTTGAAAAGAAGGAAATTAAGAAAATGTTTGTAAGTCTTAGAGATGATTGTTGAATATTATGCTTAAGTAACTTTGAGCACACGATAAAGGACACTATTGTAGTTGAGTAACGATGATTTATGCCACCAATATGGTTATCAGCTACCTATTGACAAATTGAGGAACTTATCACCCTTAATCTCTTGTTGATAGTAAACGGGATTGTATTGGATGAGATAGACTTGTGTTACTAGCTTGATAGTGAGTAAAGTGGATTATTTTTATCGAGAGGATAGTTATTCACCATTTTGTGTGAACCTAATATAAAAGTGGCTATGAAAGAGTTGGGAAATATTGAGAAGTTCGGTGAATTGAGTTGGTATATGAGTTAACGTTGCAGAGTGGAATGCTGAGAATATCTAAAGTGAACAATGACTTCCTGCTGGATTTAAAGAGATTCAGAAACTAGATGTGAAACTTGTAGATCTGATAGTTCATGGAGATCAAAATGATGATAGTGATTGTAAAGTAGATGAATCAGAGTGGCGCAACTGAAGCGTGATATGGCGTAGCTCATTATGCGTGTGTGACTTTCTAGGAGTCAACGATAAACATCAAATCCTACGGGGATGGTGCAAACCATTGGACATTTCAGAATGGATTTGTTAGGTGAAAGGTTGATATATTTTTCGTGTTTCTGTCATCGTAATAGAGGTATTGATTTGCATAATCTACTAGTGGAACCTAGCATTATGGCACTAAAGTTGTGCGTCGATGTTGTTGGTAATTGGTTGTGTTTATGTTCTTATGACGATATTGTTGTGTGATGAAATAGTAGAGACAATGTTCATGTCCGGAGACTCTACGTTCTTAGTCTATGTTGTTGTTTTGTTTTCTATGGCAGGGACTCGAGGGTGAGCATAGTTTCTTTATGAAGAGAAATTAGAGACGTGTTACCTATAGTGACAGAGAGGATCTCGTTGTGTTCCCGTCCAAGTGTAAACATGAACATAAAGTAATAAATAATGTATTCTGGGATGATGAGACAAGGAGGAAATTAACATATGCATTCATAACTCGGTAGTAATGCATCTTATTGGATTTTTGTGGTTGACGATATGGAAGGTTGGATAGTAGTATTCAGAAGGTTTCCAAACATGATGTGGAAGTTGGAAGGAAGGATGCGAGAGTCGTATCCGGAGTTGTTAGTATCAAGTGGATTTTCGAGGACGAAAATACTCTAAGTGGGGGTGAGTTGTAACACCCCGATTTAATTATAATTATTTTTAATTAAATAATTAGATAATGTGATATGATATTTTGTTGGGGACTAGGTACCTTAGAATTATGAGAGTTGAGGTTTTAGGGGTGTATGGCTAAATGTGTAGAGACATGGGGGTGTGTAGTATAATATGGATTTTTATTACTATTATATTATAATATTAGGATTATTATTATTTTATAATAATAATTAAATAATTACTTAATTGGGATAGTTATTTTAATATTGAGATATATTAGAGTGAGAAGAAGAGAAAAAGAGTCAATACGTAGAAATAGAGAAAGAGAAGAGTAGAAGTGAGAAGAGGAGAAAGCACTAGGAAGCTAGGGCAGGAAAGTTCATCAGTAGGAATCAAGAATCATCACCAATATAAGGTAAGGGGAATTCTAACTATATAAGGGTTTACCTAATGATGGGGTATGGTGGTGTTTAGGTTCCATGGTTGTATGCCTTTGATTTCTCCCTATTTGGTTGTTTCGGGGTTTTGCCCTTTGATGATTGATTTTGATGCATTGTGTGTACCATTGATGTTTGATATGTGTGGTAATTGATGTATGATGATAGGGGATGGAAATATGGAGTTTGATTATGCATTATATCATGAAGTTCATGTTTTTAGAATTGAGCCAAAAGGGTTTTCGCACTGCTATTTTTCTGAATTTGTAAAACTGTTTTTCACAAGGTGCAATCGATTTGCAGTGCATGTGCAATCGTCTACACAGTTCAATTTTGGTGAATTTTTATTCTATTTAAGTAAGAAATCGATTCGCAGTATAGAGAAATCTATTTTCACTTCTTCAAAGCGTGATTTTTGGCCTCTGGAACAAGGTGCAATCGATTTTCATGTTAGTGCAATCGATTGCTCACTGTTTGACAACATTTTCTGAAAAGTTTAAAACTCCATAACTTTTGACTCGGGTGTCTATTTGACGCTCCGTTTGGATCGTTAGAAAGCTAAAAATATTTTCTACAATGTGGTAATAATTTTGATGACAGTAGACTAATATTTTATTGGAATAATTCTGATGTGTGCGTATGTTGTATGTGTTGTAATGCAAAATGTTGCGATTGAATGTATCGGTGTTGTATAAATGATGTACGAAGGATTTTTCAGGATGTATTGCATGATAATGATGATTACGATGGCTTGTATTAGCGAAAGATAGCCTGTATTGGTGAGATATTGATAAGTATGAACAATCAATGTAAATTAAGTTGTTGCATGTCAGTGTCGCATGCATTCATTAAAGATGGTATGTATTGGCGAAAGATGACTTGCATTGGCGAAAGATGGCCTGTATTGACGTTGTTGCCCCAAGCTGGCATTTATAAAGTTGAGTTTTTTCCCCTATTTGTACCACATGCATAGAGTCAGTACCATCCTCATTGCATTACACTGTTATTAGTAATCGATGGTTTGATTATTAAACGAATTTCTAATTCTGTTACGATGGATGTTTGTGTTGTTTGTTGCACATAATTATATTGATGTATTTCACAGTATGATGAACGATAAACATGTGTGAGATAAAGATTTATAATGATGTGTACTTGAATTACTATCTGTTCATTATTATGCTTCCTCTTATATTATTATGATATCTCACCCTTTCTGTTTGAATGTTGCCTCTACGTGGTTAATGTGCAGATGATCCGAAGTAGCTCGAAGTCGTGGTTAGCTGAAGAGTTCCTTCAGTTCTGTGTAGATTGAGTCGGTGTCTGCTCTAATATGTAACACTTGGGGGTTTCGCGTTTGCTTTATTTTGTTGGAGTGAACTTTGCACTACTCCATTGTTTGAGTTTAATTCATGACTATGCTGAATTTTGAAAGATGATAATTATGACATTGGTTGGAGAATTGAGATGATTCTTTATTGATGTTTTCCGTTGCGAATAAATGAAAGGAGGTTTAAGACTTTTGAACATATGAATTGTGTTACGTATCTTATTTAATGAGCATGTATCATGTATGAAGCATGTGGCATCCTATTTTGATGTTTTATTATAAAAATTAATTTACTCTAATTTTTATATAATTTACCGATGGGGAAATAGGGTGTTACAGTTTCCGCTGGGGATTCCTGCTTTCTGTTTGAGGAAACTCCGTTGGGGAATGTTTGACTTCTTCTTGGGGAGAACAGTTTAGGAACATTGGTCGTTTTAACACGGTGGAAGAACTGACTTTTTTGCGTTTTATCGCAAATGTTGTGGATAGCTAGAGTCGCCACCAACTTTTCTTTTATCTAATAAGGAAAGGGTGAAAAGAATATGAAAGACCTTAGAGAATTTTGAGTTTGGGGGGTAGGTTATGAAAAGGGAAGGTGTTAACATCCTTTTCATCCATAGTTATCTATGGGCTCTTAATCTCTAGCTCACTTTGAAAATGCTTTGTGTGTTAGATTTGAAAACATTTTCAGAAATGCCTAAGTACCTCAACTTTGTAATGATTCTTGTATCAGTTAAGAATGCGTACAAAGTGTTTTTTTTTTTTTGAAAATATTTCATAAGAGAAGTGTTTTGTGTGAAAAATATGTTTTGTGTGAGCAAGCGATTAACAATATTCTACCCTTACTTAAAAGTCTTTCGTATTATTTTCCTCCTTCTTTAGATAGTGCTATCCTACCATTAGTTAGTAGGAAGCCCTATCGTTGGATGCATGAGAGACAGGCGCGGGTCATCACACAATCATAAAGGCAACTTGTAGGGCGCTTTAGCAATTTCGTCGTAAGGGACTAAGATAGTTTACTAAAGGTAGCATCAAAAGGTCATCGAGGGACTACGATCTTTTTAATTGAGGGTATTTACTAAATCATCCCCATATTCGAGGGACATGAATGTGTTTTCTGAAGGCAACAAGTGAGGTTACCCTAGAGGTACGTGTGTGAATAGTGATTTAACTCAGTTATTTTATCTTGGATATAGGGTTATCTAGCGGTTGATTTTAGATCTTTCCGTACAATCCTATTAACTAGGTAGTAATAAGGAATACAGTAAACATAGAAAATAAAGGTCCTACGCTATTACAAAGCTTCGGGGAAGGGGGTACAAACCATAAAATCGGGGGAAAGAAAGCAAAAACCCTAATTTAAGCTATTACATGCTGTAGCAGATACATAATTGAGAAAAAAACTAATGCGAAAGTAAAAGAGCACGCGAAGAATATAAAAAAGGGAAAGAGATGGAAAAATGGTCCTGTGATCGTTTTTTTGATGAAAAAAAGTTTTGATAATTATCCTAAACACTATTTAATTTTGATTAGGAAAAAAGATTTATTAGTTAAAATAAAAACAACCTAATTATTTTTAATTTTAAAAAAAGAAAGTTTTAATGATAAACCCTAAAAAACTAAATTAATTAAATAAAAAGAATTTAAATTTATTTAATTTAAAAGAAAAAAATTAATTAAGTTGATAAAAAAACCTAATGTCTAAATTGTTTTTAATTAAGAAAAAAAGGTTGATTTAATTATGTTAAAAAAATGTAAGAAAAAAAAATAATAAAAAGAGAATGGGCCTGTTGTAGAAGAAAATCAGAGGGTGTGGAGAAGCAATTCACTAAGCCCAAACAATAAGCCCATGCGCCTGTAACGAATTCGTCGTGGTTCTCCATTGAAGGTTCATCATAGGCGTGTAGATCTGGGGCATCATATATGAGATTGTGAAGATCTGATGGTGATGAGGTGAGGTGCATGGTGAGCACATTGCACTGGCCTGCATATGATCTGTAACAGAAAAAGATGAAAAATAAAATACCAGGGGTATAGATCGAACCCGTGCCCTGGTACACTAACGCTTTAACATGCACGCCTCTACCGCTGGGATGATCTTTACATCCGTTAATATATCTGAAGTGATGAATATATAATATTAATCAAAATATATTGACCGGAGAAGCGCCAAAGCCCTAGCTCCGGTCGTCTTCTCCGGTAGCTCCTTATTTTAAAACCCTCCTAAATCGAGGGCTGTGAATCCAATAGATGTATTTTCATGGGATAAAACACAAGGGATTAAGAGCTATAATGAAAATGCATGACACCGGTGCTATCATGGTGTTTCACGATTCAGGGTGCATGGGACCTCCATGACTGTTCTAACCTGCACTATCAATACTCATAAACAAGTTAGGGACGTTAGTACATGTTAAAGCAAACAAGAAAACAAGATATGAATGTCATGAGCATGATGAGACCGGAGATGCCATGTAGTGCGATTCACATATTTGGACCATCAAATTTAGTCCAAACTTACTCTATATGCTTGCTGGAAGAGAATGGAACAAAGGCTTTATGGTGAAAGGGCTTGAAAATAGGTTTTGAAAACTTTAGGGTTCTTGAAAAAGTTTGATGTTTTTCGACAATTTTGAGGCAAAGATTTTCGTGTCCTCGGGTTCTTCTCTTGATAATGAATATATAGAGAAAATTAGGGCAACAATATGATGGGCTTGGACTCTTGTAATAAGATATAATTTTATCTTATTTATTTTATATTATTAATGAATTAAATCAAAAATAATAAAAATAAAACAAGGCCAAAGGGTGCATGAATGAATTATGAGGTGTATGAATAGTATAACACACGTTTGGACTCTTAAACCATGGCCCAATAGTCCAAAATATCAAGCTTGCTCAATTTGATCTTCATGCATTTGCTCAAAATTTCCCAACTTGCAATGGTCATAACTCACTCAATTTTCATCTTTATAAAGAGATATTATACGTTTTGAAAAGCTCAATATATCCTCTACAACCTCCATGTTGATAATTTTTTCTTTTGAAGACTTTATCTTGATGTAAGTTACCTTGACAAAAAGTATCTTTTTGTTGACTTTTGAAATGACCTGTAATTTATTGGCTTATATCTCTCAAATGATGCATTTTTTGGACTTGAGCTTAGAGATAAAAAGTTGTATAGAATTGAATTACCTTAAAAATGAGCTTTGGTTGGGGAAAAGCTGATGAAGCATGTGAAAGTTATGCTTGGTCAAAGTTCAATTGACTTCTTCTAAGGAAACCCTAATTTGGCAACTTTTGACTTTTGATGATTTGAGGGATTTTCTTGAGGAATCATGATAAACCCTTGATCAAATGATGGATATAAATTCAAAATATTGATGTTGACCAAAAATGTTAAAGTTTGACTATATGTTGACCACAATTGACTTTTTACCCAATAAAGTTGATTTTCAGTCACCTGAGCCATTGACTGAGCAAATTTATGATGCAAGGCTTGAAACATGACATGAGCATTATTGAAGACCTATTCAGAACCATGAAAACAACTTGAGATCTTGGAAACCCAATATTCCTTGAGAAACTCAAAACCCTGCTTGCGGACCCATTGCTTAGGAGGAGAATTTGTCTGATCAATTCTTGAGCCACCTTGAGCATTTGAGAACCTTATGAGAATATCTTGAATGAGAAATGAGAGGGAAAATTTTGGGGTACAACAACTGCCACTGTTCATTCTTCTTAAACATGAAGATTTAGATTGGCATGTCCGCTGTTGTACCCCAATTTTTGCACCTAAGATTCCTTCATCATATCATATCAATTCAATCACCACCAAGTCACACACTAGGGTTTGTTTCCTCTCCTTATCTTTGGTCTTGCTCTATGGGGAATCACCAAGCACCTTGACTTGTATTTTTTGATCATCCATGTTTGATTACTCTTTAATTAACAAATATGATGTATGTGTATCCTAATTGTTGATGATGTAGGTGAAAGCACAATGCATTCCATCAAAGTCAGCTTTTAGATTCATGAGTTCCTTTTTTGTACCTTCCTCAACAAAGCTTCATTGAGATTCAAGCCTCTATGAAAGATATTTTGAAGTAACATCATGGAAAATTCTTTCATGATTCATTATGCCTCAATTTGTCAAATTTAGCTCAAAAGTATAAGGGTTGACTAAAGAAGTTTGAATCAATTGGATAAGTCTTTGATTTCAATGATCACAAGTGCATATCTCCTTCAATCATAAATATTTGGAAGTGGTTTTGGTTTCAATGGTTTCTCCTTAACATCCTTAACAACTTATAATCACATGACAAAGGTATTTGTGCAAGAAGGTTGATCAAAATTGCAAATATTTCCCAAGGCATTATGTTGCTCTAGGAGCCAGGGTTTTGAACTTCAAAGGGGTATATCTTGATCATATTTTGGTATTTTTGAGTTATTCAAAAAACATTCTTCTCTTCAACGGGTTATTAACAAATCACTTCAAAAATCTCAAGGAAATTTTGTGAGTAAGAAACTTGATGATGAAGAAAGATTACAAGTCCTCTGGATGAACACTCAAATTCCTTTCTGTGACTTCAAATGATCATAACTTGATCAATTTTCATCACCTTGAGCCCATTCTTTTTCCATAATCATCTTGAATGTGTGAACTTAAACCCATCTTCAAAGTGAAAAGTGTGAAAATAAGTGGAAGATGCCCTAAGGATGCAAAAGATTATAGGTTATTTCATAAATTTTTGCCAACTTCAACAAGGCATAACTCTCTCAATTTTTGGAGATTTTGAATGGTTGAAGTCTCAAAATGACATTCAAGATATCTACTTAATTCAATCTTTTTTTGGTCAATAACAAATTCCAATGTTTGGATACAAGACATTATAAGTCATTTTTGAAGAAAAAACATAGAAATTTTCTAAGTATGAAAAGTCAACTTCTTTTTTCCAACTTTGGCTCATTGCAACTTTCAGCTCAAGCAACCATTTTGACCCATTCCTTTTCAATTACAAAGCTTGTAACCTCATCTTTCCAAAGCTTCAAGAATCGGGCCTTAAGACTCCTTGAGTTGAGAATGCCATTGATTTGAATTTGGTAACTTGAAACTGAAGTTTCATCACAAGTCAAATTTTGAAATCTTTGTTTTGGCTTCTAATCACAAGTTTTCCACGCTTTTTTGCTTCTAATCATGTTTAACAACTTTCCAAAGGCATTTAGCATCATGAAACACACGATTTGGCTGAGTTTTGATGCTAAACAAGTCACACTTTGTTCATGCTGCAAACCCACAAGATTTCCCTCCAAACTTCATCATTTTACACGCTTAAGAATCCCATTCATTCTCCTATAAATAAAGGATCATCCCCAATTCATTTTCTCAAGCTTAGGCAACCAAGATCACCTGCCAAACTATCTCTTGAACCCAATTTTAAGCTACTTCGAATTTTCTTTTGCAGCATCCCTCAATCATTTTTCTTTGTCAATTTACCATCATTGAACTTTCCTGAAACTAACCATACAATTACCTTCAAGAATCGTGACCTATATTGATCCATAAAAGTCCAGTTTCAGAGCTCTGCAACTTAACTTCAATAGGTAGATTTCTTCACCAATTCTCTCAAACTTTGATACTATTGTGAAGCTCTCATCACCATGGTTCTAGTCGCAACATTTGTTTTTAATTGGAAGCACGTTTTGACCATGAAATTTCAAATCCCCTTTCAAAACTTCTCTTCCAAATTCTTTGAGCTACAGTTTACATAAATTTTTCGTGAAGGTGTGGTTGTCTTCGTCTTGATGAGACAAAGTAGATGGTACCAGTCTCGTGCTCTAATTTTACAGTTTGAGTGACCTGGTTTTGAGACTGGCTAGAGGTTGAAGATGACCAATGTGTCATCCTTCAACCAATGAAACAACGCCATTTGGAATTTTTTAATTTCTGATTTTATATTGAATCATGTGCTTTATACAATAATGACCATGATATGCACAGCGCGCCAGATCCCTTGGATTTGATTACTAACGCATTTTGACTTTCATTCAATGGTCCACATATTTTTGACTTTATTTTTATTTCTGATTTTTATATTTAATTTTTTTAAGTTTCAAAAATTCATAGAAAATTCATTTTAACTCCAAAAAATCTAAAAAAATAATGAAAAATACTTTTGATTTTTCTCTTTCTAATTTTTATTATTTCATGATTTTATTTTGTGTTTTCATATTTTTTTAATAATTTTTCACTTTATTTGATTTGTTTTAAATGTTTAAAAATATTTTTATTCATTTTTAAATTCGGGAAAAAGTAGGAAAGGATCCAACGACATTGTGACAAATATTGACGACCTCATTTATTTTTTATTTCTGACTTTGTTATTCTTCATCATTTTTTGTTTATTTTACCTATTTCTTTTAATTTTAAAAATAGTTTCTGACTTTAGAAAATTACCAAAAATTTTATAAAAATATTTGAGTCCATTTCTGATTGTTCTATGGTCTTACTTATTTTTTCATGATTAATTTGAACATAGTTTCCTTTTTTCTCTATTATTTTCATTTTTAGTTATTTTTAAACCCTTATTCCTTTATTTTAAATACAATTTTATTTTTGTATATTTTCTGGCTGATCTTGGATTGAAATTTCGATCATGAACTTTATCAACATTATTGGATCCATGGTGTTGATTTTAACTCGATAAATATGGATGAATGATTTTAATAATAGTTTTATTAAATTTTGATTCAAATGTGGTTTATTCATTTTTCTCTTCCCTCTTCATCTCATCCCCTTCTTATTGCACTAAATGTTATTGGAGTATGATTTCTATATCATGTCTCAAAATAAATGGTGCATAGATTGCTATTGATCGACCTCAAAATATGTGTGACTTCTATATAAGTCCACTTATGATTGCTTAACATAGCGTTAAATTTTGTCCCGATTTGAGAAAATGATCATTCGTGGCCCAAACTTGTGTTTTCAAGCCCAAGTATGTTAATTTGAACCCTATGATCCAATAAAATTGAGATCCCTTATTAGGAGGCTTTGGTTCTACCAATCCTCTAATGGAACTTCATCAATTTTGGTCAAAGTGGGTCACTTAAATATCATTGATTATTAAGTTACTTTGAGATTCTTAAAATGGATGATATACTTGACAAAAATCAAGTGCAACTTGTTATTGAGAGGCTTTGGTTCTACCAATCCTTTAATGAGTTCAAAATGCAAGTTTCAAGATGGTCATCCAACTAACCATTAACTTCTAACAATTGACTTTATTTTATGATTTTAGTTTATGCTTTTACTTTATGTAGCATTTACATTAGCATTTACATTTCATGCTATTTTAATCTTTGCTCATTTGAGCTTTTATATTCATGTCATTTTTAATTTGCTCACTTGATCTTTTCATTTCTTTTTGAAGATACCTAATAATCAACTTAAACTCTAAAAAACATTAATGTTGCTTAGACTACTTGGTTACTATCCTTGGCATTATAGAGTTATGGACTTCTTGGACTTAGGAGTAGAAACCTTGACCTATGTTGGAGACCTTGTGACCTTAATTGATATTTTGTCTGGAGTTCTTGGGGTTTACCTCAAGACATTGGGTTGTTTGTTTATTTTGTGTGCAAGTTATTGTGATTACATACTTTGTCTGTAATATGGAATTCATCTGTATACAACCGTTACTCTGCCCAATTTTTATGAAGACTTAATACATTTCAAGTTTGGCCTTCTCAAGAGGTTTAGTATCCTTGCTTGGTTTCAATCCAAATAATGGGAATTCTACCTTGACTCATAATGTCAAGTGTTGACTTCTTGGGTTAGATGGTTCTTTTTCCTAGCTTTTACCTTATGCTTTAGGATAGTCCCTTAATCTCCTCCCATCTTCTTTAATTTTAAAAATCCTCTCCCTCCTTTTGAAATCTCTTATTATTTCTAAACTTGAACCACTTTCATAATAAAATTGGACTTAGGTCCATGCATTTTCAAAACATTTTCATAAATAAACTTTAATCAACTTAATAATACCTTGAAATTTTTGTGAGAAGAATAAAAGTCAATCAATCTCATTCAAAAAGTATTTTCCACTTTGGCTTTTTACTTTAAAGCTTTTCTCAAAAGATTGGACTCTTGTCAATCCTTGTAGTGATGCAAACAACTATACTTATACAATATGTAGTGAAGTGAGATATTTTCCACTTGGGTGTTGAGTGAGGTCTTGTTGATTTCAAAATCCAAGCCATATCCTCCACTTTGAGATGATGTAAAATCTCTTTTCTCATGATTGTGGGTAGTAAGTATGTTTTCTACGCAGACAATGACGATGATGTCTTATCTCATAAAATTAATCAACACACTTGTGTTTTAAATATTTTAAAGAGGAAATATGTGTAGCCTGATCCCCTATTGAACGGAACATGGTATGTAGGCACTAAAGGTTCACAACCGCAGCGGATGCAAAAATCATATAAAATATGCTTCTTTTTTCTCATCCCCATAATCCATTTTACATATAACATTTTATAGCCATAATATACAGATTTTTCAAAGAGGTTCCTATGGAGTACCGTAGATGTTTAGGATGATAATACCTTCCCTTTGCATAACCAACCCCTTACCTAGAATATTTCCCCCCTCTTTTGTGTTATTCGCTCTTTTCCCATTCCTTTGGAAACAATAAAGCGCAGTGGCGATTTTTATTTTAATCTGCATAAGTCTAGTCAATCCAATGGCTTAGTCTTAAACATTTCTACCGCTACAGAAAAAATGGCGACTTCACTGGGGAAAGATTGACCTCTTGATGGTCCATCCCTAAGTGGGTTGAGCATATCTTTATGTATATCTGTATATGTGTTATTGTTGTTTATATGTTATATGTTGTATATATGTTTGTTTGGATTTTCCTGGTTTTTAGGGTGCTTGGGGATTTCTCAAGATTTCTATACCTGGGCTTGGGAAAGCTTAAGATAGGACGAGCAGTATAGTCATGTTAACTTTGAGGGAGCAATCCTAAAAAAAGGAGGCATGAGATCCCTCACTCAATGGAGGCCCCTTTGACTGTAGTGTATTTTACCGAGTAATCGGGAAGATGTGCTGCTTTTGACCTGGGATCCTACTGAAACCGAGGACCATAAATTACCTAACCCATCTTGGCCTTTTAGGTGTAGTGCGGAAGCTATGACGGAGTAATCCGGAAATAGTTGTCACGCGATACTACGCTCAGACGAGTTTTTCTTGAGAATATTACTAATTACCGAGTTAATTGAGAAGTTGGTAATATCCGAAGTAAGGATGTAAACTCTTGGAACCTTTAGAACCTTGTTCGGCAGGTGATAACTTTTAGACCATACCTTATGGGTAATACCTTCGACCTCATGCCCGTGACGTTGAACCTATGAACCCTATGTTTGTGACCTTGTGTGTGATTGTTGATTCATGCATTCATGCATTCATAAGCATCTTTAGAAGACGTTATATTTTAAGGGACTTAAAATTTACTATTTGTGGAAATCTCAGGTACTTTTTTACTATGTATTCTGGAAAAAGAAAGACCAGAAAATACAGTTTCAAAGATCTCAAGATAGATGAGTTGATGAGTCCGATTCCCGAGATTGAGTGTCCTACAGGTTTTCGGAAGAAGTATGGGTCCATCATTTCTCTCATAAAGCTTAGGATGAAGGAGGGTATTATCTCGACCTTGGTCCAATTCTTTGATCCAATGTATCGATTCTTTACTTTCCTTGACTATTAGTTGATGCCTACGCCAGAGGAGTATTCTTATCTGCTAGGTTTACCTATTATCGATCGTATTCCTTTTAATGGTTTAGAGGGTGAGCCAAAACCACATGAGATTGCTGCTTTGATCCATTTGGGGAAGTCTGAGGTTGAAGCCCATATGACTACTAAAGGAGGGATTAGAGGATTACCAGCTCAGTTCTAATTGGAGAAAGCTATTTACTTTGCCAGGATGAAGAATGCAGTCGCTTTTGAGGCCATTTTTGCTCTACTTGCTTACAGATTGTTCTTATTTCCTAATGTGAACAAACTTGTTGACATTAATGTTATCAGGATCTTCATGATTGGAAACCCGGTTCCTACATTGTTGGGTGATACTTATTATTCTATTCATCCCCGGGATTCTTATCATGGGGGGATGATTATCTGCTGCACGCCTCTGTTGTACCGGTGGTTTACTTCTCATCTTCCCCAATTTGATGCTTTCTGGGATATCAAGAAGGAACCCCGTTGGGCTCCTAAGATCATGGCACTTACCCACTCAGATATTGTTTGGTATCATCAGGCTTATCATGATGTAGAGATTGTCGATAGTTGTGGTAGTTTCCCCAATGCACCTCTTCTTGGTACAAAGGGAGGGATAAACTACAACCCTGTTCTTGCACGATGACGACTTGGATATCTGATGAGGGACAATCCAAATAGTATTCATTTGAGTAGTTTCTTCATGAAAGAGGGGGAAGACCATAGGGAAGCTAGGGAGAAGATTATGAATGCCTGGCGTCACATTCACAGGAAAGAGCAGGAAGGACTTGGGACCTAGGGGGTCTGTTTCTTTGGAGCCTTATCTTCAGTGGGTACAAGCCAGAGTTATTCAGTTTAAGATAATGTATTCTCGAGAAGCACCTATGCCTGGTTTGTTCACGAAGACCAATCCTCCCCTATTGAATGATGTGTAAGAGCTGCATCTTGCTTTAGTCAGGATGCAACACGAAAAGGAAGTTTGGAAGAATAAGTTCCAGACTCTAGAGGTTTCCTACCGAGCAGACTTGAAGGAGAAAGATGACTTGATTGAGATTATTGAGAGTCAGGTTGTAGAGACGATGGAGAGGCAAAGGGATTTATTTTCCCCTAAGCCTCAGTCAGGTTCTAGCTCCTCACTCCCTAATTCAGGTGGTTGGAAGGAGGTCGCCACCAGATATGCGGAAGAAATCCAGAGGTTAAAGGCTCAGATTGCCAGACTTACTGGGAAGCGTCAGCATATAGAGTGATCTCCATCAGCTTTGCTTCTTAGGATTTTAGACCTTATTTTCATCTTGTACTTGAGATTATTGAAACCTGTAATCCATTTTGAAGTTATTATAATAAATTTTTTCAATATTTCAAATATGTTATTACTTTGATATTTGCAAATTGTTTATAAATCTTTAAGTCCCTTGAAATAACGATAAAATGAATCATCTGCATTGCACATCATGCATCATATTGTACATACTTCTTGCATTCATTATGCATATCCAGGGTCTTACTGATCTTCTTTACTTTGTTCAGCAAGTTGTCTCACCAATACAATACCCGAGCTAATTTCAGAAGGAAGATGGATAACCTAGAACAAGAGAATCGCGAGCTACATGAGGAAGTTTCTGCTCTGAAGGACGGCATGGCCAATCTCAGTGCTCTGATGGAATCCTTGGTGGCTTCTCAGAATCAGCCACTAAATGTTCAGCCTCAACAGACAATGGTTACTACTGCAGCTCTGACTGTCCCCGTGTCTGCTACTCCAGATGTTATTCAGAATCGTATACCTCCGGGATATCCTTGGGGGATGCCATAAAACTTTAGGCTAGAAGTTTTTAATCAGGATCCTTAGGTTTCTCCGTTTACTCAGACTGTTGCTGCTTCCGCACCTCATGTGGTGCATATTACCCTTCCTCTTAGAAACGAGATTTACTATGCTGCACCGCCCTCGGTGAATGTGGTCCTATTTTCTAATGATGATGTGTGTCATTCTATTCCTCCACCAAGTGAAATCTTGGGTTTCTATGATAGAATGGATGATTTTCAAGACCAGTTTGACAAAATGCAGAAAGAGTTGAAGGCCCTCAGGGGAAAAGAGCTGTTTGGGCAGAATGTGAATGATATGTGCTTGGTTCCAAATGTGAAGATACCTGCGAAGTTTAAAGTACTGGAGTTTGAAAAGTACAAGGAAAACACTTGTCCATATGCTCACTTGGTGATGTATGTAAGGATAATGTCTATTCATACAGATGATTAATGCCTGTTAATTCATTTCTTTCAAGACAATTTAACTGGTGCAGCATTGAAATGGTACATGAGACTGGATAGCGCCAGTATTCATTATTTTAATGACTTAGGTGAAGCATTTATCATACAATACAAATACAATATGGACATGGCGCCTAACCGTGATCAACTCAGGGCCATGGTCCAGAAGGACAAGGAATCATTCAAAGAATATGCACAGAGATGGTGTGAGGTAGCCGCCCAAGTGATTCCTCCAAGAAGGAAAAAGAAATGACAAAGATTTTCCTGAAAACACTAGGTGCATTCTATTATAAGAGAATGGTGGCAAGTGCACCCAGTGATTTTACTGAAATGGTGAGGATGGGTGTTCGTTTGGAAGAGGCTGTGAGAGAGGGTCATCTCACAAAAAGTGAAAGTTCCAACAATGTGAAGAATCCATCATATGGATTTATTAAGAAGAAAGAGTGGGAAACAAATGTTGTTGTTCAAGAAAGAAGGGTCAACACTTCTAGAAGGAATCATCAACACCCTCAATAGGTTTCCTCGGTAACTCTGGTTGTAAATGCAGCTCCGACTACAGTTGCTTATCAAAGGCCAGTCCCTCAGGGAAGCCAAGGGAAGAGTCAGAGAAGAGAACCTTTTGACTCCATCCCTATGAGTTATGCAGAGCTACTTCCAACATTGATTCAGAAAAAGTTGGTCCAGACGAGGTCACCTCCTGTTGTACCATCCCCTTTACCTTGGTACTACAAGGCAGATCAGACGTGCGCTTTCCACCAGGGTGCATCGGGACATAATATGGAAAACTTTTATCCTCTAAAATATCAGGTATAGAAAATGGTCAGATCTGGCCTTTTGTCCTTCAAAGATGTCAGTCCGAATGTAAAAGATGATCCTCTCCCAAAACATGGAGGAACGAATGCTGTTAACATGGTTGCTGGTTGTCCAGGGGACTTCCACATTTATGATATTAACCTGGTAAGAGGGAACTTGGTGAAGATGCATGCATACCTTTGCGAGTTTAGTTACTATACTCATGATCATGCTGGTTGTGGTGCCTATAGTACTAATATGCAAGGTTATGATAAGATAAAGGATGATTTGCAAGAGATCATGGACGAGGGCCTCATCCATATAATCAGGCCTAGGGAAGAATATGAGGAAGAAGTAAACATGGTTTATGGATGTCCTGGAGAGTTCAGAATCTTTGATGTGGAACATATAATTGATGATCTCGTACAAATGCATGGTACTTTTTACCACATGACTGGTCAAGTAAAGCACCATTATGGATCTTGCCGGGTTTACTGCAGGGATTCCCGAGGATGTTCAATTGTAAGGAAAGGTATTCAGTTGTTGTTGGATAATAGATCTATCAAGGTTTCAGGGTAAAGAGATGATTACCATGAGGTTAATGAGATTGAGGTTTTCTTGGCTGAGGAAGAGTCAGGTGACGAGTATGCTTCCGCAGATGAATTTTTTTCCTCAGATGAGGGTTTGTTCTCTGGTGATGATTCTTTGATGTCCAAATTGTCTGAAGAAGGTGTGAATGTGATTGTGCCGCATTTCAATGATTCTTCCCCTATTGAAATTGAATACTGTAGCAAGCCAGTTGTTACCCCTGTGGTGATTTTCTTACCAGGGCCCGTTCCTTACAAATCCAACAAAGTTGTACCATACAAGTATAATGCTACAATTTTGGAGGATGGGGTGGAATTTCCCATCCAGCCATTGTCTAGTGTTGGAAATATTGCTAAAACTAGTAGAGTGACCTGTAGCGATCGTGTGTTTACACCAGTTATTCAAGGAAATGATAATGCTGGAAAGAAGGCTATGGAAAGTGCTGAAGATAAGAATGTTGCAGGGGAATCCAGTGGTGCTACCTTGGAGAAGGACATAAATAATATTTTTAAGATAATCAAAATGAGCGACTACCAAATTGTGGATCAGTTATTGCAGACTCCTTCAAAAATATTTATCTTGGCATTGTTAATGAATTCTGCCGCTCATAGGGAATCCTTAATGAGGGTGTTGGACCAGGCCTTCATGGAGTATGACATACCAATAGACCAATTCAACAGTGTGGTAGGTAATATTACATCATGTAATAACCTAAGCTTTTGCGATGATGAATTTCCTGACGAGGGGAAGAATCACAATTTGGCCCTGCACATACCCATGAACTGCAAAGGTGATTCATTGTCAAATGTGTTGATTGATAATGGATCCGCCTTGAATGTGATACTGAGGAGTACACTAATGATGTTAAAATATCAAGGGGATCCTATGCGCCCAAGTGGTATTATTGTCAAAGCTTTCAATGGGTTGAGGAAGTTGGTTATTGGGGAGGTCGATCTGCCTATTCACATAGGCCCGCATCTGTTCCTGATCACTTTCCAAGTCATGAATATTGTGCCCGCATATGGTTTTCTACTGGGAAGACCATGGATACATGAAGCATGGGCTGTCACTTCCACTCTACACCAAAAGTTGAAGTTTGTGTGCAAAGGAAAAGTGGTTGTTATAAACGGAGATCAAGCATTGCTGATATCTCATCTATCATCTTTCAGTGTTGTTGAGGCAAATGAGGCTGCTGTAGGGACGCAATTCTAGGCTCTATCTGTTGAGAATATATGAGGGAATGAGAAATTTATGGTTTCATTAAAAGATGCTCAACAGGTTGTGTGCAGTTGTCCAAATAAGATATGAGGACAGGTCATTGATCCTCCAGTAAACAAGAACATGGTTGGTTTAGGATTCTCTGCCAAGAATGAAAGTTTGAAGCCAAAGGCTACTATAAGCAGTAATCATAATGTTTTCTACAGCGGAGGCTACCTCCATCCAACTGCCTCTGGAGTTAATGATATTGAGAAGGATGAAGAAGATCAAGAAGTGCCGAATTATGTGACACCTGGAGTCAGAATCCAGAATTGGGTCACTTATGATGTTCCCTCTTGCATCCATATCTCAAAGTAATTTGTTTTTCTTTGCAAAAAGCTTTCATCCTGCCCAAGATGAAAGTTAATATTGTATGGGCTTATCTGTTCGCTGTGATCATTAAAATCATAAATAAAAGTTATCTTCGATTCTCAAAAATTATGTCTTTTATTTTTTGTTTTTCTGTTTTATTTTTCATGGAAAATGGTAATAAATTTTTTTTGTTTTGAATAGAATATGTTTGTGAATAAATATACATAATCATTTGATATATATGTGTCAGTTTCTAAAAGGAATCACAAATCACATGTGCAAATTAATTAATAAACCCGTTGAATACAATGACCCCGCACCCTCTCCCAACTTTGAATATCCTGTGTTCGGGATAAAAGAAGAAGAGTATGATGAGATTCCAGAAGAAGTTTCATGGTTGCTTGAGCACAAGAAAAATTCCATTCAGCCGTATAAAGAGTCATTGGGAACAATCAATTTGGGTTCAGAAGAGGAGCCAAAGGAAGTCAAGATTGGAGCATCGTTGCATCCCGACGTGAAGAAAAGGTTGACTAAACTATGAGTATATGGACATATTTGCTTGGTATTACCAAGATATGCCGGGTCTAGATACCAATATTGTGGAGCATCATTTTCCTTTGAAGCCAGAGTGCCTGCCTGTTAAGTAGAAGTTGAGAAGAACCCACCCTGATATGGTAGTAAAAATCAAAGAAGAAGTCTTAAAGCAGATCCATGTCGGTTTTCTTGTAACATCAGTGTATCCTCAATGGACATCCAACATTTTTCCCGTACTAAAGAAAGATGGGAAAGTCCGCAAGTGCGTAGATTACAAAGAGCTAAATAAAGCTAGTCCAAAAGATGATTTTCCATTGCCACACATTGATATGCTGGTAGGTAGCACAACAAAATTCAAAGTATTCTCGTTCATGGACAGATTTTCCGGATATAATCAAATAAGAATGGCTCTAGAGGACATGGAAAAAACAACTTTTATCACACCCTGGGGAACATTCTATTACAGAGTGATGCCCTTTGGGTTGAAGAACGTTGGTGCAACGTACCAAAGGGCTATGACAACCCTATTCCATGATCTAATGCACAAAGAAATTGAGGTATATGTTGATGACATGATTGGCAAATCACATACCAAAGAAGGGCATGTGGAAGACTTGTTGAAATTATTTCAGTGTTTGAGGAAGTATCGTCTCCGCTTGAATCTAAATAAATGCACATTCGGTGTCTGATCAGGGAAGTTGTTGGGTTTCATTGTCATCTAGAAAGGAATTGAAGTTGACCCAGACAAGGTTAAAGCGATCCAAGAAATTCCTGCGCTAAGGACTGAGAAGCAAGTTAGAGGCTTCCTTGGGCGTCTTAATTATATTTCCAGATTTATCTCCCACATGACTGCAACATGTGAACTGATCTTTAAGTTGCTAAAGAAAGATCAAGGTTGTGTGTGAACAAATGATTGCCAAATGGAATTTTAAGGTATCAAAGGATATATGCTTGAACCTCCTATCTTGCTCCCTCCCGTTGAAGGAAAACCGTTGATCATGTATCTAACAGTGTTGGATAGTTCTATGGGCCATATTTTGGGACAACAAGATGGAACTAGAAAGAAAGAATATTCCATATACTACCTCAATAAGAAATTTATTGATTGTGAGTAACGGTATTCTAAGTTGGAGAAGACATGTTGTGCTTTGGCCTGGGCGGCAAAGTGGTTGCGACAATATATGTTGAATAATACTACTTGGTTAATTTCTAAAAGGGATCCAATTAAGTATATTTTTGAAAGGCCTGCTCTTACCGAGAGAATTTCCCGCTGGAAAAAGTTATTGTTTGAATACGACATCAAGTACCACACTCAAAAGGCCATAAAAAATAGTGTGCTGGTGAATTATCTTGCTCTCGAACTGGTAGAGGACCATCAATCTGTCAAGTTTGATTTCCCTGATGAGAATGTGATGATCTTAAAAGTAAAAGATTGTGATGAACCTTTGCCTGGGGAAGGTCCAGATCCTGAATCTCGCTGGGGCATGGTATTTGATGGAGCAGTGAATGCTTACGGAAAAGGAATTGGTGTGGTGATCATTACTCCACATAGGTCATACATTCCTTTTACTGCAAGGCTGACATTTGATTGCACTAATAATATGGCGGAATATGAGGCTTTTATTATGGGTCTCGAGGAGGCCATTGACCTTAGAATCAAGATTCTATATGTGTATGGTGATTCACCTTTGGTTGTTAATAATATTAAAGGTGAATGGGATACTCGTCACCCTGGCCTGGTCCCTTACAAAGATTATGCTAGAAGACTATTACCTTTGTTTAACCAGGTTGAATTCCATCATATTCCGAGAGATGAAAATCAAATGGAAGATGCTTTGGCAACTCTGGCTTCTATGTATCAAGTTAATACTTGGAATGATGTTCCTCATATTACAGTGTGGCATTTGGATAGAACGGCTCATGTGTTTACAACAGAGGATGTGGCAGATGAAAAACCTTGGTATTTTGATATCAAGCATTTCCTCCGAACCCAGGAATACCCAATTGGTGCATCAAATAAGGATAAAAAGACATTGATAAGGTTGGCGGGAAGCTTTTTCCATAATGAAGATGTACGGTATAAGAGAAATCATGACATGGTCTTGCTCAAATGCGTGGATAGACACGAAGCAGGCATGTTAATGCATGAAGTTCATGAAGGTTCATTAGGTACCCATGCCAATGGACATTTAATGGAAAAAAATATGCTTAGGGAAGGTTACTATTGGTTGACAATGGAATCTGACTTCTACAAATTTGAAAAGAAGTGCCGTAAGTGCCAAATTTATGCTGATAAAATTCATGTACTTCCTACACTTCTCAATGTTATTTCTTCCCCCATGGCCTTTCTCTATGTGGGGTATTGATATGATCGAGATGATTGAACCAAAGGCGTCAAATGGGAATCGTTTCATCTTAGGGACAATTGACTACTTTACCAAATGGGTGGAGGCTGCTTCATATACTAATATCACTAAATAAGTGGTAGTGCGTTTTATCAAGAACAACCTCATATGTCAGTATGGTATGCCAAGCAGGATTATCATCGAGAATGGCTCAAATCTGAATAACAAAATGATGTTTGAACTTTGAAAAGAATTTAAAATTGTCCATCATAATTCATATCCCTACAGGCCAAAGATGAATCGAGCTGTTGAAGTGGCCAATAAGAACATCAAGAAAATCATCCAGAAAATGGTTGTTACTTATAAAGACTGGCATGAGATGCTCCATTTTTCTTTGCATGGGTATCGAACATCTGTACGCACTTCAACAGGGGTAACCCCGTTCTCTCTTGTATATGGCATGGAAGCAATGCTCCCCATTGAAGTTGAAATTCCCTCTTTGTGTGTGATAATGGAAGATAAGCTGTCAGAGGCTAAATGGGTCCAGAACATGTTTGACCAATTGAATTTAATAGAAGAGAAAAGAATGACGACCTTATGTAATGGTCAATTATACCAAAAGAGAATGAAGAAAGCTTTTGATAAGAAGGTTAAACCTCGTGAATTCAGAGAAGGCGACCTCATGCTCAGGAAGATCATATCTTTCAACGCTGATTCCAGGGGCAAGTGGACTCCCAATTTTGAAGGCCCATATGTTGTCAAGAAAGCCTTCTCTGGCGATGCATGTATTCTTGAAACAATGGATGGCGAGGAGTTTCCACGTCCTGTGAATGCTGATGCAGTCAAGAAATACTCCGCCTAGAAAAATAAAAGAACAGCTCGCTAAGACGAAAACCTGAAAGGGTGGCTTATGCAAAAAGGAGCATCTCGGTAGGCCAAAAACCTGAAAGGGCGGTCTAGGCAAAAGTTAGAGACATCAACAAAATAAATTATTCTCGGTAGGTTGAAAACCCGCAAGGGCAACCTAGGCAAAAGTTAGGGATTTTCTGGCAAGTAACTGCATCAGACAAGACTTGATCAATGGAGCAACGATCTGCTTAGATCTTGCTACTCTTCAACCAAAGTTTTGGCTCAAGAATTCAAAGTTGCTAGAGAGAATTTGGCAACTTGAAACTGAAATTTCATCACAAGTCAGATTTTGAAATCTTTGTTTTGGCTTCTAATCACCAATTTTCCACGCGTTTTTGTTTCTAATCATGTTTAGCAACTTTCCAAAGGCGTTTAGCATCATGAAACACACGATTTGGCTGAGTTTTGATGCTAAACAAGTTACACTTTGTTCATTCTGCACACCCATACGATTTCCCTCCAAACTTCATCATTTCACACGCTTAAGGATCCCATTCATTCTCCTATAAATAGAGGGTCATCCCCCATTCATTTTCTCAAGCTTAGACAATCAAGATCACCCTGTCAAACTGTCTCTTGAACCCAATTTACAACGACTTCGAATTTTCTTTTGCAACATCCCTCAATCATTTTTCTTTGTCAATTTACCATAATTGAACTTCCCTGAAGCTAACCATACAATTACCTTCAAGAATCGTGACCTATATTGATCCACATAAGTCCAGTTTCAGAGCTCTGCAACTTAACTTCAATAGGTAGATTCCTTCACCAATTCTCTCAAACTTTGATACTAATGTGAAGCTCTCATCACCCTGATTCTAGTAGCAACATTTGTTTGAGCTACCGTTTACATAAAATTTTCGCAAAGGTGTGGTTGTCTTCGTCTTGATGAGACGAAGCGAATGGTACCGGTCTCGTGCTCTAATTTTACAGTTTGAGCGACCTGGTTTTGAGATAGACTGGAGGTTGAAGATGACCAACGTGTCATCCTTCAACCAATGAAACAACGTCATTTGGAAATTTTTAATTTCTTATTTTATATTGAATCATGTGCTTTATTCAGTAATGTCCATGATATGCACAGTGCGCCAGATCCCTTGGATTTGATTACTAATTCATTTTGACTCTCATCCAATGGTCCACATATTTTTGACTTTATTTTTTATTTCTGATTTTTATATTAAATTGTTTTAAGTTTAAAAAATTCATGGAAAATTCATTTTAACTCCAAAAAGTCTAAACACATTATGGAAAATACTTTTGATTTTTCTCTTTCTGATTTTTACTTTTTCATGATTTTATTTTGTGATTTGATATTTTTTATAATTTTTCATTTTATTTGAGTGATTTTAAATGTTTAAAAATACTTTTATTCATTTTTAAATTCTGGAAAAAATAGGGAAGGATCCAATGATATTGTGACAAATATTGGTGACCTCATTTATTTTTTATTTCTTAATTTATTATTTTTCATCATTTTTTTTGTTTATTTTACCTATTTCTTTTAATTTTAAAAATAGTTTTTGACTTTAGAAAATTACCAAAAGTTTTATAAAAATATTTGAGTCAATTTCTGATTTTTTTGTGGTCTTACTTATTTTTTCTTGATTGATTTGAACATAGTTTCCTTTTTCTCTATTATTTTCATTTTTAATCATTTTTAAACCCTTATTCCTTTATTTTAAATACAATTATATTTTTGTATATTTTTTGGCTGATCTTGGATTGAAATTTTGATCATGAACTTTATTAACATCATTGGATCTATGGTGTTGAGTTTAACTCCATAAATATGGATGAATGATTTTAATAATAGTTTTATTAAATTTTGATTCAAATGTGGTTTATTTATTTTTCCCTTCCCTCTTCATCTCATCCCCTTCTTATTGCACTAAGTATTATTGGAGTATGATTTCTATATCATGTCTCAAAATAAATGGTGTATAAATTTCTATTGACCGATGTCAAAATAGGTGTGACTTCTATATAAGTCCACTTACGATTGCTTAACATAGCGCTAAATTTTGTCCCGATTTGAGAAATGATCATTCGTGGCCCAAACTTATATTTGCAAGCCCAAGTATGTTAATTTGAACCCTATGATCCAATAACCTTGATATCCATTGTTAGGAGGCTTTGGTTCTACCAACCCTCTAATGGAACTTCATCAATTTTGGTCAAAGTGGATCACTTAAACATCATTGATCATTAAGTTACTTTGAGATTCTTAAAATGGATGATATACTTGACAAAAAGTAAATGCAACTTGTTGTTGAGAGGCTTTGGTTCTACCAATCCTCTAATTAGTTCCAAATGAAAGTTTCAAGATGCTCATCCAACTAACCATTAACTTCTAACAATTGACTTTATTTTATGCTTTTAGTTTATTCTTTTACTTTATGTACCATTTATATTAGCATTTACATTTCATGCTATTTTCATCTTTGCTCATTTGAGCTTTTATATTCATGTCATTTTTAATTTTCTCACTTGAGCTTTTCATGTTTTTTAAAGATACCTAATAATCAACTTAAACCCTAAAAAACTTTAATGTTGCTTGGACTACTTGGTTACTATCCTTGGAATTATGGAGTTATGGACTTCTTGGACTTAGGAGTAGAAACCTTGACCTATGTTGGAGACCTTGTGAACTTAATTGATATTTTGTCTGGAGTTCTTGGGGTTTACCTTAAGATATTGGGTTGTTTGTTTGTTTTGTGTGCAGGTTATTATGATTACATACTTTGTCTATAATCTGGAATTCATCCGTATACAACCGTTACTCTGCCTAATTTTTGTGAAGACTTAATACATTTAAAGTTTGGTCTTCTCAAGAGGTTTAGTATCCTTGCTTGGTTTCAATTTAAAGAATGGGAATTCTACCTTGACTCATAATGTCAAGTGTTTTCTTCTTGTTGGTTAGACGGTTCTTTTCCCTAGCTTCTACCTTATGCTTTAGGATAGTCCCTTCATCTCCTCCCATCTTCTTTAATTTCAAAAATATTCTCCCTCCTGTTGAAAACTCTTCTCATTTCTAAACTTGAACCACTTTGTGAGAAGACTAAAAGTCAATCAATCTCATTCAAACAATCTTTGCCACTTTGGCTTTTTTCTTTAAATCTTTTCTCAAAAGATTGGACTCTTGTCAATTCTTGTAGTGGTGCAAACAAATATACTTCTACAATATATAGTGAAGTGAGATATTTTCCACTTGGGTGTTGAGTGAGGTCTTGTTGATTTTAAAATCCAAGCCATATCCTCCACTTTGAGATGATGAAAATTCTCTTTTCTCATGATTGTGGGTAGTAAGTATGTTTTCCACACGGACAATGACGATGATGTCTTATCTCATAAAATTAACCAACGCACTTGTGTTTTAAATATTTTAAAGAGGAACTACGTGTATCCTGACCCCTATTGCACGGAAGGTGGTACGTAGGCACTAAAGGTTCTCAACCGCGATGTGTGCAAAAATCATAAAAAAATATGCTTCTTTTTTCTCATCCCTACAATCCATTTTACATACAACATTTTATAGCCAAAATATACAGATTTTTCAAAGAGGTTCATACGGAGTACCCTAGATGTTTAGGGTGCTAATACCTTCCCTTTGCATAACCAACCCCCTTACCTAGAATCTTTCCCCCCTCTTTTGGGTTATTCGCTCTTTTCCCATTCCTTTGGAAACAATAAAGCGTGGTGGCGATTTTTATTTTGATATGTATAAGTCTAGTCAATCAAATAACTTAGTCTTAAACATTTATACCGCTACATCCACCATTCGTGATCTGAAGGTAGAAGGTGATTGAACACTTAAGTGCCCATAAATTTGCACTCTCCTGTGCATGAAGTAACACTGTTAGTTGATTATATCGAGAATATGCTTAAAGATGCCATTTGGCGAGGTGACGGAGAGTCGTTGGATATGGGCTTATAAATTCCATCTAGAGTAACTATAGATACGGATATCAGAATAAGTCTACGCATGAATTTATCTTAGAAGATATATTTGGAATGAGTCTATGCCTAACTTTGTCCAAAAGAATATCAGAGTGAATCTATGCTTGATTTTATCTGAATGAGGTACTAGAATAATTCTATGCTCGACTTTGTATAGAAGAAACGTTAGGAATGAGTCTACGCATGTCTTTGTCCAAAAAGAATATCAGAATAAATCTACACTTGATTTTATCCGACTGACATACTATAATGAGTTTACACTCGAGTTTGTCTAGAGGATATGTTTGGAATGAGTCTACACCCGACTTTATCCAAAAAGAATATCAGAATAAATCTATGCTTGATTTCATCTGATCTAGAAGATGTCTACGCCCGACTTCAACTAGAAGAGGTATTAGAAATGGTCTATGCCTGACCTTTTTCCAAAGAGTATCAGAAGGAAATATATGCCTAACTTCATCTAAATGATGTACTAGAAGATGTCTACGCCCAACTTCAACTAGAAGTGCTATTGGAAAGAGTTTATGCCCGACCTTTTCCAAAAAGAGTATCAGAAGGAAATATACGCCTAACTTCATCTGAATGATGCACTAGAAGATATCTACGCCCGACTTCGTCTAGAAGAGATATTTTTCAGAATGACTCTCCGGGGAAAGTTCTTAAGTAGCTACTTGTCAGATTTAGTCTTTGAAGGAACTTGTTTGGTGTGTAGATAGTCGCTTCGTCCTGTTTCAGGAATTACTCTGTGACCTGTTAGAAAATTATTGACGATGTTTGTCTGTTTGTGAACTTTACCTGAAAAGATAGAGTTAGCATTTATGCAATGTCATGATGTATGTAGTGCATTGCGTAATAATGTTCTTAAAGAAAATGAGAGCGTGCTATATGCGTTTTGTATGCATATGCTATGATAAATGATGTATGAATGAGAGATGTCATTGAAGTGCATTGGTAGCTTTGTATAACATTTTTTATTGGGAAAATAAATCCAGAACTGCTGCTGGGGATGAAGACTATGAATCTTCGATCCTGTTCAGAATGTCTCTGCTAGGAATTTCTGCTTGCTATTTGAGGAAACTCCGTCGGGGAATGTTGATTTCTGTTTAGGAGAAGAGTTCAGGAACAATGGTAGTTCATCGCTCTACTGGGGAATTTAATTCTTATATACACTGATTGGGGATAAAAGAGATGGATAACCTTCCTAGGTGATGTCTGACCGAGTTTTTCGACATGGATGCTGACTCGTCTAGGGAGGATAAGATTAACTGATATCTGGTCCGGTTTCAGATTTCATAGCAATCTCTGGGGATAGTGGTATGGACTACCCTTTGTTGGAGAGATAAGTTTTACCGGTGATTTACAGTATTTAGAGGGATACACTCAAGATGAGGAGACTGAATTCCGCTGGGGAAATAAACCCTGTTGGGGAAATAAACCCTGCTGGAGAAACACTCAGCTGAGAAAATAAACCTGCTGTAGGAATATATTCTGTTGGGGAGAAGAATCCGGCTGGAGAAGAGAATTCTACAGGGGATTTTACAGTGTTGGAGAAATAAACTCAGCTAGGGAAGAGAATTCTACAGGGGATTTTACAGTATTGGAATCGCGTAGGATGGGGACATTGCTAGGGAATATATTATACTCCTTTGTCGGCTAGGGAGATCTTCTGGTGAGTACGGCTTGTGGGGAATATGTCCTTGCTGAAGATGAGCTTGTGAGGCTGATTCCATGGGGGATAATCTTATGGAAACTGCTCTGCGGGGAAACTTTTCTCGGGATTACTCTGTGGGGATTTATGGATGACTTGAATGTTATCCCGCCTCCTAAAGTCTTGAGTAAATACTTATTCCTATTTTTATGCATATATTTGTCAATAGTAATCATGTTCATACGCATATGTTCATTCAATTTAGTCATTGGACGTTTTTTTGCAAACAAAACAGAAAAAGTAAAATAAAATTTGGATTTGAAATTGTATTTGTATTAATAGTATGCCTATAAAAAGGCGATTGTTATACAATGAGACGAAAATCCTAGTAAGAGGAAACCATTGCAAAGTGAAAGGAATAACAAATTATAGCTATGCGTAAATGATCTCGTCAGGTTTCAACTCTGCTATTGCCCCTATGTCTTCGAGCATCTCATCCCTTGATGTCGGAAGAAGTTGACTGAATCTATCTGTACCATTCGAACTTGACGTTGGTAATAAGGCTGGTTGCAAGTGATCCAATGGGACATAGTCGTATGCTTTAATCCCTAATTTTTTCCTGGACCGCCCTTTCGGATTTTCAGTCCACCGGGATACCATTTTTTTCCCAAGCCGCCTTTTCAGGTTTTTAACTTTCCGGGTGTACGGTCTTTTATATTTATATCCTTAATTTTTTCCTGAACTCTTTTGGTTCACCGGGATGCCCTTATTCTTGTCTAGGCCAGTCAACCTAGTGGGTCATTTTCATGCGTAGTATTTTTTAACTATGTCAGAATTCACAGGGTGTGAAAGATCTTCACCGTCCACACCGCCCGAAAATACCTTCTTGATTACAAATGGCATTTCGTAGGTGGGAGTCCATTTTCCTCTGGGGTCACCTTGCAGTAGGATGATGCACTTTATTACCAAGTGACCATCCTGATATACTCGATGCTTGATCTTCTTATTGAAAGCTTTGATCATACGCTTTTGATACATCTGACTATGACAAAGAGCCGCAAGCCTCTTCTCGTCAATCAAATTCAATTGGTCCAGCCTAGTCAGAATCCATTCGTCTTTGTCCAAGTCTTCATCTTTTATAATTCTCAAAGAAGGAATGTGAACTTCAACGGAAGGACAACCTCCATACCATAAACTAGAGAGAATGGGGTTGCCCCAGTTGATGTCTGAGCTGAAGTGCGATAGCCATGAAGAGAAAATAGTAACATCTCATACCAATCTTTATATGTCATTATCATCTTCTGTATAATCTTCTTAATGTTCTTTGAAATTCTGGTATCAAATATGTGATGTCGAATGAGATGTCACGACACAAATATCTGTTTACAAGTAAAGAGAAGTAATAACAAAAGCAGTAAAAACACAAGAGATTGTTCACCCAGTTCAGTGTACAACAACACCTACTCTGGAGGCTACCAAGCCAAGGACAAGTCCACTAAATAGTATCAATTCATAGACACTCAGTAAACAACCAGTTTATGATCTAATCACTTAATCACTACCCGTACTATACTTCTACCTAAGACTCAACTAGGTATGAGGCCCTCCTCAAATCCCTTCAATCACTTACAATGAAGAAACAACCGAAATAATAAGTTTAAAAATTTTAATCATTCAATTCTTAAAAGCTTATGAATGATACATAATTAACAACCCAAATAACAACACAAGTATTCAATCTATACTAGAGTGTTTGACAATTAAAAGACTTAGACCTTTTTAAAACACAAAGAAAGTATTCTTCTTCAAAAGTTGCAGTAGTTTGAATAAGGAAGCAAGTCCTTATATATGCGCAGCTGTGGGCTTGGGCTTTAAAACCCAATATTCAATTCTTTTGAATATTTCCATAAAAACAGGTTAAGATAAAATCCATGCATTTTGAAAAATATTCCTCCATATTTTTCGCTGCCTGTGAGTTACAAATCTTGAATTATGGAGCGCGGGAAATCAGGAAACAGAAAAACATATATTGATGTTGGCTGAGATCAGTTCAGGAGGTAGATGTCAAGACATCTTCTTTGACATCATTCAAAACAGTTTTCTACAAATGTCAAGACATTTAGCAAAACATTAACAACACATTGTTTTACCAAAATTGCTACCAACAAACACTTACAAACTACCCCTTTTGCAAATTTTGGCTAAAACATTATCATAGCATATTAACAGAGCAAAAATAGATTAGCAGCATAAGCAAAGCAAGCATAAACTCAGTTAGCAGTTAGCTGTTAGCAAAGGAAGATGTCAAAACATCTTCTAAGACATGAGGCTCCCCCTCAAGTATTAAGCTCCCCCTAAAGTATTAAGCCCCCCTAAAGTATTAAGCTCCCCCTCAATAAGGATGATGTCAAAACATCTTCTAAGACACGAGGCTCCCCCTTAATCAAATGTTAGTCAGAGGTCCCTCAATCAATTTTTAGTCAGAGGTCAGTGGTCAGTCAGTCACTCTCTCTCCCCCTTTTTAGTCATAATATGCCAAATAAACGGATGCATTCAAGAGTGTATCAATAATTTAGGTACAACACATAGAAATCAAATGTCAAGAACATGTAAGTGCTAAAAGGAAACAAAAGGATCATATAAAGAAACATCAATTAGTCTAACTGTCATCAAGACCAGTTGACTTGTCTGAGCCATAACTTTCTTCCTCACTAGAGTCTTCACCTTCAGAGTTTACTGTATCATCAAGGTTGTTGTCCTTTTGCAGGTCCTTGATTATCTTTCCAAAGGATAGCTTCCTTGCTGAGCTAACTCTGATCATATCATCCAATTCCTTACAGGCTTCTCTTAATTCTTTGATCATATCATCCTTGGTGGAGGTCTTTTCAGTAGGTGCAGATGTCAAAACAATGTTTGGGACATGTTTTCCTGAAAAGAGATTAAAATGAAGGGTCAATGAAGAATCCCTCTTGCACACTACATCATTTCCACTTAGGATTCCATGATTCTGATTAAGGATAATTCCACAAAGGAGGGAAGGAAAAGAAATTGGCATCTTAATGGCACAAGTTCCTGCATGTTTAATGGTCTGATCAAAGATGTAAGTCCCATAATCAAAATGTTTCTGGATTCCAATAACATAAATGAACTTTCTTAATCCAATGGAGATGGTTGAAGTGTGATTAGTGGGAACCCAATTTTCAGCTCCAATCCTATGAAAAATAGCATATTTCACACTCAGTTTGCTGACAGGAAGTTTATTTTTCATGGGTCATTCACTTACTTGATTAGCAGTGATGGCTCTATACACTTGATTATTTGCAACTTCCAGCTTACAACAGACATCTTCAGACCTGTCTAGAAATCTATTTATGATGGTAGGAGAAAATTTTACACACTTTCCTCTAACAAAAACCTTTCTATACTCCTTACTTTTATGGTCAGCACAGTCAACAAGAATATTAACAATAAACTCCTTAACAAGAGTTTCATAGCAATTGGAAAACCTAGTAATTGTTTTCATCAATCCAACATAAGATATCAACTCCATTATTTCTTTACATTCCAAAGCACCAACTCCCAGTTCTCTCTCTAGGGCAATCCTTCTTTGATACACATACTTCCACTTTTCATCATTCCCAACAGAATGGAAGGAGATGTTGTCAAGTGGGGCATCAGGAACCCTAACATAAGTCTTCTTGCTTGCATACTTTTTGATAGGATAGATGTCTTAGACATCTTGCTCGACATCATAGTCTGAGTCAACTTTTTCAACAACCACAACTTTCTTCTTACTCTTGGATCTTTTTACAGCATCTTCATCATCATCTGTGGAGCTAACAGGTCTAGCTTTTCTTTTGCTAGAGGGAGGAACCACTTTACATCCTGGATTTGGGGGTCAATACATGGTTTTCTTCTTGGTTGTTTTGGAAGGGGGTGTGACACTTTCATCCTTCACTTTTCTGGATTTAAGTCTTCTTGCAATACCAGGCACAACATTAGTAATGAGCTCATTGTCAGACAACTCTTCTACATTGACTATATTTTCATCATTTTGACCTTTTGCATCCTTGGAAACCGTAGCATCTTGTTCAACATTTTCCTCAACATCTTGTTCAACATTTTCTTCTTCCACTTCTTTTAGAGCAGAGACAACAAGCTTCTCAAGTTTGCTTTCAGTAGCATCTTTCTTGAAGGTGGATGGTTCAGCAACAACACTTTTAGGATCAGTTCTTTTGTCAGCAGTAGGAGGCATACGAGCAAGACGGGTAGAAATCCTAGGAATATCAAAGCCTTCACTTAACACTCTATCTACTTGCCTTCTAATGCTTCTATAAACATTAACAATTTCTTCTTCTGTTCTATTGTTAGTAGAAGTAGAAGAGTTACCTTTATCATCTTTGGATTTCTTAGCAGGTGATGATCTAGGTTTCTTGACCTTCTTATCAAGAGGTGGGATGGTTGCTAGAGGAGTAGCATCAAGTACTCTATCAAGGGAGAGATTCTCATTGGCATATTTTGAGGAAGACGATGTATGATGTTGAGACATCTTTGAAGATTTTTGAGAAAGAGGATGAAGAAGGACTAGGGTTCTTTTTCTATAGAGGAGAATAAAAAGTTTGTGAAAGTAGAAGGATGTTATTTTGTAGCATGTGGGAAACACTTTGAGGCAGTCCTGCAATGATTGCTTTTGAAATTTTATTTGTTGGAAGCACAAATAATATAATATCACTTTAATGATATTCCCACATGCCTTTAATTGCTACAAACCCTCATATAGGCAAATCCCTAATTTACCTCTTAAGTTCTCAAACTGATTAGCATCCAAAGCCTTAGTGAAAATGTTAGCCAGTTGCAATTCAGTGGATAAATGTTTTAAGACAACAATCTTTTCTTCAACAAGCTCTCTTATGAAGTGATGACGAATATCAATATGTTTGGTCCTGCTGTGTTGAATGGGATTATTTGATATGTTAATGGCACTTAAATTGTCACAGAATAATGTCATGACATCTTGTTTGACATTGTATTCTGTTAACATTTTTTTCATCCAAACTAATTGAGAATAATTGCTTCCTGCAGCAATATACTCAGCCTCTGCAATGGACAGAGACACACAATTTTGCTTCTTACTGGACCAAGACATGAGATTATTTACCAGAAAGAAGCATCCTCCTAATGTACTTTTTCAATCATCAGCACTTCCTGCCCAATCAGCATCACAAAAACCAGTTAAGGCAAAATTAGATCCATGAGAGTATAGCATACCATAGTCACTTGTCCCATTCACATATTTAAGAATTCTCTTCACATGGTTGGCATGGCTAACTTTAGGATCAACTTGATATCTTGCACACACTCCTACAACAAAGGAAATGTATGGTCTGCTAGCTGTGAGATATAGAAGGCTTCCTATCATACTTCAGTAGAGGCTTTGATCCACACTTACTCCTTTTTCATCTTTAGGAAACTTCATATGTGTGGGAGCATGAGTTCTTTTGTGGCTGGCCTTTTCAATCCCAAATTTCTTAACTATATTCTTGGCATACTTTCTCTGAAATAAAAATATGGAATCTTCCATTTGTTTAACTTGCAGACCAAGAAAATAGGTTAATTAACCAACAAGACTCATCTCAAATTATGACTATATTTGCTTGACAAAATGTTGAACCATCTCATTTGACATCCCACCAAACATAATATCATCAACATAAATTTGTGCAATCATGATCTTCCCTTCTTCTTCCTTTACAAAAAGAGTTTTGTCTATGCCACCTTTCCTGTACCCATTTTCAACAAGAAATTCTCTCAATCTCTCATACCAAGCTCTTGGAGCTTGCTTTAATCCATACAACGCTTTCTTCAGTTTGTAGACATGTTTAGGAAAACTTGGATCAACAAATACCTTTAGTTATTCCACATAAACTTCTTCATTCAGATAGCCATTTAAGAAAGCACTTTTTACATCCAATTGAAACAATTTAAATTGTAGTATGCAGGAACTCCCAAGAGTAGTCTGATTGATTTAAGTCTGGCCACAGGGGAAAAAGTTTCATCAAAGTCAACTCCTTCAATTTGAGTATACCCTTATGCTACTAACCTTTCCTTATTTCTAGTTACCACTCCTGTTTCATCAGATTTATTCTTGTACACCCATTTTGTGCCAATTACATTTGTCCCTTCAGGTCTTGGAACCAGATCCCAAACTTTACTTCTACTAAATTGTTCTAGCTTTTCCTGCATAGCATTAATCCAGAACTCATCAGTTAGGGCCTCTTTTGCATTCTTAGGCTCAACCTTTAACACAAAGCAAGAGTTTTATATTCCATCTCTTGATCTGGTAGTAACTCCTCTATTTAGATCTCCTATGATAAGCTCCTTAGGATGATCTCTCTGGGTTCTAATTGAAGGTCCTTTATTGAGATGACCAGGCTCAAGATCTTCTTAAGGTGGATTAGAATCAACACTTCTGTCATTTGAATCTATTTAAATATCAGACACAGATGTTCCAATATATTTTGAGACATCTTCTTCATCACTCCATACTCTATCATCAATAATAACATTTATTGACTCCATCATAACTTTAGTTCTTGAGTTAAACACTCTGTAAGCTTTCCTATTTGTAGAGTAACCAAGGAATATTCCTTCATCACTCTTGGGATCCATATTCCTCCTTTGTTCATGATCAGCTAAGATGTAGAATTTACTTCCAAAAACATGAAAGTATCTAACAATTGGTTTTCTTCCCTTCCATATTTCATACAAGGTGGCTGATGTGCGTTTCTTTAGAGTGACTATATTATGGATATAGCATGCAGTATTCATAGCTTCAGCCCAAAAATTTTAGGGTAACTTCTTAGCATGAATCATGGCTCTGGAAGATTCTTGGAGAGTTCTATTCTTGCGTTCCACAATCCCATTTTTTTGAGGAGTAATGTGAGAAGAGAATTCATGGCTGATTCCTTCAGTGGAGCAAAAATCAGCAAATTTATTATTCTCAAATTCCTTTCCATGATCACTTCTGATTCTTATGACATGACTTTCCTTTTCCTTTTGAAGTTTTTGATAGAGATCTTTAAACACTTCAAAAGTTTCTGATTTTTCTCTAATAAAGCTTATCCATGTGTATCTAGAAAAATCATCTACAACAACATAGGCATACTTCTTACCACCAAGACTTTCAACCTGCATAGGTCCCATCAAGTCCATGTGAAGAAGTTCCAAAGCTTTTGATGTAGTGAGATGTTGGATCTTTTGATGTGACATCTTCGTTTGCTTTCCAATCTAGAAGTCACCACATATTCTACCTTCTTCTATCTTGAGCTTAGGAATCCCTCTCACTGCTTCTTCAAATATAATTATTTCCATACCTTTCAGATGAAAGTTCCCCAATTTTTGATGCCATAATTTAACTTCATTCTCTTTGGCAAAAACACACGTTGAGGAGAGATTCAACTCTTGAGGAACCCATAGATAACAATTGCCTTTAGATCTGATTCCTTTCATAATAACTTCATTCTTTTCATTGCACACAAGAAATTATTCCTTGGTGAATTTAACTTGGAATCCTTGATCACACAATTGGCTTATACTAATCAGGTTAGCTGTTAATCCTTTAACAAGTAACATATAATCAAGCTTAGGGACTCCTGAACAATCAAGCTTGCCAACACCTTTGATTTTACCTTTTCCTCCATCACCAAAAGTCACATGACTAGTGGAATGAGATTTGACATCCACCAACAGATTCTTGACACCTGTCATGTGTCTAGAGCATCCATTATCAAAATACCAGTCATCTTTGGTTGATACTCCGAGGGAAGTGTGAGCTATGAAACTAGAAAAATTAGACTTGAGAATCCACTGTTTCTTATTTTTGCTATTTTATGGAATCTTATCAGTCTTGGGAGAAGGAGTAGTATTAGGATACCATACAACTTGAAACAAAAGGGTCTTATATGACCAAGCCTTCCACAGTGATGACATCTCCAGGGCTGGGGATTCTAGTTGGTGTATTTAAACTTCTTCTTACCCTAATATTTTCCATGATGTCCTTTCTTGCTATGATGTTTATACATTTGATTCAAAATCTTAGGTTTAGATTTAAACTGAGTGGAATGTGATTAAGGTTCTTCTGAGTTAGGTTTCTCTTTCTCATTAAACCCTAGACCTCTCTTATCTCCAGTCACTCTCCCCACTCGAAGAATTTCATCTAGTTTGTAAGATCCATTATTTAGCATCTTGAGAGATTTGACCATTCTATCAAGGTTTGAATTCAAGGAAGTCACTTCACTTTCCAGATTAGAAATAGTTTTTAAATGTTCTTCCCTTTTTTCTTTCAGTTGAGTTATGATGACTTTCTGTTTCTCCCCTTCAAGGCACACTTATGTACTTCTGAGACATAATTATTTGTATGAAGCATCTAACTCATCAAAGGTTAGTTCCCCATCACTAGAATCTTCATCAAATACATATTTTCCTGTCAATGCTTTAACATATTTGGCATATTCTTCAAGATCACTCTCTGAGTCCTCTTCATACCAAGTAATTGATAGATTATTCTTCTGTTTCTTAAGATATGTAGGACATTCAGCTCTAATATGACCAAAGCCTTAACATTCATGACATTGTACTCCCTTCCCTTGAGTGGATTTTTCTTCATCCCTTTTTCTTCCAAACTCATTTGACTTATGGATGTCAGATGAGATGTTCTTGACATTTGATCTTTGGTTCCTATCCATTATTTTTATCACTTTGTTAAACTGTCTTCCAAGCATAGCTAAGGCATTTGATATTCCTCCATCTGTATCCAAATCAAAGTCTTCCTCTTCATCTTCAGTATTTGATACAAAGGCTATGCTTTTGTTCTTATTTTCAGATCTTTCATTGGTTCTTAATTCAAATGTTAGAAGGGATCCAACAAGTTCATCCACTTTCAATTTTTCAATGTCTTATGCTTCTTCTATAGCAGTCACTTTCATATCAAATCTCTTGGGAAGAGACCTGGGCATCTTTCTCACTAATTTGCATTCAAGTATTTTCTCTCCTAAAGCACTGGAGGCATTAGAAATTTCAAGAATGTTCATATGGAAATCATTTATACTTTCATCATCCTTCATTCTCAAATTCTCAAATTTTATGGTGAGCAACTGAAGTTTTGACATCTTAACTATGGATGTGCCTTCATGAGTAGATTGAAGAATTCCCCATGCATCCTTATCTAGTTCACATGTGTTCACTAATATGAAAATGTTCCTGTCAATTCCATTCAATATAGCATTCAAGGCTTTAGAATTTCCAAGAGCAATTTCATCTTCTTCTTTAGACCAGTCTTCTTCTGGTTTTAACTCAGAAGTAGGTTCTCCATTTTCTCCCAATTTGATAGGGTGTTTCCATCCTTTTAAAACAGCTTTTCAAGCCCTACTGTCCAAATACTTTTAAAAGGCAACCATGCGTGATTTCCAGTAGTCATAATTACTTCCATCCAGAATTGGTGGTCTGTTTACAAATCCTCCTTCCTTGTCCATATTACCAGAAAGTATCTTCCCTAGATCTCACCCATATAAAGATCAGGATGCTTGATCTGATACCAATTGAAATTCTGGTATCAGATATGTGATGTCGAATGAGATGTCACGACACAAATATCTGTTTACAAGTAAATAGCAGTAATAACAAAAGCAGTAAAAACACAAGAGATTGTTCACCCAGTTCAGTGTACAACAACACCTACTCTGGGGGCTACCAAGCTAGGGACAAGTCCACTAAATAATATCAATTCATAGACCCTTGGTAAACAACCAGTTTATGATCTAATCACTTAATCACTACCTTTGCTATACTTATACATAAGACTCACCTAGGTATGAGGCCCTCCTCAAATCCCTTCGATCACTTATAGTGAAGAAACAATAGAAATAATAAGTTTAAAAACTTCAATCATTCAATGCTTAAAAGCTTATGAATGATACACAATTAACAACCCAAATAACAACACAAGTTTTCAATCAATACTAGAGTGTTTGACAATTAAAAGGCTTAGACCTTTTTAAAACAGAAAGAAAGTATTCTTCTTCAAAAGTTGCAGTAGTTTGAATAAGGAAGCAAGTCCTTATATATGTGCAGCTGTGGGCTTGGGCTTTAAAACCCAATATTCAATTCTATTGAATATTTCCATAAAAACAGGTCAAGATAAAATCCATGCATTTTGAAAAATATTCCTCCATATTTTTCCGCGGCCTGTGAGTTACAAATCTTGAATTATGGAGCGCTAGAATTCAGGAAACAGAAAAACATATACTGATGTTGGCTGAGATCAGTCCAGGAGGCAGATGTCAAGACATCTGCTTTGACATCATTCAAAAAAGTTTTCTACAAATGTCAAGACATTTAGAAAAACATTAACAGCACATTGTTTTACCAAAATTGCTGCCAACAAACACTTACATTCTTATTGGCGGCCTCCACTGCGACATTCATCTTTGGTCGATACAGAGAAGAGTTGTGGTGCTTGATATTGAACTGCGTGTAGATTTCTAGGATCATAGTTTTCTTGAGATTGGTAGCCTTGTCTGTGATAATCTTTTTGCGGATTCCATACCGACATATAAGGTCATGCTTAATGAACCGGGAAACCAAATTCTTAGTAATGGAGGAAAACGAGGCCGCTTCAACCCACTTTGTGAAGTAATCATCGGTGACGAGGATGAAGTAATGTCCATTAGAAGTAGTAGGTTTGATCTCCCCGATCATATCAATGCCACACATTGCAAATGACCAAGAAGCAGTCAAAACATCCAGAGGTATTGGAGGAACATGTACTTTGTCAACATAGATCTGACACTTGTGACAAGTTCTCGAGTGGTGATGGAAATCAGTTTCCATAGTCGACCAATAGTAACCCGCTCTCAGAATTTTCTTAGCCATATTATGTCCACTGGAATGAGTACCAAAGATACCTTTGTGCATATCTTTCATAATCTTCTCAGCCTCTTCCTTATCCATACAACGAAGTAGAGTCGAATCATGATTGCGCCTGTATAGAAGTCCTCTGCTCAGGAAGAACTTAGCTGAGAACCTCCATAGTAATTTCTTGTCATTGATAGATTCTCCTTCAAGGTATTCTTGAGCCTCAAGATATCTTTTCACTTGATGAAACCAAGGCTTCTCTTTTACTCTATCAGTGCAACTTCATAGCAGTGTGCAGGTTCGTCTAGATTTTCACTGGTAATCCTGGGAGCCTCGTTATCCCATCTGACTTTGAACATATACGACATGGTAGCTAATGCATCTGCCAACTGGTTTTCTTGTCTTGAGATGTGCTCAAAAGTGATCTCCTCGAAGTATGGAATTATGGTCAGCACATTCTCTCTATAAGGAATGAGATTCAGATGCTTAGTATCCCATTCTCCCTTAATCTGGCTGATTACAAGGATGAGTCTCCATAAACACTCAAAAACTTGATTCTCAGGTCAATAGAAGCTCTGATGCCCTTGATGCATGCTTTATATTCAGCCATGTTGTTGGTACAGTCAAAGCATAACATGGCGATAAAGGGCGTATGGTAACCCTGAGGAGAGATGATTACATCACCAATTTCATTACCAAGTACATTAGAAGCTCCATCGAAAACCATAGTCCATCGGGATCCTGACTCAGGTCCTCATACGGTCCAGGTTCTTCATAATCCGTAACTAACATAATATTCTCATTCGGGAATTCGAAGTTCATGGATTGGTAGTCGTCTATGGCTTGATGGGCCAAATGATCTTCCAGTACACTTCCTTTGATTGCTTTCTGAGTGGTGAATTGAATGTTGTATTTTGTCAAGACCATTTGCCATCTGGCTATTCTTCCAGAGAGTGTTGGCTTCTCGAATATATACTTGACGGGGCCCGTTTTTTAGATTAACAAGGTAGTATGAGTTAACATATACCGTCTTAGTCGGCGATAAGCCCATGCCAAAGCGCATCAAGTTTTCTCGAGCAGTGAGTATCTTGTTTCACAGTCTTTAAACTTTTTTCTAAGGTAGTATATTTCATGCTCTTTTCGACCAGACTCATCATGCTACCCCAGTACACACCCCATTGAGTTCTCTAGCACTATTAAATACATGATCAGAGGTGTTCCTTCAACTGGTGGCATAAGTATGGGAGGTTCTTGTAGGTACTCCTTGATTTTGTCAAAGGCTATCTGGTAGTCGTTGTTCCACTTTAATACTTGATCTTTCTTCAACAACTTAAAGATCGGCTCACAAGTAGCGGTCAAATGAGAAATAAATCTGGCAATATAATTCAGTCGTCCCAAGAAACCTCTTACTTCCTTCTCAGTACGGGGAGTTGGCATTTCTTGAATATATTTGAATTTAGTGGGATAAACCTTAATACCTTTACCGCTGATAACAAAACCCAGGAGTTTACCGAATCTCACCCCAAAGGTTCACTTATTTGGATTCAACCTCAGCTTGTATTTCCTTAGCCTCTCAAAGAACTTGCATAGATGGTCAAGATGTTCTTCTTCAGTCTGAGATCTGGCTATCATATCGTCGACATAGACCTCTATTTCACGATGGATCATGTCACGAAACAAAGCTACCATAGCATACTGATATGTTGCACCGACATTGTTTAACCCAAAAGGCATAACCTTATAGCAGCAATTGCCCCACTGTGTAACAAATGTAATCTTTTCCATGTCTTTGGGTTCCATCTTGATCTGATTATACCCTGAGAAACCATCCATGAAGGAGAATATCCCCTTTGTTGAGTAATGTTGTCGACCAAAACATCAATATATGGAAGTGGGAAGTCATCTTTAGGGCTCGCCCTGTTCAAATCCCTGTAGTCTACACACATACATACCTTGTCATCTTTCTATGGTACCAGAACCACATTTGCAACCCATTAATCATATGATGTCACTGCTAAGAACCCTGTGTTGAATTGTTTCATAACCTCAACCTTGATCTTCTCTGACATCTCATGATGCATACAACGAACCTTCTATTTTATCAGAGCACAACCCTCTTTCATCGACAGACGATGAACCACAATATTAGTATCAAGCCCTGACATGTCTTCGTATGACCAAGAAAAGATCTCAACATATTCATGCAACATATGTATTAACCTGTTCTTGACGCTGTCCTCTAGGTTGGCACCTATCTTGACGTCTTTCCTGTCTGTTTCAGAACCCAAGTTTACCACCTCAATTGGTTCTTCGCGTGGTTAAATAGCTTTCTCTTCTTGCACTAACCGTCTGGAAATTTCTTCTAGTATCTCACAATCTTTCTCACCTTCGTCCTCGGCTTGGTAGATCATATTTTCAAAGTCATAAGGGGAAATAGCGGAATTGTTATCAATGGGATCCAAAGTGGATGTGGATATGCAATGTATTATGTGGGTGTGTGTAAGAACACATAGCTATTTGAAAGTGATAAAAGTGAAAAGAAAGAAATAGAGCACAAAATTTGAATGCAAAATGTCCAATGCTTTATTCAATGAAAATATGTTTGTGAAATGACAACCCTTAACAAATGTACCATTGTGCTCCAGGTAAAGCACAAGGTTTTAAAGTCATTGTTTAAATATTACAAAGCCAAAACTTGAAAGCAATAAAATACATAAATGTAGCTATTACTCCTAACTAGAGGAGATAGGGATAATGTCCCCGACCTTATAGTTGCTGAGCCCTTTTCCAATGGTAGGAAAGATCCAACTAACGAGGTCATAATCACTGTTAGCATCTTCTATCACATTGACTCCGTTGTTGCTGATGCAGAATGATGGGCTTCCAGATTGAGCGTGATGAACAACCCTCTGAACCTTTACAATGAAACCCAAACCAAACTTTTAAGATTTATAAGGGATGTCAAGAAGCTAACCCCAAATAGTACAACCACCTTCTTCTATAGTAGCTCTAGCATATTTCAATGAAGCCATTCTGGGAGAAACCCTAGTAATTTTGGGAATGGTAGAGACATCTTCAGTTGAGGCAGGAGGGATGACTTCAAAAGTTTGACAAGGAGTCTCGATGAATTCTCCGTCCATCTCTACATACCGGAAAGAGTTCAAGTGGCTAACTGTGATACGGTGGGAGAACTGACTTGGTTGTTTTGCGTTTGATCGCAATTGTTGTAGATAGCAAGAGTCTCCACCAACTTTTCTTTTATCCAATAACGAAAGGGTGAAAAGAACAGGAAAGACCTTTGAGATATTTTCTTGAGTTCGGGGGGTAGGTTATGAAAAAGGAAGGTGTTAACACCTTTTTCATCCATAGTTATCTATGGGCTCTTAGTTTCTTTCTAGATCACTTGAAAATGCTTTGTTTAAAAATGTGCTTTGTGATGGGTGTAAGTTTGAAAATATTTTGCAAAATTCCTATGTTGCGAATAACTTTTTAACGATTCTCGTCTCTATAAGAATGCATACAAAGTGTTGGTTTTTAAAATAGTTATAAAAGATGTTTGTTTTTGAAGATGTTTTGAAAGTGTAAGTGTGGGATGGTTTTAATTTGTAAGCAAGAAACTACGAGCGTCCTACCTACTCAAAAGGTATTTTTGTTTTCCTTCTCCTTTAGATATTGCTACCTTAACGTTTATTGGTAAGAAGCCCATCGTTGGATGTGAAGGGACGGGTGTGGATCAATCGTATAGTCATAGAAGGCAACTTATGAGACGTTTTAGAAATTTTCGTTTGGGACTAGATCGTTTACCAAAGGCAACATCGAGGTACATCGAGGGACTACGATCTTTTTATTGAGGGTCTTTTCTAAAATGCCCATATTCGAGGGACATGACTATTTTCCGAGGTAACAAGCAAGGTTACCTTAGACGTGCACGTGTGTGAATAGTGTGTTTGATTGCATGCATTTTTTTCTTTGAAATTAGGTTTTTCTAACAGTTGATTTTATCTTGCCATACACACCCTAATTATTGACAATTTATATGAAAGCGATAAATTGCGGAAAGTAAATTTACTACGCTATTACATCATTTGGGGATGGGGTGTACAAATTTAGAAATGGGGATTGTAAGAAATTAAATCCTAATTATCTATTACAACCATATTGAAACTTGAATAATGTGCAAGGAATATAATGTACAAGACAAAATGGAAAAAGTAATATATTTCTTTTGTTTTTGTTGAGAAAAGATTTTTATCCTAATTAACTAAAAGGAAATTTGATTAAACTAAAGAAAAATTAAGATTAAGTTATGGAAAAGAAAATAAATAGGAAAAGTTTTTTCGTCTTTTTCATTGTAAAAAGTTAAATAAAATAAACTAAATAATTTAAATATTTTTGATGTTTTTGTGTAGAAAACAGTTTTTTTGTGTTTAAAACAGCTTTTGTGTAGAAAACAATTTTGTGTTTTGGGCCCAGGGCCTATTTGATAGTAAGAAGGGGGTCAGAAAGATGGAAATTGTCAAGGCCCAGCCAATGGAGGCCCAGGCGCGTTCCCTGCAAACAACAAGAAGGGAGAAAATTTGGAAAAAAATGACAAAAGGTCTCGCTGGGGCTTGAACCCAGGACCTTCTACATGGCAAGGCTTTAGCGTGCACTGTTTGTATCACTGGGGTGGTCTGTTTCATCCGTTAGTTATATATTTTTCACTAAATACAAAATGAACTCATGGCTTCATCTTCTTCCTTCGAGCGCAGGGATACATAAATCTAATGTTAAGCTTCGAAAAGCTTTATTCCTCAGCCAATCGAAAGATGTAAAAAACCTGCCTAAAATTTGAATACAAATATAACCATGTAACTTTTGAAATTTATGGGTCAAAGGTTAGCAATGAATTTGTTCAGCACCAAAATCAAAACCTAACTAGTCAGAGTTGAAATTCTTAAGACACAAGCAATGAAAATCAAAACTAAGAGCATGGTCAGCTTCCTAGACATGATGTCTACCTTTTTCTTTACAATGTATATACAAATGATGCTTGAATGAAGAGTTCTAAGTTTTGAAAGAAACTTACCTCTTAAAGTGAAATTCGAATGAGCTCTTTATGACTTCTAGGAATGATTCGATGATGGATTAAGCCTGCTTCTACCTCCCTGAAGCTATTCCAGTTGGGAGCTCAAGAAGATGACTTTGTGATTAAAGTAATCTTTATGAAAATACATACATAGCTTTTTCCATTTCATCCAAAATTGGTATAATCCAGTGGATAAAGCTTCGAATCTTTGTGTAATGCATCACAAATTTGTGTAAGCCTCTGATTATGTAAATATTTAGAAGCAACATAGCCTGACAAGTGAGATTTAGAGGATAAGGTTATGACATTTGAACAATGTTCTTCAAAGCAGATTGCTCGAAGGGTTTAGAGTTGGATTCGAAGTATGTTACTTCGAAGGAAACCAATGCCCCAATCAAAGCTTGTGGATTAAACTTGCTCGAAGGAGGCCAAATTCCCAATTGGAGCTTGTGAACCAAACTTTCATCGAAGAAGGCCAAATTCCCAATCGAAGCTTATGAACCAAGCTTGCATTGAACGAGGCCAAATTCCCAATCGAAGCTTGTGAACCAAGTTTGCTCGACGGAGGCCAAATGCCCAATCGAAGCTTGTGAACCAAAGCTTGCTTGAAGGAGGCCAAATGCCCAATCGAAGCTTGTGAAACAAAGCTTGCTCGAAGGAGGTCAAATTCCCAATCGAAGCTTGTGAACCAAGCTTGCTCGAAGGAGGCCAATGCCTAATCGAAGCTTGGGAAATAGAAGCAAGTTGAAGAGAACCAATGCCCAGTCGAAGCTTTGTGAAATCGAAGCAAGCTTGAAGGAAGCCAATGTACAGTCGAAGCTTGGGAAATCGAAGAAAGCTTGAAGGACGCCAAAGTCCAGTCGAAGCTTGGGAAATCGAAGCAAGCTTGCTCTTCTTTGATTTGATGCTTGAAAGCCCAATATGATCCATGGAAACTGTATGGGGCATTAAAAATCCAATTGTATTTGTGCAAACTTGAAAATTTTCAAAATCCTTGTGAGAAAATGTCTTGAGAAAAGAGAGGGAAAATTTTGGGGTACAACAACTGCCCCTGTTCAATCTTCTTAAACCTGAAGAGTTACATTGGCGAGTCCACCATTCGTGACTTGAAGGTGGAAGATGATTGAACACTACATTCCCAAAAAATTTCACTCGATGATGTAGTGGTTGATTGTGTATGGAATGGGCTTAAAGATGCCATTTGGAGAGATGATGGAGAGTTGTAGGAGATGGGCTTACAGATGCCATCCATAATGACTATTGGTAGAAATTGGAAGAAATATTAGAATAAATCTTTGGTTGATTTATACTGAAACAATAGATGTAGTGGGATGAGTATCAGAATAATATCCATAATTGGATTGTATCTGACTCGTATCTAAAAGATGTACTGAATGAGTGTCAGAATGACATCCGTATCTGGATCGTATCTGAACCTCTTTTGTAAGATGTATTGAATGAGAGTCAAAATGACATCCGCATCTGGATCATATTTGAACTGTGTTTGAGAATTATACTGAATGAGTTTCAGAATGAAATATGTATCTGGATTGTATCTGAACTATATTTGAAAGTTGTATTGAATGAGTGTCGGAATGACATCCGTCTCTAGATCGTATCTGAACTGTATTTGAAAGTTGTATTGAATGAGTGTCAGAATGACATCAGTGATGCGGTGGCCAGAACTGGGATCGTGTTTCCCTATTTCGTTAAGGAATTTGCTGGTTTGCATTTTACGTTTGTTTTTGCAAACTGTCGCGGTAAGCAAGAGTCGCCACCGTCTTTTATTTTATCCAACAAGGAAAGGAAAAAAGCACAGAAAATTCCTTTTTCGAGATATTTCTGAGTACGGGGGGTAGATTTATAGAAAGGGAAGGTATTAGCACCCTTTCTATCCGTAGTTATCTAAGGGCTCTTAGGTACTTGCTTATCATTTTCAAAATTGTTTTCTTTGTGTTTGTGCGCTTTAAAAAGTTTTTGTTTTGACTTCAATTTAACTGTTGCTTCTGTCTTGAAGAGTGTAATGAAGTGTTTTTGAAAACTTTGTTTATAAAGGAGTGTAAATGTAAAAATTTTGTTTGGAATTAGAAAGTACTTAAGAACTAATCTACCTACTCGAAAAAAGAATCGTTCTATGTTCGTTTCCTTTAGACAATGTTATCCCACTATTAGTGAGTAGGTAGCACCGTCGTTGGAGTTTTGAGGGTCAATTCGAAAGGGACGTAAGGTCACTAAAGCAATGTTAGGACGTCTTAGTAATTACCCTAATGTCTTAGATCAATTATTCGAGGCAACAATTCCGAGGCAACCATTCCGAGGCAACTTTTCTGAATCGGGAGTTTGATCTTTATTTAGACAAAATGACGACCACTAAAGCATCCTATACTCAATGACCATTTACCAAAGGCAACCAAGTGGGAGTGTACCCTAGGAGTGCGCATGTGCGAATGATTCAATTTCAGTTTATTTATCTTTGCATATTTAGAGTGATCTAACTGTTTTAAAATTAATCATACATTCTTGTCATGCATCCATATATCATACATCTAACAGTTAATAATTTGCGGAATTTAAAGTGCGGAATTTAAACTACGCTATTACAAGGCTTCAGGTATTTACATAGCCAAAAACAAACCCTTTGAAAATAAAGCGATAAATGTAAATAAACGTCCTAATTAAACTATTACAAACTGTAGGCAGTTACATCAATATGGTAAATAATAAAAATAAAGCGCGCGAGAAGAATTAAGATCGACGAGAATTTAAGGTTTTGACCCTTCTAACCTAATTAAAAGAAAAATTGTTTTTGTTGTTTTTAATAAAAGAAATAAGTTTTCTAAATTAAATATGAAATTAATTAGTTAATTAAATTAATTAATAAAAATAATTACATGACCTATTTTGGTTTCTTTGGTTATTTTAGGAAAAAATAAAATATAATTAAGTTAGTAATAAAACCTATTTATTCTAATTATTTTTAAGTTATTTACAAAAAAAAATTAAAGTTTTACCTAAAATTAAAATTTAATTAAGAAAAAATCCTAAATCTATTTTTATGTGATTGTTATATTTTTTTTATTGATAAAAAATAAAAGGGATTAAAAGAAATAAACAAAACGAATAAAAAATGAAAATAAAGATGGACCTAGTAGCAAAAGTAAACAGGGGGTGCAATCATCAGAAATCCCTAGGCCCGAATCTTCGAAAGCTTCATGCTCTAACTATTGTGTTTTTTGATTCTTGCGTGGAACCTATGATTCAACCATCCATAACTGTTCTATATAAACTCAAACAAACGTTAGCATACCATAAAATGCGATTAAAATTAGAGATTCAAAGTTTAAAATTTTACCAAACCGGTGTTGTCAAATGGGGGGCGTGCTAGGCGTGTGATGGATTGCTCTTGGGTCTTGTAAGAATCTTGAGGACTTCAAGAGGATGGTTTGAGGCATGATGTCAATTGAGAGAGACCGGAACCTCGAGATATGACTTGCACCAATTCTTTGATTTCTGGAGAGTATTTTGAAGAGCTTTTAGAGAGCTTTTTGAAGAGCTTTTTGAGAGCTTTTTAGAGAGGATTTTCGTCCCTTTCAAGCTTGTATGGCTCTATATTTATAGAGGAGAATGAGGAGACAAGAAAGCATGGAAAGAATCTCCCTCATAATATTGTGTTTTAAGACCATGATCAAAATTTGAAAAAAATGCCATATTTGATGATTTTATGCCATTTTCACATGTGGATGAACCTGGACATATTTGAAGAGTTATTGCACGAAATGAATTGACATAAACCAGCATAAAACTTTCCCAAAATGGATTCACATCAAAATTTATATTATTTCTATTATTTATTTATTTAATTCTGAATTTTAATTAATAAAATATCAAAATAAATAGCATAAATGGTAGAAAAATATATGGGTGGGCTTAGAGGTCGTGGACCATGTTAGGAATGAGTTTCAAACTTGAAAAGATAGGCCCATTTGGAAAAAAAAATCCAAGTTTGGTCAATATTTGCTTCATGCATTTTTTCAAAAATTGTCCAACTTTGACAATGCATATCTCTCTCAATTTTAACCTTATGAGGGTGTTCTTGGACTTTTTAGAAAGCTTAGGATGTCCCCTAAGGGACCTCTTTTGTTTCATCTCAATTGGATCTTCCATGTTCATGTAAGAAGCTTTGACCAAAAGGTGTTTTTGTTGACTTTTCAAAATAACCTATAATGTCCAAATTCATAACTTCTTGTGAGTGCATATTTTGATCTTGGGAGCTGAAGATGGATTGTAGGGAATTGCATCCTCTTAAAAATGGATGGGCCATTTCTCATAGAGTATGAGGAAGTTATGCTTGGTTAAAGTTGAGTTGACTTTTCCTACAAAACCCTAATTTAGCAACTTTTGAATCTTGATGAATTATGAGCAATCCTTGATGAATCATGATCAAACCTTGATCAAATGATGAAATATACTTCAAAAAGAGGATATTTACCAAAAATCTTGAAGTTTGACTGTATGTAGGCCACAGTTGATTTTTGCCCTAGCATAGTCGATTTTCAGGCCTTTGAGCAATTGACTGAGCAAACTTCCTCTGCAAGGCTTGAAACTTGACATGGATGATCTTGAGAACATATTAGGACAATGTTGAGCATTTGGGGTCCCTTGGACTCAAGTATCTTGATGCAACATGAAACCCTAATTTGAGGTAGACTGCCTTAGGAGAGAGCTTGTCTGGCCAACCCTTGGACTACCTTGAGCAACTTGGGTATCTTTCTTGAAATGTTTTGAGAAATATGGGAGGGAAAATTTTGGGGTACAACAGCATCCCCTGTTCAATCTTCTTAAACCTGAATATTTAGATTGACTTTCGTGTCTTTCGTGATCCGAAGGTGGAAGAGGATTGAACACTAGAGTGCCCAGAAATTTGCACTCGCATGAAGTGGTAATTGTCTTGTGATGTCGGGAATGGGCTTACAGATGCCATTTGGAAATTGCTGACGAGGGGATGGGCTTAAAGATACCATCTGAAGGAGTGTCGATCGCATAAGAGATTCCTTAGCGAGAGCTTGTATACCTGTCGTTGAGGAAGATTCCGCTGGGGAGGGCTGATCTTTGTTGCGAGAAGTAGAATTTTAGCAGCTTCGGTCGTCCGTATTCCAATGAGGAAACATCTCTGTTGAATTTTAGGAACTTCGGTCGTCCGTATTCTACTGAGGAATCATCTCTGCTGACATTTAAGAACTTCAGTCATCCGTTGTTCAACTGAGGAATCATCTTTGCTGACATTTTAGGAACTTCAGTCATCCGTTATTCAATTGAGGAATTAACTCCGACTTGAGGAAGCGAAAGTGAACTACGTATCTAGTTGTGTACAGGTTGCACTGCGAACTACTAGGGAAAGGTGAAACCAATTGTGTTTGATAGGTCTGGGTCTTACAGTGTTGTGGACTGCTGTCTGGAGATAAGAGAAAAGAAACCTGGATAGTAGGGTTATGAGAAGGAACCTGGGTAAGGTTGCTTCGTGAGGAGTTTGGATAGCACTGCATTTGAACCGAGAAGGAACCTGGGTAAGGTTGCTTTGTAAGGAGTTTGGGTAAAACTGCTTCTGAACCGAGAAAGAACCTGGGTAAGGTTGCTTTGTGAGGAGTTTGGGTAAAACTGCGTCGAGACTGAGGAGGAACCTAGGTAAGGTTGCTTCAGGATGAGTCTAGGTGAAACTACATCAGGAAAGATAAGGAACCTAGGTAAGGTTGCTCCAGGATGAGTCTAGGTGAAACTACATCGGGAGAGAGAAGGAACCTAGGTAAGGTTTCTCCATGATTGGTTTAGGTGAAACTACATCTGAATTGAGAAGGAACCTAGGTAAGGTTGCTCCATGATGGGTTTAGGTAAAACTACATCTGAACTGAGAAGGAACCTAGGTAAGGTTGCTCCATGATGGGTTTAGGTAAAACTGCATCTGAACCGGGAAGAAACCTAGGTAAGATTGCTTCAGGATGAGTCTGGGTGAAACTACATCGGGACCGAGAAGGAACCTGGGTAAGGTTGCTTCAGGATAAGTCTGTGTAAAACTTCAGGAGGAACCTGGGTAAGGTTACTTCGGGTTAAGTTTGTGTAAAACTTCAGGAGGAACCTGGGTAAGGTTACTTTGTGATAAGTTCGTGTAAAGCATCAGAATAAACCGGGGTAAGGTTACTTTGAGATAAGTTTGTGTAAAACTTCAGGAGGAACCTGGGTAAGGTTACTTTGTGATAAGTTCGTGTAAAACTTCAGGAGGAACCCGGGTAAGGTTACTTTGGGATGAGTTTGTGTAAAACTTCAGGAGGAACCTGGGTAAGGTTACTTTGGGATGAGTTCATGTAAAATTTCATGAGGAACCTGGGTAATGTTACTTTGTGATAAGTTCGTGTAAAACTTTAGGAGGAACCTGGGTAAGGTCACCTTGTGATAAGTTCGTGTAAAACTTCAAGAGGAACTTGGGTAAGGTTACTTTGTGATAAGTTCGTGTAAAACTTCAGGAGGAACCTGGGTAAGGTCACCTTGTGATAAGTTCGTGTAAAACTTCAAGAGGAACCTGGGTAAGGTTACTTTGTGATAAGTTCGTGTAAAAATTCAGGAGGAACCTGGGTAAGGTTACTTTGTGATAAGTTCGTGTAAAACTTCAGGAGGAACCTGGGTAAGGTCACCTTGTGATAAGTTCGTGTAAAACTTCATTCAGAAATATATGAGAAAGGACCCGTGTAAGATTTTTCAGGATAAACCCGTGTGAAGCTGCATTTAGGAGAAACACGTGTAAGATTTCTTCGTGACGAACCCGTGTAAAGCTGCATTTGATCATGCAGATAATTACTCTGTTTAGTTTCCGGAGTTAATCTTGAACTTGCTGGAAGTTGTTGATGATAACCATCTTTTCTGAAAAGGTACATGATTAATCGTATATGATGCATGACATGCATTGTATGATGATGTTCTCAAAATAAATGAAATTATGCTGTATGCAATATGTATGCACACATCATGATATATGAACATGAAATTCTATTGTGGTACGTCCGAGTTTGGGAAAATAAATCCCTGTCTGTTGTTGGAGAATAAAGAGTTTCGCTCGCTGGAGATAACGACCGAAGATGATTGGGAGAATAATCCTGCAGGAGAGAATAACTCCGCTGGGGAATGGACTGACGAGGAAATGACTCTGTGGGGAGTATATACTCTGCCAGAAGATCTGCTGATTTGGAGAAATAAAACTCAGCTGGGGATGAATTACTGTTGCTGGTGGCAGTGAACCCTGTTGGGGATTGAATTTATGTCTGTGAAAGGAGTGAACTCCGCTGGGGATGATTTTCCAATGGCGACTTCACTGGGGATAAACTTTTAGACTCTACTGGGGATAATCTTCCAGACTCCACTGGGGATAATCTTCCAGTGCTGGTGATAGATAAACTATGCTCGGGGAGAATCTTACCGACCCATTCGTGGTTGCGAGCCTCAGATGGGGAGAATCAACACCACTGTCCTTTTCTTACTCTACGGGGAGTGTAGATGTTACTGGGACGCGGGTTGAGGATATGACAATGACTTTGCATCGAGACTTTTCTGCCCCTGTATATGCGGGAGAAGGTGCCTGCGGAGGCCTTGTGGATCGAGTATTATTCCAACCTATGAGGTGCTTGGTAATTGCCGATTGAAATGACAAATCTTCTTCTGGTAGGCAAGTGACAAGATAACGGGACATAGTCGTACGCTTTTAATTCCTAACTTTTTCCTGGACTGTCTTTTCAGATTTTCAGTCCACTGGGATACCCTTTCTTGCCCAAGCCGCCTTTTCAAGTTTTTGACTTGCCGGGTGTACAAATCTTTTTTAGTTTTTATCCCTAATTTTTGCCTGAATCCTTTTGTTTCTTCGGGATGCCCTTATTTTTTCCTAGGCCTGTCAACCTAGCGGGTCTTTATTCATGCACAGTATTTTCTGACTATGTCCACGCTCTCAGGGTGTATGGAGTTGTCATTGTCGATAGTGTTGTGTTGCCATACTACCAGAAGATGTTCGTTTGATCATACAAGATTCGTTGTTGGAATTCATGTCCAATGCCCCAAGTGATTCAGATGGAGATATGCCCCTGGCTATTTGGCATCTTTGAGAGACTCCTTGAATCTTGACTTGACTTCCCCAGATGATAGACAATTCTCATGCCGTGCCCCTTGGTTGGAAGTGTTTTTTCCACTTGAGGTGACCCTTTTTATTGAAAAGGTTTTTTGTTCACTAGATATTCGTCATGCGAATTTCTCTGCTGTTGAACAAATAGTCATATGCAAACAATGTTATTTTAAGAATGCAAAGCTTATGTCTGTTTTGAAGTTCTTTGAAAATGCAGTTTTCAGTAAAACAAGCGAATTTTTGTAAAATGTGATGTCAACTCAGGATTTACAGCAAGCCCTACAGGAGTCAGGATACATTTTGTAACAGTATGCTTTCAAACTAACCCATGCCTCAGTTAGGACTTTTAAGGGTTATAATGTGGCCTGGTTCACGGTTTAAGAATCAAAGGATAAAGGCCCAAATTTTATTTGTACCCACCCGTTCTTCGTGATGTTCTTTGATCCTAAACTCAGCTAATTGTGCATTTAGATCTCGTTTGAATCTTTGCTCTAATATTCCAGTGATGGATACTGACAATTTATTTTGAACAGGCAGTCATTTTGTTGAGAGTTTGTAGGACCTATTTCTTTTTGATTTTATTATCCCTGTCTTTTGCCTGAACTGCTTCTTTTTGTGATTACAGTTAGCGGGATGCCCCAGTGTTTTTTCTTAAGTCTCCTTCATAGGTTTTGACTTAATGGGCTTTTATTTTGAGAGATAATGACTGCCTGTCTTGATGATTATAGGGAACCATTACCATCTTTTGTTTCGGAAGGACGTCTTTGATGCCATTCATTGTGTACGAAGCGGCAGATTGTGACTGAATGCGCCTCTGAATTAATTGAGAAAACTACCCTGCCCCAGGTTATGATTAAGGGTTTTAATATGTGTGAAAAGAAAAACTCCTACTTTTTTGGCTCGAAGGGGTTGACTAGGGATTATCTTCCTTATAAATCCACTGTTTAGGATTTGAAACAACGCATGTACATCGTCAACAAGGTCTGCTCAAGAGCATACTGTAGAGATTATGGTATAGTTTTCGTCATCCTCCCTCTAAAGGCTTACAGTTTTTTAGTCGAGAGTTGAATATCACGAAAAGGAAATATAAAGAAATTTAAGCATAATGAAAAAAAAATAATTCAAAAAAGACACGTGTAATGCATTAATGAAATAAAAAAGTTTGACATGACAATAATTGTTTGAATAAGCAAAGAAAAATACAACTTCAGAATTCAAATGAACAAAAGTGCTTTCAATCCTAGCAATATTTTGGCAAGGGAGCAGTGATAACATTGGGAGTCTCAGGATGGTCGAATTCGATCTCCTTAGCGTCAATCATATTCTGAATCTTGTATTTCAGCACCCAACAATCGTTAGTATCATGCCCCGGGCTACCGGAATGATAAGCACACCTTGCATCTGGGTTATAGTTAGGATAAAAAGTCTTAGGGTTCGGATGAGGGTTTATCACCGTAATCAGATTCATCTTCAACATGTGTTGCAATGCTTGTGACAATGGTATGTTGATTTGGGTGAACTGCCTTTGAAGTCTTTCCCCCTTTGGCTGATTATTTCGTTGTTGTGGTTGTTGTGTGCGTGCCGAATTAGAGATCAACACTGTCCCCACAGATTGGTGGTAGTCTGCCTGGCTACGCCTCTTCTGGCTGTGCACAACATTGGCTTCCCTCTTTCCACCAAATGACTTATTCTCTGTACTCGAAGAGGTATCTTTCTGGATCTTACCACTCAGGATCCCAGCTTCTACTCTTTCTCCAGTCAGAATCAGTTCGGTGAAACCCACTGACGAGTTGCCGATCAAATGATTGAAATAGGGACTAGACAAAGTCCCAAGAAACATATCCACCAACTCCCTATCAGACAGAGGGGGTTGGACTCTTCCAGCAAGATCTCTCCACTTCTGAGCGTAGTCCTTAAAGCCTTCGCCTGTACCCATAGACATACCCTGAAGCTGAGTACGCATGGGAGCAAGGTCGGCATTATACTGGTATTGCTTGTAAAAAGAAGCAGCAAGGTCCTCCCAGTTGCGGACGTTAGCTCCTTCCAGTTGAAAGAACCATTCAATTTGAGTCCCTAACAGACTATCTTGAAAGAAATGAACCCAGAGATTTCTATCAGCAGTATAAGGTTGAATCTTTCTGACATATGAGCGGAGGTGTAGCTTCGGGCAGGATACCCCATCATACTGAGCAAAGACAGGAGCTTTAAACTTGTGAGGGATCACCACCCCAGATGCCAATCGCAGATCTCCAAAGTACAACCCAGGTATCTTCTGAATTTCCATTGCACTGAGCCGATCTTCAAGTTGCTTATATCTATCCTCAGTAGGAGGAAACTGGTCTTCATCAAAGTCTGTGTCATTGTCAGAAACCACAGGGCTAGGACCCTTTCTTTCCTCTTGATTCTCTCCCCCTCCAGATGAATGGGACAAATCAGTCTCCTGTCGCAAATTATTCCCGAATCTGCGACCCATATTGAAGAGGACCACCTTTTTCTTCTTCTTCTTCTTGTCCTTCAAGATAAGAGTCTTCAAATCTTGTCGACTCTTGGGCAAGTTCAAGAACATTTAATGAAACTGAGCATTCTGAGTTTGAAGAGCCTTGATGGCTTGATCAGTAGGTGTTTCAGAAGACATGATTGCTGAAATAAACAGCGAAGAAGATGAGAAACCTGTAATGGTACCTGTAATGCAATGATATGTATGATATATGTATGTAATGTTTTCAAGGATCTCGTGGGGTAAACAAGAAACTGTTAGAATTTGATTGAAGAAACTTCGCGTTTATTGAGAGTCCTTCTTCAAGAGTCAAGCTCACCATATCGAGTGGGTCATAGCCACCGACTCAAATTATTGTGTTTTGATCTCTATATGACATTGGCTAGAGGAAAATAAATCCCCTTTGCCCCTTGCTAGACGTTTGATTTACCATAACCTGCATCACAAACCTTTGAGATCCTTGAAATGGTTAAGGAAATGTTAAGGCATGATGTTATGATGTGTATGTTATGCGTTTAAGCAAAAGTACAAGGTAATGCAAACAAGTAAATCCGACAAGAAATCCAAGGTATTGGATAAGGACTGTAAACAAAACCTACAAGGAACTCAAGTTGTTAGATAACAAACATGTGCAAGTAGTTCAAATTGAAAGCACACAAGTCACACAATAGCCCTTAAATTCCAGGATGGCATGGAGTTTAGGTATTACCCTCTTTCAGTTTAGTTGGTTCAACCTGTCCTAGTAATAGTAACCGGGTTCTAGAGGATCTCAATATCACTGACCATTCTCGATCGGTCATAATTCCAGTTTAGCAACCTTTTCTTGCGGCCGGAATCATCACGAGAGTATGGTCTCAAAGAATGTAGCATACTTCTACTTTTCTATGGCCAAGTTGGTCAATTATAGGTTCTAAGGTTAGTTGATGCTTAATCACCCCTTAGCAGCCCCATACTCTCCTTGTTCCTCCACAAGGGATATCGGTACCAACTAAAGTTTCACACCAACGTAGCTACTGCTTCAACCATATCGGTCTACGCCGTACAGTTCCCTCACAGTCTATTGCTACTTACCTAAAAGGTATCCCCAGATCCGGGTTAGGATCTATAGTAACTCCGATACAAAGCCCACAAAGATAAAGCAATCAAATCAAACAATAGAAAACAATATGATGAACTATTCCTAAGGTACACCCCACTTATTATTTCCCCAATAGAGTCTCCAGTTCTGTGATGCAGTGGCCAGAACCAGGATCGTGTTTCCCTATTTTGTTAAGGAATTTGCTAGTTTGCATTTTGCGTTTATTTTTGCAAAATGTCGCGGTAAGCAAGAGTCGCCACCGTCTTTTATTTTATCCAACAAGGAAAGGAAAAAAGCACGGAAAAATTCCTTTTTCGAGATATTTCTGAGTACGGGGGGTAGATTTATAGAAAGGGAAGGTATTAGCACCCTTTCTATCTGTAGTTATCTACGGGCTCTTAGGTACTTGCTCATCATTTTCAAAATTGTTTTCTTTGTGTTTGTGCGCTTTGAAAAGTTTTTGTTTTGACTTCGATTTAACTCTTGCTTCTGTCTTCAAGAGTGTAATGAAGTTTTTTCGAAAACTTTGTTTATAAAGGAGTGTAAATGTGAAAAATTTGTTTGGAATGAGAAAGTACTTAAGAACTAATCTACCTACTCGAAAAAAGAATCATTCTATGTTTGTTTCCTTTAGAAAATGCTATCCCACTATTAGTGAGTAGGTAGCACCGTCGTTGGAGTTTTGAGGGTCAATTCGAAAGGGACGTAAGGTCACTAAAGCAATGTTAGGACGTCTTAGTAATTACCCTAATGTCTTAGATCAATTATTCGAGGCAACAATTCCGAGGCAACCATTCCGAGGCAACTTTTCCGAATCGGGACTTTGATCTTTATTTAGACAAAATGATGACCACTAAAGCATCCTATACTGAATGACCATTTACCGAAGGCAACCAAGTGGGAGTGTACCCTTGGAGTGCGCATGTGTGAATGATTCAATTTCAGTTTATTTATCTTTCCACATTTAGGGTGATCTAACTGTTTTAAAATTAATCATACATTCTTGTCATGCATCCCTATATCATACATCTAACAGTTAATAATTTGCGGAATTTAAAGTGAGGAATTTAAACTACGCTATTACAAGGCTTCGGGTATTTACATAGCCAAAAACAATCCCTTTGAAAATAAAGCGATAAATGTAAATAAACGTCCTAATTAAACTATTACAAACTGTAGGCAGTTACATCAATAGGGTAAATAATAAAAATAAAGCGCGCGAGAAGAATTAAGATCGACGAGAATTTAAGGTTTTGACCCTTCTAACCTAATTAAAAGAAAAATTGTTTTTATTGTTTTTAATAAAAGAAATAAGTTTTCTAAATTAAATATGTAATTAATTAGTTAATTAAATTAATTAATAAAAATAGTTACATGACCTATTTTGGTTTCTTTGGTTATTTTAGGAAAAAATAAAATATAATTAAGTTACTAATAAAACCTATTTATTCTAATTATTTTTAAGTTATTTACAAAAAGAAATTAAAGTTTTACCTAAAATTAAAATTTAATTAAGAAAAAATCATAAATCTATTTTTATGTGATTTTTATATTTGTTTATTGATAAAAAAATAAAAGGGATTAAAAGAAATAAACAAAACGAATAAAACATGAAAATAAAGATGGGCCTAGTAGCAAAAGTAAACAGTGGGTGCAATCATCAGAAATCCCTAGGCCCGAATCTTCGAAAGCTTCATGCTCTAACTATGGTATTTTTTTATTCTTGCATAGAACCTATGATTCAACCATCCATAACTGTTCTATATAAACTCAAACAAATGTTAGCATACCATAAAATGTGATTAAAATTAGAGATTCAAAGTTTAAAATTTTACCAAACCGGTGTTGTCAAATGGGGGGCGTGCTAGGCGTGTGATGGATTGCTCTTGGGCCTTGTAAGACTCTTGATGACTTCAAGAGGATGGTTTAAGGCTTGATGTCAATTGACAGAGACCGGAACCTCGAGATATGACTTGCACCAATTCTTTGATTTCTGGAGAGCTTTTTGAAGAGCTTTTAGAGAGCTTTTTGAAGAGCTTTTTGAGAGCTTTTTAGAGAGGATTTTTGTCCCTTTCAAGATTGTATGGCTCTATATTTATAGAGGAGAATTAGGAGACAAGAAAGCATGGAAAGAATCTCCCTCATAATGTTGTGTTTTAAGACCATGATCAAAATTTGAAAAAAATGCCATATTTGATGATTTTATGCCATTTTCACATGTGGATGAACCTGGACATATTTGAAGAGTTATTGCACGAAATCAATTGACATAAACCAGCATAAAACTTTCCCAAAATGGATTCACATCAAAATTTATATTATTTATATTATTTATTTATTTAATTTTGAATTTTAATGAATAAAATATCAAAATAAATAGCATAAATGGTAGAAAAATGTATGGGTTGGCTTAGAGGTCGTGGACCATGTTAGGAATGAGTTTCAAACTTGAAAAGATAGGCCCATTTGGAAAAAATCCAAGTTTGGTCAATATTTGCTTCATGCATTTTTTCAAAAATTGTCCAACTTTGACAATGCATATCTCTCTCAATTTTAACCTTATGAGGGTGTTCTTGGACTTATTAGAAATATTAGGATGTCCCCTAAGAGACCTATTTGGTTTCATCTCAATTGTATCTTCCATGTTCATGTAAGAAGCTTTGACCAAAAGGTGTTTTTGTTGACTTGTCAAAATGACTTATAATGTCCAAATTCATAACTTCTTGTGAGTGAATATTTTGATCTTGGGAGATGAAGATGGATTGTAGGGAATTGCATCCTATTCAAAATGATCTTTGGATGGGTCATTTATCATAAAGTATGAGGAAGTTATGCTTGGTCAAAGTTGAGTTGACTTTTCCTACAAAACCCTAATTTAGTAACTTTTGAATCTTGATGAATTATGAGAAATCCTTGATGAATCATGATCAAACCTTGATCAAATGATGAAATATACTTCAAAATGAGGATATTGACCAAAAATCTTGAAGTTTGACTGTATGTAGGCCACAATTGACTTTTGCCCTAGCACAGTCGATTTTCAGGCCTTTGAGCAATTTACTGAGCAAACTTCCTCTGCAAGGCTTGAAACTTGACATGGATGATCTTGAGAACATATTAGGAAAATGTTGAGAATTTGGGGTCCCTTGGACTCAAGTATCTTGATGCAACATGAAACCCTAATTTGAGGTAGACTGCCTTAGGAGAGAGCTTGTCTGGCCAACCCTTGGACTACCTTGAGCAACTTGGGGATCTTTCTTGAAATGTTTTAAGAAATATGGGAGGGAAAATTTTGGGGTACAACAACATCCGTCTCTAGATCATATCTGAACTGTATTTGAAAGTTGTATTGAATGAGTGTCAGGATGACATCCGTCTCTGGATCGCATATGAACTGTATTTGAAAGTTGTATTGAATGAGTGTCAGAATGACATCCGTCTCTAAATCGTATCTGAACTGTATTTGAAAGTTGTATTGAATGAGTGTCAGAATGACATCAGTCTCTGGATCGTATCTGAACTTTAATTGAAAGTTGTATTGAATGAGTGTCAGAATGACATCTGTCTCTGGATCGTATCTGAACTGTATTTCAGAAAATCTTAAATAAGTATCAGAATGACTTCCGTATATGGATCGTATCTGAACCATTTCTAGGGAAAGTATGGATAAGTATCAGGATGACATCTGTATCTGGATTGTATCTGAACCATTTCTAGGAGAAAATCTAGAATAAGTATCAGAATGAAATTTGTATCTGGATCGTATCTAAATCGTTTTTAGGGAAAGTCTGGAATAAGTATCAGAATGACATATGTATCTGGATCGTATCTGAACCATTTCTACGGAAAATCTGGAATAAGTATCAGAGTGACTTCCATATCTGGATAGTATCTGAACCGTTTCTAGGGAAAGTCTGGAATAAATATCAGAATGACATCCATCTCTGGATCATATCTGAACCGTTTCCAGGAGAAAATATGGAATAAGTATCATAATGACATCTGTATCTGGATCTTATCTGAACCGTTTCTAGGAGAAAATCTGGAGTAAGTATCAGAATGACATCTGTATCTGGATCGTATCTGAATCATTTCTAGAGGGAATCTGGAATAAGTATCAGAATGACATCCGTATCTGGATCGTATCTGAACTGTTTCTAGAAGAGTGTATGAGAAGGAACCCATGTAGGATTACTTCAAGATGATCGTATAGATAGTTTCCATGGCTTGTTTCAGGTATTAATCTGGAACTTGTTTTTTGTTGGTCATAGAGATAGGTGCCCTGACTTATTTCAGGAATTAATCTCTGACCTTTTGAGAAATGTTTGTGATATTTTCCAAACGAGGATTTTTGTTGATTGACTTTTCCTGCAAGGAAGAGGGTTAGTTGCATGCAGATGTATGCATGTATTTGATTATATTCTCAAAATAAATGAGATTATGCTCATGCATTTATCATGTATGTAATATGATGTATGAATGTGAAATATTTGTTGAAATGTATCTTTTCTTCGAAAAATAAATCCTTGACAAGTGCTGGGGAGCTTTGGGAATTTAAATCATGGAATGCTGTTGGGGATGAAGAGTATGCACATCTTCAAACCTTGTTTAGACTGTTTCCAATGGGGTTTCCCGTTTTTTGTTTGAGGAGAAATCCACTGGGGAAGATTGGCTTTGGCTTGAGAAATATTTATGGAAAGTATTGATTTCTACTTGGGGAAAAGAGTTCAAGAGTTTTAGTTGTCTGTTGCTCTACTGTGGAGTTATCTCTTGATTGAAGAGAGTGGAAGTTAACAACTTGTTAGGGATAAAAAAGTTAACTATTATCTGATCGGCTTCCAGGCTTTGCAGCAACTCACAGGGGATAGTGGCAAACTTTACTGGGGAAGAGGAATGTTTTTAGTGATTTGAAGAAGTTAAACTAATATATGGTCGGGTCCAGGTTTTAGTAACTTTTGGGGATATCAATGACTCCACCGGGGGTTAAAGGGTTTTGTCTGTTGATTTGTATTGGTATGGAGGATTCATAGTTTGTTGGGGAAATAAACCCATTTGACAATCTGCTGAGGGAGTGTTTTCTTCTGGAAGTACTCCTCAAGGCTTCCTCTTAAGGCAAATTCAGTCGGGGAGAGGTTTTCCGGAGGTTGAAACTCTGGCTGGTGATTTCATGGATCCAACTTTGTGGGGATATCCGTGAACTTGGCCCTGTGGGATTTGTACCCTTATCCATGAAGATTATTCTGTGAGGATAACCTTATAGAGGTGGCTCTGGAGACTTCAATGGGGATCACCTTATGAAAGATACCTTGTGGGGATTTATCGTTGTCCATAGTAGTAAGTGTTGTAGTGCTGCCTAACAATGTGTGCTTGGTCGTATGTGACGCTTTACTGGAATTCATGTTCAATTCCCCAAGTGATTCAAATGCAGACCTGCCCCCGAATATGAGAGATTTCTTGGAATCTTGACTTGACTGCCCCAAATGAGTTGGAAAATAACATGTTGTTGTACCCCAAAATTTACCCTATATTATTTTCAAGATCTTCTATCCCACGGGTGGTTACAAACACTTTCTTAAATAAAATAAAGAATGTTGAAGATGGACAAGTGCCTTTCGATGGGCATCTTAAACAAGGCAGCTTCGATGGGCATCTTAACTAAGGCTGTCTTTCGTTTGGGGCATACAAGGTGTCTTTCGACAGGAATGTCAACCAAGTGATGCTTTGATGGCATGTCAACAGGGTGACATTTCGATTGTCCAAGTTAAAGAAAATGAGATCAAAAAGAGAAAGAACTAAGAAGGTTCTAGAAGCTATGATGATGGGCCATTTGAATACATGCAGATTGGAGACAAAATCGAAGGAGCTCTGATAAGAAAAACTCCAAGCCTTTCGAATTCATGCAAATTGTGGACAAAATCAAAGGAGCTCTGATAAGGAAAACTCTAAGCCTTTCGAATTCATGCAGATTGGAGACAAAAATCGAAGGAGCTCTGATAAGGAAAGCACTGAACACTTCAAATTCATACAGACCGTGGCTTGAACAAAGAAGCTCTGATGAGGAGAGCCTTGAGCAATTCGAATTGGAACCCAGAGCCATCAAGAAGAATAAAGCTTGGGGGCTCATCGAAGAAACTCTGATGTTGAGAATATGAGCAATTCGAATAAGGACTCAGAGCCATCGAAGAGAGCAGAACAACACTTCGACCAGTCAATAAGATAATGATTTGATTGGTCAAGTTCAAAGCCATCAAAGAGAGCAAAGCTTGAGACTTAAATCGAAGGAACCATGATGAAAGCCTTGAGCCAAATTTGAACAAAACACCTATCATAACCTATCCAGGTTCACTCAAAGTTCAAAATGGCATGTTTTCCTTGCAAATATGGCAAGAATTCAATTTTGATTGTGGCTTCAATTCCTGAGTTAAGGGCCAGATTCTTTCCTTGTTTGTTCTTAACTCCACAAGAGCTAATTCGACTAGGGTGATTTTCTTCAAATCAAGCGATTGAATCAGAGGGTGGCTCAATCGAAGGAGCCATGATAATGAAGCTGGTGCAATTCAAATTAGAATTCAAAGCCTTCGAATGAAATAATGCTCTTATGAGGAAAGCTCTGAGTAATTAGAATTGGAGCTTAGAGCCTTCGAAGAGAACAAATTTGAAGGGAAATGGATTTGTTGGGGCATGTCAACTTTCAATTTCCATCCTATTAGACGCCTAAACAACTCATAATAGGCTGGCAATAATGCATGAAAATAGATTGGCACCTGATTGAATCAAATATAGCAAGTTTTTATGAAGAAATCAAATCAAATCTCTTCATCATAATGGACCAAGATTTGATACATAAATGTTGACCTAAAATCCCTTGCCTATATAAACCTCATAATCTAAGATAAAAAGGACACACATATACTGCCTCACAAAAAACGCAGCCTGCCCCACGAAGTTCCAGAAAGTAGCATCAAATTCCAAAGTTGTCAAAACTTCATACCTTTGCAGGCACCTTTTGTCCAGAATAACATTCTGATCGTGTTCTTGGAGTTCACACAGACACACAGTCACTCGTGCCCCAACCATCTCACACCCAGGACTGCAGATCAAGGCGCCTCCAGTGGTAAAAATGTTCAATCTCATTTAATCTTAAATTAAACTCATGATTGCATGTTCATGGTTTTTATTGTTATTTGTGAGTGATTTAACAAAATGTATGCAAGTTGCAGTGTCCAAATGTTCAAACCCCATGGATAGGGTTTTCGAAGTTGGTTGCCTTTGAAACCCATGATACATGCTGTTGCAAATCGAAACAACCCCAGATCTGGGTTCAGGGATTGATTTTGAATGGAATGTTTTCTGTTTTGTTTGTTTTTGAACTAACTAATTTGCAGGACCCAAAGTAGGTTTCATGTATTTCGAATGAACAAGCAGCTCAAATGGTGAAAGGGAATTCGTGTTATCGAAGGGACCATGGTTCGAATCCCAGGCCTTATATTTTCAATTTCTTAGGAATTTGCTTGCAGATCTAGCACCCCAAGGCCTCAAATGATGCCTTCGATCATCCCTATGGATCAAAACAAAACTCGGGCTCTTTTCGATCCAGGCTTGCCTTTTCTTCAAAATTGCACCCTTTTATTCACTGTCTGTTCCTTCGACTGTGTTGCTTCACTTATGTTATCTCTTCTAGATTTTTTTAACATAACATCAAAAATAAAAAAAAAGGCATTATGTTTAGTTTTTTTTATTAAACTAACTTTGTAAATTAATTATTTAATAATTTTAACCATTTTTTTGTAAATTAAAATTAACTAGACTTAGGATCTTAATTTCATGTCATAATCAGATAAGACAAAAAAAAGATTTCCTTTTAACTTAGGATTTTTAGGCGTATTTTCAATTCGCGTGCTTACTTTAAATTTTGCATTTTTTGATTATTGTAACTGCCTACTGGTTTGTAATAATAATTAGGATTTTACTTTCCGCATTTTTATAATGTATCTCTCCCAAAGCCGTGTAATAACTTAGGATTTATTTTTCTGCATTTCATTTTCCGCACATTTATTGCTTTATTATTTTACTATATTACTGTTAGTAAAAAGGCTTGTATGGATAGACTAAAATCAAATGTTAGATAACCTAACAAAAAGACAAAAAAATAACAGAATCTCAACACACTCGCACATGCGCACCTCTAGGCTACTCCCCACTTCGGTTGCCTTCGGAAAATGGTCACAATTCTCGAAACGTGAGAATTTTTAGTGGCTATCATTTAGTTCAAGAGATCACAAGTCCCTCGATGACCATTTCGATGCCGCCTCGGTTAAAAAGTGATTTTAGAACTTTAGGACAATTACTAAAAGTTCTTGCCCAGTTTCTTTAGCGACCGTAAGCGTCCCTTCGTTAGTCCCTTAACATCCAAACGATAGGGATACCTACTCACTAATAGTAGGATAAAACTATCTAAAGGAAAGGAGGAAAATAACACCTTTTTTGGAGTAGGTAGATAATTGTTAGGTACTTGCTTAAAAACAACTTTTTCACACTACACTTTCAAAACAATTTTCAAAAACGCTTTATCAACACTCTTGAGGACTAATACAAGAGTTATCATAAAGCAGACAAGCTTTTCAAAACACACAAACATGAAAGCAATTTTCAAAAATGAGCAAGTACCTAAGAGACCGTGGAAAACCACAGATGGAAAGGGTGCTAACACCTCCCCTTTCCATAATCTACATCCCTTACTCAGAAAATCTCGGAAAAAGGTATTTTTCTGTTCTTTTCACCCTTTCCTTTGTTCGATAAAAGAAAATTCGGTGATGGCTCTTGCTTACCGCGACATTTGTGAATACAAAATGAAAAACCAGTATAACAGTCAGTTCTGCCACCGTATCACAGAACTGGCGACTCTACTGGGGAATAGTTTAAAAACTGGGGTTTACCTTAGGGTCTAGTTCATTTCTAAATTTATTTCCTTGTTTGTTTTGATTGCTTTACTTTTAAAGGTTTGCTTGGGATACTATAGATCCTATACCCGGATATGGGGCATGTTTTTTGGTAAACAACAATAGATTATGATGACTGTACGGCATAGACCGATATGGTTGAAGCGATAGCTGTGTTGGTGTGACAGTTTGGTTGGTACCGATATCCCTTGTGTTGAATCAAGGAGAATACGGGGCCGCCACGTGGTGTCGTGAAGCACTAACGAACCTTAGAACCTTAGTTGAACAAACTTGGCCATTAGAAAGTAGTGACATAGCCGGCCACGGTGTAAAGTTGGGAATCGGTTGATACTCGATACTACACTCATTGAGATCAGACTTTCGGGATGTTTCGGCCACAAGAAAAGATTACTAAGCTAAAATAATACCGATAAAGAAATACTAGTGATATTGAGATTCCTTAGAACCCGATTACTATTTCTAAGGCAGGTTGAACCAACTGAACACTCAAGAGGGTACTTACCTTAAACCTCATGCAAGTCTTTGAACCTAAGGTCTATTGTGTGATTTTCTTGTGTTTATCTATGATTTAAGCATAATCATGACATCATAAACATCATAACATCCATTTTTTATTTCACTAACCATTTCAAGGACCAAGAGAATTTATCTTTGTTTTGTTTTGCAGATCATGGCTTCAACTCGTAGAAACACTATCTGAATCAGCTTTGTGAGAATACCACTACAACTCAAAGAGCTAGTATCAAGGGTTCCGGAAACTTCTTCGTTCACCAAAATATTTGGTCGACTTCTCAACCTAGTTACCTCAGGCTTTGATGAGAAGATGATGAGTGTATTATTTAAGTTCTTTGACCCTAATCACCATTGCTTCACCTTTTCGGACTATCAGCTGGTACCCACCATGGAAGAATTCTCTCAGTTATTGGGCATACCTATTCTGGATCAGTTGCCTTTCACCGGTTTGGAAGAAGCTCCAAAGCTGGAGTTCATTGTAGTAGCTTTGCATTTGAAATGCTCCGACATTGTATCCAACTGGGAAACAAGAAGCGGAGTTAAGGGTTTTCTAGCCAAGTTCCTAATAGAGAAGGCTCAATTGTTTTGGGATGATTTGGATTTCCAGGATTTTGAGGAGGTCTTGGCCCTTCTAACCTATGAGTTAGTATTGTTCCCTAATCTAGAATTACTCATAGATGTGAATGCTATCAAGGTTTTCCTCTCTCGTAACCCTGTGCCCACTTCACTCGGAGACATCTTGCATAACCTCCACACTCGTACCACGAAGGAAAGAGGGATTCTTATATGTTGTGTGCCATTACTGTCAAGGTGGTTTATTTCTCACCTCCCTAAATCAATACTGAAGAATGAATAAGGTTTGGATTGGTCGTAAAGGATAATGTCACTTTCTCACGTGGATATTCTCTGGTATTCCTGATCTATGGGATATATTTCTGTTATTGTCCCCTGTAGGGAATTCCCTAATGTCCCACTACTTGGCATTATGGGAGGCATAACTTATAATCCTTCTCTGGCTCTGCGACAATTTGGTTATGCTCGAAGGGATGGTCCTCACGAGATGCTTATCCAGGGTATTGTGTTTAACTATGAGGGTGATGTTCAAGGGTATCGTCAGAGGTTCATACGAGCTTGGGGCATGGTTAACAGATTTGATACCAAGACTTTGGGGCCGAAGACTTCCATCCCTATGGAACCTTATCTCCAATGGGTACGAGCTCGCGCTCAGAACCTTGTCATGCCATATGTAGTCATCTTACCAGTGATTGTTGATCCCATTACCGAAGGGGATGTTCCTTATATAGTTCTCCATCCTGACATGCCCACTGATCTTGAAGAGCTGCAGAGATCCTGAATTCAGCTGAAGAAAGAACAAGATACATTTAAAGATCATTTCTATACCCATGAGAGGAAAGTGTTGGATCTTACGAAGCAACTTCATGAAGAAAAAGGTCTTAATGTATATCTCAGAACGAAGAGGAAGCTCCCAAGGGAAACCTGATTTCTTAGTTTTTAGAATTTTTTAATTGTAAGCCTAAAAGGCAATTGTATTTTGAATTCTACTAATAAAATCTTTGTTTCATTTTGGCTCATAAATTTAAATTTCCCAAAGTCCTTGAAAACATTGCATACACATATCATACATGTCATTGCATAAGCAGGTCTTCAGTACACGTTTCTTATTTCTTTCTGCTGTTTATTTCAGCAAAAGAAATGGCTCTCGAACAAACAGTGAAGGACCTTCAAGCTCAAAATGCTCAGTTCCAACAAATGATCATGGCCCTGGCCAAGGGGAAAGAGGAGTTGAAGGCCTTGATTGTCAAAGAGAGGACCAAGAAGCCAAAAAAACCAACTAGTGTAGTGAATTTGGGAAGAAGGATTAGAGGACCAGTGCGGCGAGCTTCAAAACTAGAAACTTCGTCAAAAGAAGGGGACACTCAGGAAGGGGAGACAAGAGAGGAAGAACTCAGCCCGAATGGATCTGATAATGAATTTGATTATGATGAGGATCAGTATTCTCCTGCTGATGATAAATACAAACATCTAGAGGATCATCTGAACGCAATGGAAATCCAGAGGGTACCTGGGCTGGATTTTGAAGAGCTAAGTTTGGTTTCTGGGGTTGTCATCCCGCAGAAATTTAAGGTTCCGGTGTTTGCTAAGTATGATGGGGTCTCATGTCCCTAGATGCATCTCCGATCTTATGTTAGGAAGATTCAGCCTCACACCGCTGACAGGGATTTATGGGTCCACTTCTTCCAAGACAGTTTATCCGGAACTCAACAAGAATGGTTCTATCAGCTGGAGGGAACCAATATTCGTAACTAGGAAGACCTGGCTGCTGCTTTCTATAAGCAATACCAATATAATGCAGACCTTGCTCCGACTCGTACGCAACTCTAAAGTATGTCTATGGGTACTAGCGAGGGTTTTAAAGACTATGCCCAGAAGTGGAGAGACCTAGCAGGAAGAGTCCAACCCCCTTTGTCTGATAGGGAGTTGGTGGACATGTTTTTGGGTACTCTATCTGGTTAGTTTTTCAACCATCTGATTGGAAGCTCCTCAGCTGGTTTTACTGAGCTGATCTTAACTAGAGAAAGAGTGGAAGATGGGATTAAGAGCGGCAAGATTCAAAAGGATACCTCTTCAAGTGCAGGAAAGAGACCTTTCGTGGGAAAGAAAGAGGTCAGTGCTGATTACAGTCAAAGAAATCAAGGCAGAACCGAACATCGTCCAACGGTAGGGGCTGTAATGATATCCAAGCCTACAACTACTCAACAACAGAACAATCAGCCTAGAGAAGAAAGGCCTATGAGACAGTTTACCCGGATCAATATGACCTTGTCTCAAGTTTTACCACACTTACTAAAATCCAATCTGGTAACTTTGAGGGAAGCTCCCAAAAATCCTAATACAGCCTCTCCCTGCTACAATCCAAATGCTCGATGTGCCTACCATTCTGAGACTCCGGGGCATGACACGAATGACAGTTGGGCTTTGAAGAACAAGGTGCAAGACCTTATTGATGCAAAAGAGGTTGAATTTGATCCCCCTGAGACTCCTAACGTCATAACTACACCCATGCCCAAGCATGGCCCAGGAGTCAATGCTATTGATGTTGTCTCTACCACAGAAGATGTTGACAGTAGTTATGACTTGGACAAGTGGATCTTCGTAACTATCAGCGGTGGACTCAGCAATTGGGAGGCCAAATACTTTGTTCCCATCTCTTTCATTCAAGAGTAATTTGTCTTTTAGTTTTAAGGAAATGTAACATTTGAACAATTGAAACATTACAACCTTGTTTCTTACCCGAGGCACAATGGTTTATTTCTGAGGGTCATATTTCATTTTCATATGACATCAATAAAACATGGGACGTTTCGCATGCAATTTTTACGCTCTTTGTTTTTCCTTTATGCTTTTTACTTTATCAATACAACTATGCTCTTACACACACTCACATATCAAACTGGAGATCCACATCCACTCTGGATCCCATTGATAACGGTTCTTCTATTTCTAGTTATGACTTTGAAAATCCAATCAACCAAGCCAAGGACGAAGGTGAGGATGATTGTGAGATACCAGGAGAACTTGCTAGACTGTTACAACAGGAGGAAAGGGATATACAGCCTCATGAAGAGCCAGTTGAGACAGTGAACCTGGGTACAGAAGAGGACAGAAAAGAAGTTAAGATAGGTGCAAATTTGGAGCTTAGTGTCAAACAGCGATTGGCTCAGATGTTGCATGATTATGTCGAGAACTTTTCCTAGTCATATGAAGTCATGCCAGGACTTGACACTGATACTGTGGTTCACCGCCTGCCGACAAAAAAGGACTACCCTCCAGTAAAACATAAGGTTCTTCGTATGCGCCCTGAAATATCAGAGAAGATCAAAGTCGAAGTTATGAAGCAGTTTAGCACTGGGTTATTAGCCATCACATCCTATCCATAATGGGTTGCCAACATAGTTCCGGTACCTAAGGAGGATGGTAAGGTACATATATGTGTGGATTTCAGAGACTGAATAGGGCAAGCCCCAAGGATGACTTTTCGCTTCCCCGCATTGATGTTCTGGTTGACAACACTGCACAACATAAGGTATTCTCCTTCATGGATAGCTTCTCAGGGTATAATCAGATCAAAATGGCATCTGAGGACATGGAGAAGACAACCTTCGTCACACAGTGGGGCACTATCTGCTACAAGGTTATGCCATTTGGGTTAAAGAATGTTGGGGCAACCTATTAGCGAGCCATGGTAGCTTTGTTCCATGATATAATTCACCATGAGATAGAGGTCTATGTTGACGACATGATAGCTAGATCTCAAACGGAAGAAGAGCACCTTGATCACTTATAAAAGTTGTTTGATAGGTTGAAGACGTACAAGTTGAGATTAAATCTGAACAAGTGCACCTTTGGGGTAAGGTCTGGTAAACTCCTAGGTTTCATTGTCAGTGAGAAGGGTATTCAAGTAGACCCTGCAAAGGTAAAATCTATACAAGAGATTCCGGCTCCTCGCACTGAGAAGGAAGTTAGAGGTTTCTTGGGATGCCTAAATTACATTTCCAGGTTCATTTCCCATCTAACTGCTACTTGTGAGCCAATCTTCAAAGTCCTGAAGAAAGATCAAGTGGTAAAGTGGAATGACGAATCCAGACTGCCTTCGACAAAATCAAAGAACATCTTCAAGATCCTCCAATTTTAATGCCGCCAGTTGAAGGAAGAACTATGATCATGTACTTAAAGGTATTAGAGAACTCAATGGGGTGTGTGCTGGGACAGCATGACGTGTCTGGTCGAAAAGAGCATGCAATATACTACATTAGCTAAAAGTTTACCAACTGTGAAACAAGATACTCACTACTCGAGAAAACTTTCTGCGCTTTGGCATGGGCTGTTCCCCAACTAAGACAGTATATGTTGACTCACACTACCTTATTGATCTCTAAAATGGATCCTATCAAGTACATCTTCGAGAAGCCCGCTCTCTCCGGAAGAATAGCGAGATGGAAAATGATCCTGACCGAATACGACATTAAATGCACAACCCAGAAAGAAATCAAAGGAAGTGTAATAGCTGATCATTTGGCTCATCAGACTGTGGACGATTATGAATCCATGAATTTTGAGTTCCCAGACAAGAACATCATGTTAGTAACTAATTGTGTAGAACTTGGACCGGATGAAGGACCAGAAAAAGGATCCCGATGGACCATGGTTTTTGACGGAGCTTCCAATGCACTTGGAAATGGTACCGGTGCTGTAATCATATCTCCCGAGGGCTGTCATACCCCTTTCACTTCTAGGCTATTCTTCAACTGCACAAACAATATGGATGAGTATGAAGCATGTATCATGGGTCTCAAAGCTGCAATTGATCTAATGATTAAGTTCTTAAGTGTGTTCGGAGACTCGACTTTGGTAATCATCCAGATCAAAGGAGAATGGGACACGAAGCATCCTAATCTCATCCCATAAAAAGAGCATGCGTTGACATTAATCCCATACTTTAAAGAAATTACTTTTGAGCATTTTCCACGAGAGAAAAATCAATTAGCAGACGCGCTAGCCACTATGTCATCCATGTTCAAGGTCATGTGGGATAATGAGGCTACACGGATCACTATTGAGAGAATGGATGAACCAACACACTGTCACGAGATTGATACCGAAGAAGTAGAGGATAAACCTTGGTTTCATGAAGTCAAAAGATATCTCGAAGGCCAAGAGTATCCTGAAGGAACTTCAGTCAATGATAAAAAGTTCCTAAGAAGGTTCTCTGCCAAATTCCTTCTCAGTAACGAGATCCTCTACAAGCGCAACTACGACTCTACTTTGCTTGGGTGTGTAGACAAGAATGAAGCGGAAAAGATTATGGATGATTTACATGAAGGTACCTTTGGCACCCATTCTAGTGGACACACTATGGCTAAAAAGATCCTACAGGAATGATACTATTGGTCCACTATGGAAGCAGATTGTTATCAACATTCGCGGATTTATCTCAAGTTCCAGATTTATGCTGATAAGGTGCACATACCTCCGGTTCCTCTAAACGTCTTGACTGCTCCTTGGCCGTTTGCAATGTGGGGCATTATCATGATCGGAGAAATCAGACCTACCAGTTCCAACGGGTATCGCTTCATCCTTGTTGCCATTGATTACTTCATGAAGTGGGTTAGGGCCGCCTCTTTTTCTACTGTTACCAAGAATGTTGTGGCACGGCTCATCAAGCATAACCTTATCTGTCGATATGGTATCCCCGAAAGAATCATTATAGATAATGGTACAAATATCAACAACACTATGATCATTGAACTCTGTAAGCAATTCAAGATCCAACATCATAACTCTTCTCCTTACCTGCTGAAGATGAATGGCGCTGTAGATGCTTCTAATAAGAACATTAAGAAGATCATCCAGAAGATGATGGTGACATATAAAGACTGGCATGAGATGTTAATAAAAGGCTTGCGGCTGTCAGTCATGGTCAGACGTACCAAAAGCGTATGATTAAGGCTTTTAACAAGAAGTTCAGACATCAGGTATAACAAGTTAGTGATCTAGTAATCAAGCTCATCATACTGCCACGAGGTGATCCCAGGGGAAAATGGACTCCCACATACGAAGGGCCATTTGTGATCAAGAACATATTTTCTGGTGGAGCCATGATCTTAACCACTATGGACAGTGACGAACTTCCTCACCTTGTGAATGCGGGCTTAGTTAAAAGATACTATGCATGAATAAAGACCCGCTAGGTGGACTGGCCTAGGCAAAAATAAGGGCATCCTGGCGAACCAAAAGGGTTTGGGAAAAAATTAGGGATAAATACAAAAAAAAATATGTACACCTGACAAGTCGAAAGCTTGAAAAGACGGCTTGGGCAAAAAAGGCTATCCAGGTGGACTGAAAACCCGAAAGAGAGGTCCAGGAAAAAGTTATGGATTTAAAAGCGTATAACTATGTCCCGTTGGATCACCTTGCAACCAGACTTCAGTATCCACTATCAAGCTCAAACGATACCAATCAATCCAATCAACTTCATACAAGTAGCAAAGTGATGAGACGCTCAAGGACATAAGGGAAATAACAAAATTGAAACTCAATGGGATTATTACACACAGTTGTTTTCTCTTTGTACACTATTTTGTATAGTTTTCACGACGGCATTCTCCTACTAGAATGTCAGTCTCTTTGAACAAAAAACACATGTTATAGGCAAATTTCTTCAAGTCAATACAAATCACTTCTTTGAAAGTATAAAACTTTTTGTTTTCCATTTTTCTGTTTTGTTTTGCAAAAACGTCCAGTGATTATTTCGACATATGCATTTGAATATGATTATTGTTTATAAATACTTGCATAAAAAACAGAAAGATAGTTGCTAATGACTTTAAGAAACGAGACAATGCCTAAAAAGCCATCTGTAGTCCCCGAAGTTACTTTCTCCAGCAGGTACAGGGGCAGAGACGTCCTGATGCAAAGTCACAGCCGCATCCTCAGCATACATCCTGGTGATGTCTATATCCCTGCAGAGTGAAAACAACCAAAGTTTTGACCTTTTTTTCCCAAGCAGGAATTACCTTCTCCACAAAGTTCCCTCAGAGAGGTTAAATCAATGTTCCCCAGCTGAGTTTTACAAATCTCAAACAGTTTATAAATCCACATCCCCGGTAGAGTTTATTTCTCTAGCTACGGAAGTTCATCCCCCAACAAAGTTTATTTCTCTACATTGGTAATATTTTCCAACAGAGCATCATCTCCTCGGCAGAACATTCTTAAGCGGAAGTCAAAGATCCCCGGCAGAGTATCCCCGAACGGAAAGAGGAAATCCCTAGAAAATCATCTCCATTCATCATCCCCAGCGGAAATGAAAGAATCACTTTTGTCATCTACCAAAAAGAAGTCTGGGATTCAGCTTCCCAGTACTCTCCAATAGTAGTCAAGGATTTATTTTCCTAGACTAGGAAAGTTCGCAACATCATTCCATGTTCATACATCATGGCATGCGCATACATATTGCATACATCACAATATCATTTATTTTGAGAACATCATTACACGATGCATTTCGTACATCATGATATTGTATACGACTAACTCTTTACCTTTTCAGGAAAGATCAATCGACAAACATCATTAACTACTTATATGACCTGATCGTCTTTTCAAAGTTTACCTCTTCCCAAGAGCAATTCCAGAAATTTCCTTAGAAGAGCATATTCAGAAGACCTCTGCTGGTTCATATTTAAATCGACCAATGATTTATTCTGATTCCCTTCCGGTAGATACTTTCTCTAGTTCAGTTAAATCGACCCTGAGATTTCTCTAATTCTTTTCCAGTTAAAGATAATTCAAGACCTCTGTTGGTTCAGTTTTAAATTGACCAATGATTTATTCTGATTCCTTTCCGGTAGACACTTTCTTTGGTTCAGTTAAATCGACCCTAAGATTTCTCTGATTCTTTTCGAGTTAAAGGTAATTCAAGACCTCTACTGGTTCAGTTTTAAATCGACCAATGATTTATTCTGATTCCTTCTCCGGTAGACATTAAATTACAGCAAATCCTAGAACCAACCAAATGGCAGTTAATTTCATATTCCCCAGTAGGTCGCTGTGAAGCCTGGAATATGACCAGATAGCAATCAGCCTTATTATCCTCAGCAAGTCGCTATGAAGCCTGGATCCCGACCAGATAATAGCTCACTTTCGTCTCTTCAGTCAAGAGATAACTCCCCAGTAGAGTAATGGAGAATTGAAGCTCCTAGACTCTATTTCCAAAGACAGAGACCAACATTCCTCAATGGAGTCCTCCTCAAACGACAGGAACAAGAATCCCCACAAAGGAATCTCTCATAAAGTCAGCATCTATCCTAGATGGCATCTTTAAGCCCATCCCCGATGACTCTTCATCATCTTCTTTGGGTGGCATCTCTAAGCCCATCTCCGACAACTCTCTGCCATTTTTTCCAAATGGAATCTGTAAGCCTATTCCCGATATTATCACCCAAAGATGTCACTTCAGGATAGTGCAAATTTCTGGGCACTCTAGTATTCAATCATCTTCCACCTTCAGATCATAAAAGGCAGACAAGCCAATCTAAATCTTCAGGTTTAAGAAGATTGAACAGGGGAAGTTGTTGTACCCCAAAATTTTCCCTATATTATTTTCAAGATATTCTCCCACACGGGTGGTTACAAACACTTGCTTAAAGAAAATAAAGAATGTTGAAGATGGACAAGTGCCTTTCGATGGGCATCTTAAACAAGGCAGCTTTGATGGGCATCTTAAGTAAGGTGGTCTTTTGTTTGGGGCATACAAGGTGTCTTTCGACAGGCAAATAAACCAAGTGATGCTTCGATGGAATATAAACAGGGTGACATTTCGATTGTCCAAGTTAAAGAAAATTAGATCCAAATGTGCAAGAACTGAGAGGTTTCTAGAAGCTCTGATGATGGGAAATTCGAATTCATGCAGATTGGAGACAAAATCGAAGGAGCTCTGATAAGGAAAACTCTGAGCCTTTCAAATTCATGCAAATTGGAAACAAAATTGAAGGAGCTCTGATAAGGAAAACTCTGAGCCTTTCAAATTCATGCCGATTGGAGACAAAAATCGAAGGATCTCTGATAAGGAAAGCAATGAACACTTCGAATTCATACAGGTCGTGGCTCGAACGAAGAAGCTCTAATGAGGAGAGCCTTGAGCAATTCGAATTGGAACCCAGAGCCATCAAGAAGAATAATGCTTGGGGGCTGATCGAAGAAACTCTGATGCTGAGAATATGAGCAATTCGAATCAGGACTCAGAGCCATCGAAGAGAGAAGAACAACACTTCGACCAGTCAGAAAGATATTGCTTCGATTGGTTAAGATTAAAGCCATCGAAGAGAGCAAAGCTTGAGACTTAAATCAAAGGAACCATGATGAAAGCCTTGAGCTAAATTTGAACAAAACACCTATCATAACCTGTCCAGGTTCACTCAAAGTTCAAAATGGCATGTTTTTCTTGCAAATATGGCAAGATTTCAATTTTGATCGTGGCTTTAATTCCTGAGTTAAGGGCCAGATTCTTTCCTTGTTTGTTCTTAACTTCACAAGAGCTGATTCGACTAGGGTGATTTTCTTCAAATCAAGCGATCGAAGGAGAGGGTGGCTCAATCGAAGGAGCCATGATAATGAACCTGGTGTAATTCGAATTAGAATTCAGAGCATTCGAAGGAAACAATGCTCTGATGAGGAAAGCTCTGGGTAACTCGAATTGGATCTTAGAGCCTTCGAAGAGAACAAATTCGAAGGGAAAGTGATCTACAGGGGCGTGTCAGCTTTCGATTTCCATCATATTAGAGGCCCAAACAACTCATAACAGGCTGGCAATAAGGCATGAAAATAGATTGGCACCTGATTGAATCAAATATAGCAAGTTTTTATGAAGAAATCAAATCAAATCTCTTCATCATAATGGACCAAGATTTGATACACAAATGTTGACCTAAAATCCCTTGCCTATATAAACCTCATAATCTCAGAGAAAAAGGACACACATATACTGCCTCACAAAAAACGTAGCCTGCCCCACGAAGTTCCAGAAAGTAGCATCAAATTCCAAAGTTATCAAAACTCCATACCTTTGCAGGAACCTTCCGTCAAGATTAACACTCCGATCATGTTCTTGGAGTTCACACAGACGCACACTCACTTGTGCCTCATCCATATCATACCCAGGACTGCAGATCAAGGCGCCTCTAGTGGTAAAAATGTCCAATCTAATTTAATCTTAAATTAAACTCATGATTGCATGTTCATGGTTTTTGTTGTTATTTGTGAGAGGTTTAACAAAATGTAGGCAAGTTGTAGTGTCCAAATGTTCGAACACCATGGATAGGGTTTTCGAAGTTGGTTACCTTTGAAACCCATGATACAAACTGTTGCAAATCAAAACAACCCCAGATTCGGGTTCAGGGATTGATTTCAAATGGAATGCTTTCTGTTTTGTTTGGTTTCGAACTAACTAATTTGCAGGACCCAAAGCAGGTTTCATGTATTTCGAATGAACAAGCAGCTCAGATGGTGAATGGGAATTCGTGCAATCGAAGGGATCGGGGTTTGAATCCCATGCCTTATATTTTCAATTTCTAATGAATTTGCTTGCAGATCTAGCACCCCAAGGCCCTCGAATGATGCCTTTGATCATCCCTCTGGATCGAAAGGTAACTCGGGCTCTCTTCGATCCAGGCTTGCCTTTTTTTTTCAAAATTGCACCCTTTTATTCACTTCTTGTTCCTTCGACTGTTATGTTTTACTAATGTTATCTCTTCTAGCTTTTTTTTATCATAACATCAAAAATAAAAAAAATAATAAAAAGGCATTAGGTTTAGTTTTTTTATTAAACTAACTTTCTAAATTAATTATTTAATCATTTTAACCTTTTTTTTTCTAAATTAAAATTAAATAGACTTAGGATCTTAATTTCATGTGATAATCAGATAAGGCAAAAAAGATTTCCTTTTACCTTAGGATTTTTAGGCATATTTTCAATTCCCGCGCTTACTTTATATTTCGCTTTTTTTATTATTGTAACTTCCTACTGGTTTGTAATAATAATTAGGATTTTAGTTTCCGCATTTTTATAATGTATATCTCCCAAAGCCGTGTAATAACTTAGGATTTATTTTTCTGCATTTTATTTTCCGCACATATATTGCTTTATAATTTTACCATATTACTGTTAGTAAATAGGCTTGTATGGAAGACCTAAAATCAAACGTTAGCTAACCTAACAAAAAGACAAAAAAATAACTGAATCTCAACACACTCGCACATGCACACCTCTATGGTACTCCCCACTTTAGTTGCCTTCGAAAAACGGTCACAATTCTCGAAATATGAGAATTTTTAGTGGTTTTCCTTTAGTTCAAGAGATCACAAGTCCCTCGATGAACCTTTCGATGCCGCCTAGGTTAAAAAGTGATCTTAGAACTTTAGGACAATTACTAAAAGTTCTTGCCCAGTTGCCTTAGTGACCGTAAGCGTCCCTTCGATAGTCCCTCAACATCCAAACGATAGGGCTACCTACTGACTAATAGTAGGATAACACTATCTAAAGGAAAGGAGGAAAATAACACATTTTTTAGAGTAGGTAGATAACTGTTAGGTACTTGCTCAAAAACAACTTTTTCACACAACACTTTCAAAACATTTTTCAAAAATGCTTTATCAACACTCTTGAGGACTGATACAAGAGTTATAATAAAGCAAACAAACTTTTCAAAACACACAAACACAAAAGCAATTTTCAAAATGAGCAAGTACCTAAGAGCCCATGGAAAACCACTGATCGAAAAAAGGTCTTTTTCTGTTCTTTTCACCCTTTCCTTTGTCAGATAAAAGAAAAGTTGGTGGCGACTCTTGCTTATCGCAACATTTGCGAATACAAAATGAAAAACCAATATAACAGTCGATTCTGCCACCGTATCACACATGTCATGTACCCTTGGTTATGGAGGGTTTGTCATTGGAAGTGCTTTTCCATTTGAAATGAATTTGTTTATTGAGAGAGTTTTTGTTCACTGGATATTCATCATGTGAATTTCTCTGTTGTCAAACAGTTAGCTATATGTAAACAGCAGTATTCAAACAATGCAAAGTTTTTGTTTTTCTTGAAGTTTTGAGAATGCATTTTTAGTAGATAAAAGAAATTTGTAAGAATATGAATTCAACTCAGAATTTATAGTAATCCTTGCAGGAGTCAGGATACCTTTTGTAATATTATGCTTTCGAACTAACCCATGCTTCAATTAGGACTTTTAAGGGGTTGCAATGTGGCCTGGTTCACAGCTTTAATAAACAAAGGATAAGGCTCAAAGTGTATTTGTACCCGCCCGTTCTTCATGATGTTCCTCAGTTCTATACTCAGTTAGTTGTGCATTTTGAATCCCAATTGAGTCTAGAATGATATTTTGGTGATGGTTCATATATTGAAAGTTTATTCGTGAAGGCAGTCATTTTTGCAAAAATTTTCATGTTTGTCGATGATTTGTAGCACCCTCTTTTTTTGATATGTTGTCCCTATTTTTTGCCTGACTGCTTTAAGATTATAGTCAGCAGGATGCCCCAGTTTTTTTTCTTAAGTCTCCTTCATAGGTTTTGACCTAGTGGGCTTTTCTTTTGAGAGGTAATGACTGCCTATTTTACGGGGAACCATCACCGTCTTTTGATTCAGAAGGATGTTTTAATGTCATTCGTTGTGTATGAAGTGAAGGTTTGTGACTGAATGTGCGTTTAGATTAACTGAGAAACTACCCTGCCCCAGGATATGATTAAAGGTTTTAATTTGTGTAAAAAAGAAAATTCCTACTTCTTAGGCTCAAAGGGATTGACTAGGGATCATCTTCCTTATAACTCCAATGTTTAGGGATTGAAAGAATGCATGTACATCGTCAGCAAGGTCTGTCCAAAAGTATACTGTATGAAATTATGGTATTGTTTTCATCATCCTCCCTCTAAAGGGTTTCAACTTTTAACGAGAGTTGAATATCACGAAAACAAAGGAATAAAAGAACAATTTAAATATGAATGAATTAATTCAAGACAAACATATTCAATGCATTAATGAGAATAACCAAAGTATAACATAAGGAAAAATGTTTAAACGAACAAAGAAATTACAATTGAAAATTCAAAATGAATTGGACGCTCAATAATTTAGCATGGAAGCAGTGACCACGTTGGAAGTTGCGGGAGGATCGAATTCAATCTCCTTGGCGTCAATCGTATCTTGAATTTTTTTCTTCAAAGCCCAGCAGCCATTCGTATCATGTTCAAGACTGTCGAAATGATATGCACACCTTTCATTGGGGTGGTAACTAGGAGCAGACGTATTGGGATTCCGAAGAGGAGCCTTTAACATAATCAGCTCTACCTTCAACATGTGTTGTAACACTTAAGCTAGTGACATGTTGATCTTGGTGAATTGTATTTTAGGCGTGACCTTCTTACGCTGATTCCCCTGTTGATGTTATCCAACAGATGTAGGGTTAGAGATTAGCACAACTCCCACAGATTAGTTGTGGTTACCTCCAGCATGCCCCTTTTGGCCATATACAACGTTGTACTTTTTCTTCCTAATGTACGTCTTCTTTTCAGTATTTGAAGATACAGTCATCTGGATTTTTCCGCTTTTAATTCCGCCTTCAACTCGTTCTCCAGTTAGAATCAACTCAGTGAATCCAGCTGAAGAGCTTTCGATTAGGTGATTGAAGAAAGGTCCTGTCAAAGTTCCCATAAAGATATAAATCAGCTCCCTGTCAGTTAAGGGTGGCTCCACCCTGCCATCTAGGTCTCTCCATTTTTGGGCGTATTCTTTGAAGCCCTCGTTGGAACTCATGGTCCTATTCTGCAACTGTATATGAGTTGGTGCAAGATCAGCATTGTATTGGTACTGCTTATAGAAAGCAGTAGCTAGATCTTCCCAGGTGTGGATGCGGGAACCCTACAATTGATAGAACCACTCAAGTTGAGTCCCAGATAGACTCTCTTGGGAAAAGTGAACCCCCAATTTCTGATCAGTGGTGTGTGGATGAATCTTGCGGACATAAGATCTCAGATCCATCTTAGAACAAGAGACCCCGTCATACTTGGAAAAGATAAGGATCTTGAATTTGTGGGGAACGACCACCCCAGGAATCAAACCTAAGTCTCCAAAGTCCAAGCCAGGCACAACTTGGATCTCTACAACCTTTAGTCTGTCTTCAAGATGCTTGTATTTTTCATCCACCGGTGGATATTTCTCCTCAGAATAGTCTTCGTCCTTAGTAGCTTGGCTATCCCTAGTTGTAGTGCTTCTAGCCTCCTCTTCTTGATTATCTTCTTCTTCAGAAGAAGTATCTTCTTTTTGAGCTAGTTGGGCAGTCCCCTTGAACTTTCTTCCTATGTTGAGGATGATAACCTTCTTCTTCCTGCTTCCTTTTGTGAAGAGTTCTTTCAGATATTCCTTCCCATTGGCTAAGTTCAGGAACATTTGTTGGAATTGGGCATTCTGAGCTTGGAGATCTTTAATTATTTGCTCTAGAGCCATCTCTACTGAAATAAATAGTAAGAAGATGTGAAAAATTGTATGGGGAAAACCTGTTATGATAACGTGCATGATATATGGATGCAATGTTTTCAAGGATCTCGTGAGGTAACCACAAAAAAATGTTAGAAGTTGAACTTTGATCACAGCTTTGAGTGAAGAACTTTGTATCGTTAGATGTCCTTCCACAAGAATCAAGCTCACCATGTCAAGTGGGTCATAGCCCTTGACTCTTGTTATCATGCTTTGATCTTTGACGATGTTTGGTTAGAGGAAAATAAATCCTCTTGCCCCCTGATGGACGCCAGGTTCAATGTAACCCTGCATCACAGACCCATGAGATCCTTGAAATGGTTATTGAAAATGCTATGGTATAATGTCATGATGTTTATATGCAAGTAATCATATACAAGCAAGTCATTATGTACACACAAAGAAGACAATTCCTTAGGTTTAGGCTTGCATGGAGTTTATAGGTAAGTACCCTCTTGAGGTTTAGTTGGCTCAACCTATCATAGAAAGTAATCAGGTTTTAGGGGATCTCAATATCATTGATCTTTCTTCATTGGGCATTGCTGCAGCACAAACCTCTTTATTGGCGACCGAAATATCCTAAAAGTCAGATCTCAATGAGTGTAGCATCGAGTATCAACCGACTTCAGACTGCACCAAAGCCGTCTATCTCACTACTTCCTAATGGCAAAGTTGTTCAATTAAAGGTTCTAAAGTCAGTTAGTACTTCATGACACCACACAGCGGCCCCGTATTCTCCTTGACTACTCAAGGGCTACCGGTACCAACAAATATGTCACACTAACTTAGCTATCGCTTCAACCATGTCGGTATACACCGCACAGTCCCCACGATCTATTGCTACTTACCTAAAAGGTGCCCCAGATCTGGGTGTAGGATCAAAACCCAAACAAGGACTCAAAAATGTAAAGAAAGCAAGTCAAACAAACAAAGCATTATAAATGTGATCTAGCTCTAAGGTAGCCCCACTTTTAAGTATGTTCTCAGTAGAGTAGGAAGTTCTATGATATGGCGGGAGAACTGACTTGGTTGTTTTGCGTTTGATCAAAATTTTTGCGGATAGCAAGAGTTGAGATGTTTTCTTGAGTTCGGGGGGTAGATTATGAAAACGGAAGGTGTTAGCACCCTTTTCATCCATAGTTATCTATGGGCTCTTAGTTGCTTGCTAGATCACTTGAAAATTCTTTGTTTAAAAATGTGCTTTGTGATGGGTGTAAGATTGAAAATATTTTGCAAAATGCCTATGTTGCGACTAACTTTGTAATGATTCTCGTCTCTATAAGAATGCATACAAAGTGTTGGTTTTGAAAATAGTTCAAAAAGATGTTTGTTTTTTAATATGTTTTGAAAGTGTAAGTGTGGAAATGGTTTTGATTTGTAAGCAAGCAACTACGAGCTTCCTACGCACTCAAAAGTTATTTGTTCTTTTCCTCCTCCTTTAGATGTTACTACCTTACCATTGATTGGTAAGAAGCCCCATCGTTGGATGTGAAGGGGTGTGCGTGGGTCAATCGTATAGTCATAGAAGGCAACTTATGAGACGTTTTAGCAATTTTCGTTAGGGACTAGATTGTTTACCAAAGGCAACATTGAGGGACTACGATCTTTTTATCCAGGGTCTTTGCTAAAATACCTATATTCGAGGGACATGGCTATTTTCTGAGGCAATAAGTGAGGTTACCCTAGAGGTGCACGTGTGTGAATAATGTGTTTGATTGCATACATTTTTATCTTTGAAATTAGGGTTTTCTAACAGTTGATTTTATCTTACAATACACACCCTAATTACTAACAATTTATATGAAAGTGATAGATTACAGAAAGTAAATTTACTACGCTATTACATCATTTGGGGATGGGGTGTACAAATTTGCAAATGGGGATTGCAAGATATTAAATCTTATTTATCTATTACAACCATATTGAAACTTGAATAATGTGCAAGGAATATAATGTACAAGACAAAATGGAAAAAAGGAATAGATTTGTTTTGTTTTTGTTGAGAAAAGATTTTTATCCTAATTAAATAAAAGGAAATTTGATTAAACTAAAGAAAAATTAAGATTAAGTTAAGGAAAAGAAAATAAATAGGGAAATGTTTTTGGTATTTTTCATTGTAAGAAGTTAAATAAAATAAACTAAATAATTTAAATATTTTTGATGTTTTTGTGTAGAAAACAATTTTGTGTGTGTTTAAAACGGCTTTTGTGTAGAAAACAGTTTTGTATTGGGCCCAGGGCCTGTTTGTTAGTAAGCAGGGGGTCAGAAAGATGGAAAATGCCAAGGCCCAGCCAATGGAGGCCCAGGCGTGCTCCATGCAAACAAAAAGAAGGGAGAAAATTTGGAAAAAAATGACAAAAGGTCTCGCTGGGGCTTGAACCTAGGACCTTCTACATGGCAAGGCTTTAGCGCGCGCTGTTTGACCTCCCTGAAGCTATTCCAGTTGCTACTTTGCTTTGAAAGTCACTGAATCAAAAAGCTGGTATATGGAAGTTGGGAGTGAATTGAAAGGTTGGTATATGGAAGCTAGGGAGTGAATCGAAAGGCTGATATATGGTAGCTAGAGAGTGAATTGAAAGGTTGGTATATGGAAGCTAGGGGGTGAATCGAAAGACTGGCTAACACATGAAGGGATTTGAGATTTTTGTGGGTAAGGTCAGGATATGCCAAGTTTTATGCTTGGCTTTATGCTTGTATGCAGGTTTGGAGTTGTTGAGATATTTGGGAGTGTTTGAAGATTTTTTCAACACAATAATAATATGCCCCTTTGATTTGCAAATGGTCTCTATATTTATAGAGAAAAGGTTAGAGATGTTGGAGTAACTAGATTTGTAAGATAACAAACTATGGTCTAGTTGAAAACGAAAAATCCAGTTGAGTGGGTTTTCATGGTTCCTAAGTTCAAGTACAAGCGGAGCCTGATGTTTGTTGGGTGCAGGATATTTGACTCATGCTTATGATGTTGCTTGTATTCAGATAAAATCAGGTTGGGAGATCAAGAAGCTGACTTTGTGATTAAAGTAATCTTTATGAAAATAGATACATAGCTTTTTGTCATTTCATCCAAAAATGGTATAATCCAGTGGATAAAGCTTCGAATCTTTGTGTAATGCATCACAAATTTGTGTAAGCCTCTGTTTATGTAAAGATTTAGAAGCAACATAACTTGACAAGTGAGATTTGGAGGATAAGGTTATGAGATTTGATCAATGTTCTTCAAAGCATATTGCTCGAAGGGTTTAGAGTTGGATTTGAAGTATGTTGCTTCGAAGGAAACCGATGCCCCAATCGAATCTTAGGGGTTAAACTTGCTCGAAGGAGGCCAAATTCCCAATCGAAGCTTGTGAACCAAGCTTGCATCGAAGGAAGCCAAATTCCCAATCGAAGCTTGTGAACCAAGCTTGCATCGAAGGAGGCTAAATGCCTAATCGAAGCTTGTGAACCAAGCTTGCTCGACGGAGGCTAAATGCCCAATCGAAGCTTGTGAACCAAAGCTTGCTCGAAGGAGGCCAAATGCCCAATCAAAGCTTGTGAACCAAAGCTTGCTCGAAGGAGGCCAAATGCCCAATCGAAGCTTGTGAACCAAGCTTTCTCGAAGGAGGCCAATGCCCAATCGAAGCTCTGGAAATTGAAGCAAGCTTGAAGAGAACCAAAGCCCAGTGGAAGCTTCATGAAATCGAAGCAAGCTTGAAGGAAGCCAAAGTCCAGTTGAAGCTTGGGAAATTGAAGCAAGCTTGAAGGAGGCTAAAGTCCAGCCGAAGCTTGGGAAATTGAAGCAAGCTTGCTCTTCTTTGATTTGATGCTTGAAATCCCAATATGATCCATGGAAACTATACGGGGCATCAATTGTACTTGTGCAAACTTGAACTTTTTGAAAATCCTTGTGAGAAAATGTATTGAGAAAAGAGAGGGCAAATTTTTGGGTACAACACTAACCATATACTCTACTTCATCGTAAACAGTAACAATCTTTACGTTCACAGGATACTTTAACTTCTGATGTAGGGTAGAGATGACAGCTTCTGCCCCATGGATCCAGGGGCGTCCTAGTAAGAAAGGATAAGCTGGCTGAATAACCATTACATAAAAGGTAGATGTAAAGAACTGCGACCCTACCTTGATTGGGAGATCAACCTCTCTGCGTACCATCCTCTTTGACCCGTCAAAGGCTCGCACTATAATATCACTGGGTTTTAGTATAAGCCCTTCGCAATCAAGCTTATCTAGAGTTCCCTTCGGTAGAACATTTAATGAGGACCCATTATCAACCAAAACATGAGCCAGAGTAGTGCCCTTGCATTCAATGGAGACATATAGGGTCTTGTTATAATTTCTTCCCTCAGGAGTCAAATCAGAATCAGAAAAACCTAATCCACTGTCAGTCATTAAGCTGGCAACATAACTTCCAAATTGATCGGCAGAGATCTCTTGTGGCACGTGAGCAGTCTTCAAGAATTTTACTAAGGCATGTGCATGGGCTTCAGAACACAATAGCAGGGATAACATGGAGATATTGGATTAGGTATACCCCAATTGTCTAACAATTTTATAATCACTTTTGCGAATAATTTTCAATACCTCTTCCAATTCTTGTCTATAGGTGTCTTCAACTGCAACTTTCTTAGGTGCCTCCATCTAGGAGGGCTCTATTATATGATATTTTCCCTGAGCCTCAGTAGTTGACTCGGTGGCTGTAACTCGAACAGGTGTAGAAATAGTCTTCGGACAGATTTCTCGGGAGAAAACCCTTCTGCTTCTAGTAACATTACTGGTTCCAGCAATACTGTCAATTCTGGGATCAACAACTTCAGTAACTTCATCTTCAACTGTCGGTAGTTCTTGTTTGATGCCATGGTAGTAGAATTCGGATCCATAGTTCCAAGGAATAGATTTATCCGAAGAATACAGGATAGGCCCGGTGTAGTGATGATCAAAGGAGCAACTTTCAGATTGGCCGTAATTCTTACAGGACCTTTGGAGGTGATCCTAACAGGAGGGACATAAATTATGGATAAGTCTTGACACAAATTCTCAGCAGATGAAACCTTCTCAATCAGAATTATATGATTGTCCATTAGGCGTTGAATGTCTTCCTTCAGTAATCTACAACCATTGGGTTAGGCTGTGCAACAGTAACATTTTTCAATACAGCCCGAAAATAAACCAAACTGCAACATATTCTTCTTGATGATTGGTAGAGGAGTAACCTATTCACTTATAGTATCCACATAAAGAACATCGTCAATTTCACTTATGCCTTTGTCATGCTTTGGCATAGGCGCAATAATTACATTTGAGGTCTCTGGAGGATCAAACTCAATCTCCTTGTTGTCAATCATGTCCTGAAATTTGTTTTTCAGGGTCCAACAATTGTAGTGTTGTGCCCAAGACTGTTAGAATGGTAGGCACAACTCGAGTTCGGATTGTACTTAGGAGAGGAGGTGTTAGGGTTCTGAGGAGGATCCTTAGTGTAATCAGAACCGCTTTTAGTAATTGTTGTAATGCCTGAGACAATGGAACATTAATCTTGGTAAACCTCCTTCCTAGAGTGTATGACTTACGCCTATTGCCCCGCTGTTGTTATTGTTATTGTTGTTGTTGAACATGTGCATGATTAGAAATTAGTATCTTTCCTACAAACTGATTGCGGTCACTTTTACCACGGCCCTTCTGGCCATAAACAACATTGGTCTCCTTCTTACCACTGAATGTCTTCTTCACAACACTTGAAGATGCTTCCACTTGAATCTTTCTGCTCTTAATACCACTTTCGACATGTTCCCCGGTTAGAATCAGCTCAGTAAAACCAGATGAAGAACTCCAAATCAGATGATTAAAGAATGGACCTGTCAGAGTGCCCATGAACATATCCATTAGCTCCCGGTCAAACAGGGGAGGTTGCACCCTTCCAGCTAAGTCTCTCCACTTTTGGGCATATTCTTTGTGAAATTATGGTATCAGATATGTGATGTCAAATGAGATGTCATGACACAAATATTTGGTTGCAAGTAAGGTACAATAAAATCAAAAGCAGTAAAAACACAAGAGATTGTTCACCCAGTTCATTGTACAACAACACCTACTATGGGGGCTACCAAGCCAGGGACAAGTTCACTAAATAGTATCAATTCATAGACCCTTAAGAAAACAACCAGTTTACGATCTAATCACTTAATCACTACCCAAGCTAAACTTTTACCTAAGACTCACCTAGGTATGAGGCCATCCTCACATCCCTTTAATCACTTACAGTGAAGAACTTAACAGAATTAATAAGTTTGAGACACTTCAATCATTCAATGCTTAAAAGATTATGAATGATACATAATTAACAACCCAAATAACAACTCAAGTATTTAAACCAATAATTATAGTGTATTACAAATAAAAACCTAGACTTCTAATCGAAAGTATTCTTCTTCAAAAGTTGCTTGTCTTTGAATAAGGAATCAAGTCCTTATATATGCGAAGCTTTGGGCTTGGGCTTAAAAATAAATATTCAAATCTTTTGAATATTTCCATAAAAACAGGCCAAGATAAAATGATGCAATTTGAAAAATATTCCTCCATATTTTTCGTAGCATGTAGATCACAAATCCTGAATTATAGAATGCTGGAAATCAGGAAACAAAAGACTTAACTGATTTTGGGCTTAGATCAGTTCAGTAGGCAGATGTCAAGACATATGCTTTGACATCATTCAAAACAGTTTTGCTCCAAATGTTAATACATTTAACAAAACATTAACAAGTCATTGTTTTACCAAAATTGCTGTCAACAAACACTTACAAACTCCCCCTTTGGCAAATTTTGGCTAAAACATTATTAGAGCATATTATCAGAGCAACAACATAATTATCAGAGCATTATCAGGGAAACAACATAATTATTAGAGCATTATCAGGGCAGCAGCAAAGCAATCAAAACATACATTTAGTTAGCAGTTAGCAGTTAGCACAAGAAGATTAGCTGTTAGCACAGGAAGATGTCAAAACATCTTTTGGGACATGATGCTCCCCCTCAAGTATTGAGCTACCCCTCAATCAATGGTCAGTGGTCAGTGGTTAGCCAATCACTCACTCAATCAATGGTCAGTGGTCAGTGGTTAGCCAGTCACTCACTCACTTTCTTTCCCCAATTTTAGTCATAATATTCCAAAGAAAGGATGCAATCAAGATAATATCAGTATTAGGGTACAAACCATATAATTCAAATGTCAAGCACATGCAAGTTCCAAAAATAGAAACAAAGAGTTCAGAGAGACATCAAGTAGTCTAGCTGTCATCAGGAGCAGTTGACTTGGTTGAACCATAACTTCTTTCCACACTGGAGTCTTCACCTTCAGAGCTCACTGTATCATCAAGGTTGTTGTCCTTTTGCAGGTCCTTGATCATCTTTTCAAAGATCACTTCCTAGCTGAGATAACTCTGATCACATCATCTAATTCCTTGTAGGCTTCCCTTAATTCATTGATCATTTAATCCTTGGTGGAGGTCTTTTCAGCAGGAGCATATGTTAAAACAATGTTTGGGACATGTTTTCCTGAAAAGAGCTTAAAATGGAGGGTCAAGGCAGACTCCCTCTTGCACACAACATCATTTCCACTTAGGATTCCAAGATGTTGATTTAGGATAATTCCATAGAGGAGGGAAGGAAAAACAATTGGCATCTTAATGCCACAAGTTCTTGCATGTTTGATGGTCTGATCAAAGATATAAGTCCCATAATAAATAAAAAATTGGTTTCCAATAGCATAAATGAACTTTCCTAAACCAATATAGATGGTTGAAGTTTGATTAGTGGGAACCCAATTTGCAGCTCCAATCCTATGTAAAATTTCATATTTCACACTCAGTTTTCCGACAGGAAGTTTGTTTTTCATTGGCCACTCACTTACTTGATTAGCAGTAATGACTACACACTTGATTGTCTGTTACTTCCAGCTCACAACATACATCTTCAGACCTATCTATAAATTTGTTTATAATGGCAACAGAAAATTATACACACTTTCCTCTAACAAAAACCTTTCTATACTCCTCACTCTTATGGTCAGCACAGTCAACAGAAATATTAACAATAAACTCCTTAACAAGATTTTCATAGCAATTTGCAAACATGGTAACTGTTTTCATCAGTTCAGCATAGGAGATCAGGTCCATGATTTCCTTTACATTCCAAAGCACCAGCTCCTAGTTCTCTTTCCAGGGAAATCCTTCTTTGATACACATACTTCCACTTTTCAGCATTCCCAACAGAGTGAAAGGAGATGTTGTCAAGTGGGGCATCAGGAACCCTAATAGACAGTTTCTTACTTGCAGATTTTTTGATAGGAGAGATGTCCTGGACATCTTGCTCGACATCATGCTCAGAGTCTGTCTCTTCAACTAGAATAACTTTCTTCTTACTCTTGGACCTTTTTATAGCATCCTCATCATCATCAGTAGAGGTAACACGTCTAGCTTTTCTCTTTCTAGAAGGAGGGACCACTTTACTTCTTGCTTTTGGGGGTCCATACATGGTTTTCTTCTTGATTGTCTTGGGAGGGGGTGTGTGTGATACGGTGGGAGAACTGACTTGAGGGTTTGCGTTTGTATTCGAAAATGTTGCGGTTTAGCAAGAGTCGCCATCGACTTTTCTTTTATCCAATAAGGAAAGGTGAAAAAGCACAAGAAAGACCTTTGAGATTTTTTCTTGAGTTCGGGGGATAGATTATGAAAAGGGAAGGTATTAGCGCCCTTTTCATCCATGGTTTTCCATGGGCTCTTAGTTACTTTCTAGATCACTTTGCTTTTGTTTGAATGTGTGCTTGTGATGTGGGTTTCGAAAGTATTTTGAAAATGTGACTTTGTAATGATTCTCGTCTCTATAAGAATGCGTACAAAGTGTTGTTTTGAAAATAGTTCAAAGAGATGTTCATGAAATGTGTTTTTGAAAGTAATTTTTGAAAAGGGTTTCCTTTGTAACGGTTCTCGTCTCTATAAGAACACATACAAAGTGTTATCTTTCACAAATGTTTTCAAAATGAAAGCGTGGGTGATAAAATGTTTTCTTTGTGAGAAAGCGAGTAACTAAGAGCGAACCTACTTACTCAAAAGGTCTTAGATGTTATTTTCCTACTCCTTTAGATATGGCTATCTTATCATTGATTTGGTAAGAAGCCCCATCGTTGGATGTTAAGGGACGAGCGTTGGAAAGTTTGTATAGTCATAGAAGGAAACCTATGGGACGTTTTAGCAATGTCGTTTTTGGGACTAGATCATTTACCGAAGGCAACATCGAGGGTCATCGAGGGACTACGATCTTTTGTCGAGGATCTTTGCTAAAAATACCCATGTTCGAGGGACATGACTATTTTTCCGATAGACCATAAAATGGGATTACCCTAAAGGTGCTAGTGTGCAAGTGTGTTTGATTCCATGCATTTTGTCTTGTATTTGAAAGTCGTCTATTCGTTGATTTTATCTTTCCATACACACTTAATTACTAGCATTTGTACACAAGTAATAAAAGATGCAAGAAATAAAACCTACGATATTACAACCATATCGAATTGCATGGAAATATAAATACGAAAATTAAAAAAATGCAATTGAAATGGACCCTTCGATTGGGATTGGAAAACCCTTCGAATCTGCAACTCTTGACTTCCTTCGATTTGGACTTCTGGCTTCTTCGACTGAGAGCTAGGATCAAGATGGTCATTCTTTTCGATTTTGCCTAGAAATCAACGTAGTTCTGCCTTTCGCTTGAGGCCCAGAAGAAACAACATTCATACCTTGTCACAAGCCCTTGATGGCCCTTTGTATGCATATGTGGTCTTCAGAGTATGATTCGGATGGCTTATGTAAAAGCCAATCGAAGGGTACAACCAACCTGTCTTACAGTCTAAAAATGTAATATCCAGATATAACTACGATCCAGGGGTTAGCATAAAAACTTATGGATTTCAAAGTCCAATCCAAAACTAGACTATGGCTGACTCCCTTATTTTTCGACACACAGGCAGTCAAAATATAAAACATAATCTAGAAATGTCTATGTTTATCCTACAGGAAGTCATAATCGAAGGCTAAAGAAATAGTTTGAAAATGTCTATATTTTTTTTATTGGCCTATGTACATGATATTAAAATAAAATGGACACAAACTTGAAAGAAAACTTACCTCTCGAGGTCCTCAAATCGAAGGGGGATGTACTTGCTTTCTCTGATGGAAAATGAGGGTTCGTTGGGAGCCTCCCGGGGCTAGTCCAGTTGTTACATGGTGAAAGTGATGACTGGACTGAAAGGGGTGGTATGAGTGGGTCGAAGGGTGATTTGATGGTCACTTGGAGAATGAATCGAAGGTTTATTCTTAATGTGTAAAAAATGTAAAAAAAAATATTGAGAAGTGTTTGAGTATTTGAGAAATATCACAAGTGTTTCCTTGCAAAAAATGTTCAGGCCCCTCATACGTGTGCTGATGCCTCCTTTTTATAGGTGGCTTAAGCTGATGCTTTGGGAGGGAAACCAAAAAGGTTGAAACAAAAGGGGTATACTGCATTTGTGGCTTTCGAGGGATAATCTTTCATTGCCATTTTGGTACAAGGAATAGGGAATCAATGCAGGAATGTCGTGCAGTAGTTTTGGAGTTTTATGGACAGTACCTCGGGCTTAACCCTGACAGCACATGGGATTTAGTCAACAAGACTCCTTGAATGCTCCCCTCTTTCGTTTTGATCACTTCGACCAGATTCATCACAGAGACATTTACTTCTAGATAAAGTATGCTCTAAGTACGTTGCTTCAAAGGGTTTAGTGGTCCAACTTGCAAATCGAAGGAGGCCACCTCGAAGGAAACCATATGCCCAGCTTGTGGATCGAAGGGAGACTATATTGCCCAATCGAAGCTTTGCTAAATCGAAGCTAACTTGTTTTTTTAAATAATCGAAAGGCACACTAACATCTTCAAAATTTTACATTTTCTTTATTTCTTTAAACATGTTTTTTTTGTAATCACATATGAGAGAAATATTGAAGAAATGAGAGGGCAAATTTTGGGGTACAACAGCTGCCCCTGTTCAATCTTCTTGAGCCTGAGGAAGTAGATTGGCTGACCTGCCTTTCGTGATCTGAAGGCGGAAGATGATTGAACACTAGAGTGCCCAGAAATTTGCACTAGATGATGTGGTGGTTGATTATGCAGGGAATGGGCTTAAAAGATGCCATTTGGAGAAATGATGGAGAATTGTTGGAGATGGGCTTGTAGATGCCATCCAGAAAATGTTGGTTGCATGTGGGATTCCTTGGCGAGAGATCTTGTATCTGCTGTTGAGGAAGACTTCACCGGGGAATGTTGGTTTATGTCCTGGGAAGTAAAGTTTAAGAGCTTCGGTTTTCCGTTACTCCACTGGGGATTAACTCCTGATTGAGGGAGTGAAAGTAGAATGTACAACCGGTCAAGGTCCAGGCCGTACAACAACTCATTGGGGAAATGTTAAATTGATCGTATCTGATCGGGTCCAAGCCTCGCAGTGTTGTAACCTATTGTCTGGAGATAAGGAAGAAGGAACCTGGATAGTAGGGTTACTTCGAAAGGAATGCCTGGGTAGTAGGGATTGTGAGAAGGAACCTGGATAGTAAGGTTTGTGGGAAGGAACCTGGATAGTAGGGTTACTTCGAAATTGAAGCCTGGGTAGTAAGGCTTGTGATAAGGAACCTGGATAGTAGGGTTACTTTGAAATGAAAGCCTGGGTAGTAAGGCTTATGAGAAGGAACTTGGATAGTAGGGTTACTTCGGAATGAAAGCTTGGGTAGTAGGGCTTGTGGGAAGGAACCTGGATAGTAAGGTTACTTTAAGATGAAATCCTGGGTAGTAGGGCTTGTGGGAAGGAACCTAGATAGTAGGGTTACTTCGGAATTAAAGCCTAGGTGGTAGGGCTTGTGGGAAGGAACCTGGATAGTACGGTTACTTTGAGATGAAAGCCTGGGTAGTAGGGCTTGTTGGAAGGAACCTGGATAGTAAGGTTACTTTGAGATGAAAGCCCGGGTAGTAGGGCTTGTAGGAAGGAACCTGGATAGTAGGGTTACTTCGGAATGAAAGCCTGGGTAGTAAGGCTTATGGGAAGGAACCTGGATAGTAAGGTTATTTCATTTGATCATGTAGATTAGTTAACCCGTTTGGTTTCGGGAACTGATTTTCCCTTGGTTGCCTGCAGATATGACGTGTATAACTGCTGGAATTGTTGGTGATAACTGTCTTTCCTGAAAAGATAATAGGGTTAGTTATATGCGATGCATGAAATGCGTCGTGAGATGATGTTCTCAAAATAAACGAGATTATACTGTATGTGATATGTATGTGCATGTCATGACATATGATCATGAGATATTAGTTGTGACATATCCGGGTCTGGGAAAATAAATCCCTGACTGCTGCTGGAGAAAATAAAATTTCTGACTGTTGTAGAGAAATATGGCCCTTCCGCTTCCGCTGGGGATGATGAATGGAAGTGACTGCACTTCTATCAGGGGAAGATTCTGTTTGAGAATAGCTCTGTGGGGAACAACTTGGAAGGTGAAGAGATACTCTGTTGATAGACCTGTTGATCTAGAGGAAATAAACTCAGTTGGGGATGAAATTTACTGACTCGCCCGCGATTATGAACCTCAGATAGGGATAGTGAATGGAAATGACTATGCCAAAGATTTATTCCTTTGCTATTTGTGAATATTTTGCCAAGGAGAGAACCTGTACGAGAATAACACTGTGGGAAGAATGACTCTGTTGGAAGGTGGACTTTCGATAGCTGAAGTAATTGGCTCTGTCGGGGATTGAGCTCCTGTATCCAGAGAAATAAACTCTTCTTGGAGAGTTAGAAGTTTATGATGATCCACTCGTGATTATGAAATTTGGTCGGGGGATACAGATGTCAGGTTTTTGGGCGACCCTGGCTGGGGAGATTACTTCCCGTTCTGAGAGAGCTTATATCAAGGCTTTGATTAACTCTACTCTGTGGGGAACACAAATGTTAAAAGGTCAAATGTATTTGATGAATGTGTTCCAAAACTGTCTCTGCTCTGGTACCTGCTGGACAAGGTAAATGTCGGGTTTGACATCTTAGTTTTTCGTCTATGTTTCTTAAATTATGCGCAATTGTCTTTTGTTTCTATGCAAATATTTGTGAACAATAATCATATTCAAGTGCATATGTCAAGAATAAATCATCGGATGTTCTTACAAAAACAAAACAAAAAGAAAAACAAATAGTTTTGTAAAATGACTTGTATTATTTGTTGAAGTTGGCCTATAACAGGTGTTTTTGTACAAGGAAGCTGACGCTCTAGTAAGAGAATCCCGCCTTAAAAATGAAAGATATACAATATTGTGTATAACAAAAAGAAAACAGCTATGTGAAACAATCCCATTGGGTTTCAAGTCCGCTATTGCCACTATGCCTTCGAGCGTCTCCTCACTTTGCTGCTTGTCCGAAGCTGATTAGATTGATCAATGTCGTTTGAGCTTGACAGTTGATACTAAGGTCAGATCGCAGGGTGATCTAATAGGACATAGTGATACGCTTTTCATCCCTAACTTTTGCCTGGACTGCCCTTTCGGGTTTTCAGTCCACCGAGATACCCTTTTTTTCCCAAGTCGCCTTTTCAAGTTTTCGACTTGCCGGGTGTACAGATTTTTTTATTTTCATCCCTTATTTTTGCCAGAACCCTTTTTGTTCACCGGGAAGCCTTTATTTTTGCCTAGGCCAGTCAACCTAGCGGGTATTTTATCATGCATAGTATCTTTTCACTATGTCTGCATTGACAAGGTGAGGAAGTTCGTCGCCGTCCATGGCGGTTAAAATCATGGCTCCACCTGAGAAAACGTTTTTTACCACAAATGGCCCTTTGTATATGGGAGTCCATTTTCCCCCGGGGTCACTTTGCGGCTGTATGATGCGCTTGATCACTAGATCCCCGACTTGATATTCTTGACGCCTGACTTTCTTGTTAAAAGCCTTGATCATTCGCATTTGATACGTCTGACCATGGCAGATATCAGTAAGTCTCTTTTCATCGATTAGATTTAACTGATAAAGTCGGGTTCGGATCCAATCGTCCTCGTTCAACCCTGAATCCTTCATAATCCTGAGAGAAGGTATCTGGACTTTGATGGGTAGGACTGCCTTCATGCCATATACCAGAGAGTAGGGTGTTTCCCCTGTCGACGTCCGTGCTGAGGTACGGTACCCATGAAGAACAAAGGGTAACAACTCATGCCAGTCTTTGTATGTCACCGTCAGCTTCTGTATAATCTTCTTGATGTTCTTGTTAGCTGCTTCAACAACGCCATTCATCTTCGGTCGGTAGGGAGAAGAGTTGTGATAATGTATCCTGAATTGTTTACAGAGCTCGGTGATCATTGTGTTGTTAAGATTCGTACCATTGTCAGTAATAATTCTCTCTGGCACAATGTTTCGACATATCAGATTATATCGGATAAACCGCGCCATAACATTCTTGGTTACTGTGGCAAAAGAGGCTGCTTGAACCCACTTTGTGAAGTAATCAATGGATACTAGGATGAAGAGATGCCCATTAGAAGCTGTGGGACTGATTTCTACGATCATGTCGATGCCCCACATTGCAAAGGGCCACGGAGCCGTTAAGACGTTTAAAGGGACTGAAGGCACATGCACCTTATCAGCGTAAATTGGGCACTTATGGCAAGTTCGAGAGTGCTGATAACAATCGGCTTCCATAGTGGACCAATAGTATCCTGCCCATAGGATTTTTTTAGCCATGGTGTGTCCACCGGAATGGGTTCTGAAGGTGCCTTCATGTAGATCTGTCATGACCCTCTCTGCTTCGCTCTTGTCTACACACCGCAGTAAGGTAGAGTCATGGTTGCGTTTATAGAGGATTCCATTACTGAGGAAGAACTTTGCAGCGAACCTTCTCAGAAACTTCTTATCATTGACAGACGCCCCTTCGGGATACTTTTGAGCCTCGAGATACCTTTTGACTTCGTGAAACCAAGGTTTGTCTGTAACCTCCTCAGTATCAATCTCGCAGCAGTGTGCTGGTTCATTCAAACTTTTAATGGTGATTCGGGGAGCTTCATTTTCCCACCAGACTTTGAACATGGTAGCTAACGCGTCTGCCAACTGATTCTCCTCTCGTAGGAAATGTTCAAAAGTTACCTCCTCAAAGTGTGGGAGCAATGTCAGTACATTCTCTTTGTATGGGATGAGATTCAGATGCTTTGTATCCCATTCGTCTTTGATTTGACTTATCACCAAGGCTGAATCCCCGAAGACATTTAGGAACTTGATCCTGAGGTTAATAGCAGCTCAAAGACCCATGATGCATGCTTCATACTCCACCATGTTGTTGGTGCAGTTGAAACATAGTCGGGCAGTGAACGAAGTATGACAATCCTCAGGAGATATGATTACAGTGCCAATGTCGTTACCTAGTGCGTTTGAGGCTCCACCAAAATACATAGACCATCGGGATCCTTCTTCAGGTCCTTCATCTGGTCCAGGTTCTTCATAGTCAGTTACTAACATGATATTCTCATCCGGGAACTCAAAATTCATGGACTGGTAGTCATCCACGGCCTAATGAGCCAAATGATCAGCTAATACACTCCCGTTTATTGCTTTTTGGGTTGTAGATTGTATATCGTATTCAGTTAAGACCATTTTCAACCTTGTTATCCTTCCGGAGAGAGCGGGCTTCTCAAAAATGTACTTGATCGGATCCATCTTTGATATCAACAAAGTGGTGTGAGTCAACATATACTGTCTCAGTCGGCGAGCAGCCCATGCCAAAGAGCAACATTCTCGAGCAATGAGTATCGTGTCTCACAGTCGGTAAACTTTTTTCTAAGGTAGTATATCGCGTTCTCTTTTCGACCAGACTCGTCATGCTGCCCCAGCACACACCCCATCAATTTGTCTAGCACTGTTAGGTACAATATCAAAGGTCTCCCTTCAACTAGAGGCATCAGAATTGGTGGTTCTTTAAGGTATTCCTTGATTCTTTCGAAAGCGGTATGGCATTCATCATTCCACTTTACCACTTGATCTTTCTTTAGAAGCTTGAAGATTGTCTCACAAGTAGCAGTTAGATGTGAAATGAATCGGGAAATGTAATTCAAGCGTCCCAAGAAGCCTCTTACTTCCTTCTCTATGCGGGGAGCTGGCATTTCTTGTATAGCCTTTACCTTTGCGGGGTCTACCTGAATACCTATGTCACTGACAATGAAACCCATAAGCTTACCGGACCTTACCCCGAAGGTGCACTTGTTAGGATTCAACCTTAGCTTATATATCCTCAACCTATCGAACAACTTTTGGAGATGATCAAGGTGCTCTTCCTCGGTCTGAGACATGGCTATCATGTCATCAACATAAACTTATATCGCATGGTGAATCATATCGTGGAACAAAGCGACCATGGCCCGCTGATAGGTTGCCCCAGCATTCTTCAACCCAAAAGGCATCACCTTGTACCAGAAGGTGCCCCATTGTGTGACGAAAGTTGTCTTTTCCATGTCTTCAGGAGCCATCTTGATCTGGTTATAGCCAGAGAAACCATCCATGAAGGAAATGATTTTGTGCTGCGCGGTATTGTCAACTAGAACATCGATATGGGGAAGCGGGAAGTCATCCTTGGGGCTTGCCCTGTTCAGATCTATGTAATCCACACACATCCATACCTTGTTGTCCTTCTTAGGTACCATAACGACATTAGCAACCCACTACGGATAGGAGGTGACAGCTAAGAACCATGCGTCGAACTGCTTCATGACCTATGCCTTGATCTTCTCTAACATTTCAGGGTGCATACGGCGGACCTTCTGTTTAACCGGCGGGTAGTCTTCCTTAGTCGACAGGCGATGTACCACAATATCAGTGTCCAAACCAGGCATGTCTTCATCGGACCAGGCGAAGATCTCAACGTAGTCGTGCAACATCTGTATCAACCTCTGTTTGACGCTAAGCTCCAAATTTGCACCTATTTTAACCTCTTTTCTGTCTATCTCTGTGCCCAAGTTTATTGTCTCAACTGGCTCTTCATGAGGCTGTATAGCCCTCTCTTCCTATTGTAGCAGTCTAGCAAGTTCACCAGGTACCTCACAATCGTCCTCACCTTCGTCCTCGGCTTAGTTGATAGGATTTTCGAAGTCATAACTGGCAATAGCAGGATTATTATCAATGGGATCCAGTTTGGATATGGATCTTCAGTTTGATACGTGAGTATGTGTAAGAGCATAGCTGCATTGATAAAGAAAAGGCAGAAAAGAAAAACAGAGAGTGCAAAATTTGTATGCAAAGAACGTCCAATGCTTCATTGATGATATATGAGATGACATATAATAACCCTCACAGATAGAACCATTGTGCCTCGGGTAAGACACAAGGCCATAAAGTTTAAATTGTTCATTACAAACTTAGAAAACAATTAAGGCAATTACTGTGGAATAAAAGAAACTGGTATGAAATCTCTGGCCGTCCAATTACTCGGTCCACCGTTGGTAGTTGGGTAAATCCAGCTGTCAATATCAAAGTCTTCCTCACTGTCTTTAATAGCATTGACCCCCCGATTGCTGATGCATAGGGGAGGTCCTCCAACTCGAGTGTGTTGAACAGCCTTCTGAGCCCCTGAAGTAAATCCCATGCCAAACTTGTCAGTTTTGTGAGTGAAATCAGGGAGCTGACCCCAATTGGCACACCTACCTTCTTCAACCACAGCCCTGACGTCTTTGAGAGAAGCCATCTTCAAAGGAAGTTTGATGCTAGTAGCGGTCTCAGTTGACGCCAAAATCTGGGGAACCTCTTCAACATTTTGACAGGGAGTCTCTATAAATTCTTCGTCCATCTCTACGTACCTGAAGGAGTTCAGGTGGATCACCATATACTCCTCTTCGCCATGCATAATAATTATCTTCCCCTTCATCGGATACTTCAATATTTGGTGTAGTGTAGAAGTAACAGCCCCAACTTCGTGGATCCAAGGACGACCCAACAAACAAGAGTACGATGGCCTGATTTCCATCACATAGAAGGTGGACTTAAAAGTCTGAGAGCCTATCTTGACAGGGATGTTCACTTCCCCATGCACCATTCTTTTCGAACCGTCAAAAGCCCTTACCACAATGTTACTAGGCTTTAAAGTCAATCCCTCGCAATCCAACCGGTCCAATGCCTTCTTGGGCAGAACATTCAACAAAGACCCAGTGTCTACCAACACATGAGCCATAGTGGTTCCCCTGCATAAAATTGAGACATGCAGAGCATCATTATGTTTTCTTCCTTTCGGTGTTAAGTCTGCATCTGAAAACCCAACCCGTTGTCAGCAGTTAGGCTAGCCATACAATCTTTAAATTGATCAGCTGAAGTCTCTTGTGGAACATGCGCAATTTTGAGGAATGCAATCAAAGCCTTTGCATGGGCTTCGGAGCACAACAATAGGGATAACATGGATATCTTTGAGGGTGTCTGTCCTAACTGTTCGACCACATTGTAGTCACTCTTTTTAATTATTTTCAATATTTTCTCTATCTCTTGCTTGGAGGTTTCCACAACAATTTTTCTAGGTTCCTTCGTCCGAGCAGGCTCACCTACAGCTTCTTTGCCTCGAGTCCCAGATGACTTATTGGCCGGGGTACCAGCTGGAGTAAGAACTGAAGTACTGGTGGGTGCAGAAGATAAAATAATGACAGGTTTAGTGACAGTCTTCGGGGAGATCTCAGGAGAGAAAACCCTTCTACTTCTAGTAACCTTGTTGGTCCCAATAATGTTACCAGCATCAAGATCATCTTCTTCGGTCTTCAAGTTTTGTTTAACGCCATGATAGTAAATATCAGCGCCATAATGCCAAGGGACAACTTTGTCCGAGGCGTACGAGATAGGGCCAGGACATGTGATTATCAACTGAGCAATTCTCGTAGCGGGTGTAATCCTAACAGGTCTTATCGAGGAGGCCTTGGGAGGATTGGAAGAAATGGTTATAATAGCAATGTCTTTAGATGGAACAACGGGAACCTGAGTTTTCTCGAACAAAATTTCTTTGTTGTCCATCAGGCGTTGAACACCCGACCTCAGCAAATGACAATCAGAAGACAGGGATGAACATATGTGGCAATCTTCATCACAATCTGGAAATAAACCAGCCAACAACAAATTCTTCTTAACAGTCATAAGAGGAGTAGAAACTTCATCCACTAAGGTCACAAACAAGTCGGTATCGACATCATTAATTCCACGATCGTGCTTAGGCATGGGAGCAGTTATGACATTGGGCTTCTCTGGAGCGTCGAACTCAATCTCCTTGGCTTCAATCAAATCTTGTACTTTATTTCTCAGTGCCCAACAGTCATTTGTGTCATGACAAGGACCCTCAGAATGATAGGCGCATCGAGCGTTCGAATTGTATCGAGGAGAGGAGGTATTAGGATTCTTGGGAGCCTCTTTCAAAGTTGCCAAGTTAGAACTCAGCATATGGGGTAGAACCTCCATCAATGTCATGTTGATCCGGGTGAACTGCCTTTATGGTCTCTCCACCTTTTGCTGATTGTTGCATTGTGGGGTAGCCGCATGCCTAGGTATTATTACAGCACTTACCGTTGGACGGTATCCCGCTCTGCTCTGATCTCTTGGGTTATAAATGGCACTGGCCTCCTTCTTACCAGTGAAGGGTTTCTTCATTGTGCTAGAGGATGCATCTCTTTGAATTTTGCCAATTTTTATACCGGCTTCGACCCACTCGCCTGTCATGATTAGTTCATTAAATCCAGCTGAGGAACTTCCGATCAGGTGGTTGAAGAATGGACCTGATAATGTGCCTAGGAACATATCCACTAATTCTCTATCAGATAGAGGGGGCTGGACTCTGCCTGCGAGATCCCTCCATTTCTGAGCATAGGTTTTGAAACCTTCACTTGCACCCATAGACATGCTTTGCAATTGCGTCCGAGTTTGAGCTAAGTCAGCATTATACTGGTATTATTTGTAGAATGCGGCAGCCAAATCTTCCCAATTGCGAATATTTCTCCCTTCCAATTGATAGAACCAATCCAACTGCGTCTTTGACAAGCTCTCTTGGAAGAAATGCACCCACAGATTTTTATCAGCCGTATGGGGTTAAATCTTTCTGATGTATGACCTTAAATGCAGCTTCCGGCAAGAGACACCGTCATATTTAGTGAAAGTTGGAACCTTAAACTTCTGTGGGATGACAACCCCTGAGACAAGTCCCAACTCTTCGAAATCCAGTCCGGGTACCCTCTGGACCTCCATAGCATTCAAATGATCCTCTAGCTCCTTGTATTTATTATCAACAGGAGGATACTGCTCCTCAGAGTAATAAGGTTCTTCCTCTTCTTCGGATGATGGATTGTTGTTCACTTCTTTGGTCCTATCCTCTTGATTATCTCCTTCACCCGATGATGTTTCAAAGTCCAAAGTCCGTCTGGCTTGTCCTTTGAACCTTCTTCCCATGATCACAAAACCAGGTGGTTTCTTTGCTTTCCTCTTCTTTTCTTTGACCAGTAAAGTCTTCAACTCCTCTTGTCATGTTGTCAGAGTCAAGAGCATTTGTTTAAATTGTACGTTCTGTGCCTGAAGATCTTTCACTGTCTGTTTAATATCCATCTCACTGAAATAAATAGTAGAAGGATAAGGAGACCTATTATAAGAAACCTGTATGATGTTATGATGAATGAAGACACAATATGCAAATGATTTCAAGGAAATTAGAGATTTAAATTTGCTCAAACCAAAAGGAACACACGTTATATTAGATCCAAGTTTAAATACATCATGCCTCTTTGGGCTTACAATGAAAGAAACAAAATACAACAAAAGCTTCTAAGACAGAAAGATCGAACGCATCCTCTTTGGGGAGATTTAGGTGTTCAGATTCTGCTCTTCATGAAGCAGTTTGGTGAGTTCCAGAACCTTCTTCTCACTGGCGTAAAATTGGGTTTCAAAGGTGTCCCGCTCTTCCTTCAACTGAACCCAAGCTTTTTGTAAGTCTTCGAGAGAGGTAGGCATGTTAGGATGATGGATAGTGTATGGGACGTCTCTTTCAATAACAGGCTCTATGATAGCAGGGAGGATGGAAGGGTAAGGCATTACGAGTCTCTGAGCACGAGCCTGTACCCACCTAAGATAAGGCTCGAGAGGGATAGAGTTTTTGTATCCCGAAGTCCTACTGTCCACCTTGTTCACCATTCTTCAAGCTCGTGTAAATATCTGGCGGTAACCTTGGTCTTCTTTATCATAGTCGAACACCAGACCTTGAATTAGCATCTCATGGGGACCGTCTCTTCGGGCATACCCAAACTGTCGAAGAGCTAAGTAGGGGTTGTAGGTGATGCCTCCCCTAATACCGAGCAAAGGGACATTAGGGAATTCCCTACAGCGGTCAATGATAGAGACGTCTTCCAAGGATCTTGAACACCAACGAATGTCAGAATGGGTGAGGGACATCATCCTTTGAGACCATGTCAGTCTTTGCTCGTTCTTCAATTCTGATTGAGGTAGGTGTGAAGTGAACCACTTAGCGAGTAAGGGAATACAACACAAAAGAGTACCCCTCTAATTCATGGTGCGGGTATGAAGACAATGCAAGATGTCTCCCAGTAAGGTAGGTATGGGATTGCGAGAGAGAAAGACTCTGATGGCATTAACATCTATGAATTGGTCTGAATTGGGGAACAGAACCAAACCATAAATGAGGAGAGCCAAGATGTCTTCGAAATCTTGGAAATCCATATCATCCCAGAATGAACGAGCCTTCTCCAATAAAAACTTGGCTAAGAAACCTTTAACCCCACTTCCTGTCTCCCAATTGGCTATGATGTCGGCTCTCTTCAGATGCAAAGCTTCAGAGATGACTTCAGGTTTTGGAATCGCCTCTAGACCGGTGAATGGTATCTGATCAAGAACGGGCACCCCTAAGAGTAGAGAAACTCCTCTAGTGTAGGTACCAACTGATAGTTCGGGAAAGTGAAACAATGATGTATGGGATCAAAGAATTAGAACAACACACACATCATCTCTTCTTGGAAACCGAATGTAGCCAAACTGAGGAGTCGACTGTATTTCTTGGTAAAAGGAGAATCCCCAGGAACTCTTGAGGCTAACTCTTGAAGCTGTGGGTGTGCTTTTACAAAGCTGATTCGAATGGTGTTTCTTCGGACGGAATTCATGACCTACAAAACAAAAACAAAGGTAAATTTCTAAATCCTTGAAATGGTTAGTGAGCATGCTTATGATGCTTATGATGTTTATGATGTTATGTACAAGTAAATATATACACACAAAGCAAACAAATCCCTATGTTTTTGGCTTCCATGAGGTTTTATAGGTAAGTACCCTCTTGAAGTTTAGTTGGCTCAACCTATCCTAGTAATAGTGATCGGGTTCTAAAGGATCTCAATATCACCGAACTTTCTATAAGGCATTGTCTCAGCACAATCAATCTTTTCTTGCAGCCGAGATATCCCAAAAGTCCAGCCTCAATGAGTGTAGTATCGAGTATCAACCAATTTTCAGCTCTACACCGAAACCGGTTATCTCACTACGTCCTAATGGCCAATTTTATTCAATTAGGGTTCTAAAGTTAATTAGTGCTTCATGATGCTGCTCAACGGCCCCGTATTCTCCTCGATTCACCACGAGGGATACTGGTACCCACAAATGCATCACACTAACGTAGCCATTGTTTCAACCATATCGGTTTATGCAGTACAATTTCCACAATCTATTACTACTTACCTAAAAAGGTGTCCCAGATCCGGGTGGAGGATCAAAGCAAGCCCAAACAGAGAACCAAAATGTAAAGCATACAAGTCAAACAAAGAAAGTAAGTAAAGGTGATCTAACCCTAAGGTAACCCCATTTTTAAGTTTTATCCCCAGTAGAGTCACCCGTTTTGTGATACGGTGGGAGAACTGACTTGAGGGTTTGCATTTGTATTCGCAAATGTTGCGGTTTAGAAAGAGTTGCCACCGACTTTTCTTTTATCCAATAAGGAAAGGTGAAAAAGAACAGGAAATACCTTTGAGATTTTTTCTTGAGTTCGGGGGGTAGATTATGAAAAGGGAAGGTATTAGCGCCCTTTTCATCCATGGTTTTCCATGGGCTCTTAGTTACTTGCTAGATCACTTTGATTTTGTTTGAATGTGTGCTTGTGATGTGGGTTTCAAAATTATTTTGAAAATGTAACTTTGTAATGACTCTCGTCTCTATAAGAATGCGTACAAAGTGTTGTTTTGAAAATAATTCAAAGAGATGTTTGTGAAATGTGTTTTTGAAAGTAATTTTTGAAAAGGGTTTCCTTTGTAACGGTTCTCGTCTTTATAAGAACGCATACAAAGTGTTATCTTTCACAAATGTTTTCAAAATGAAAGCGTGGGTGATAAAATGTTTTCGTTGTGAGCAAGCGAGTAACTAAGAGCGAACCTACCTACTCAAAAGGTCTTAGATGTTCTTTTCCTCCTCCTTTAGATATGGCTATCTTATCATTGATTTGGTAAGAAGCCCCATCGTTGGATGTTAAGGGAAGATCATTGGGACGTTTGTATAGTCATAGAAGGCAACCTATGGGAAGTTTTAACAATTTTGTTTTTGGGACTAGATCGTTTACCGAAGGCAACATCGAGGAACTACGATCTTTTATCGAGGATCTTTGCTAAAAATGCCCATGTTCGAGGGACATGACTATTTTTCCGATAGACCATAAAATGGGATTACCCTAAAGGTGCTAGTGTGAAAGTGTGTTTGATTGCATGTGTTGTACCCCAAAATTTTCCCTCCCATATTTCCCAAGACATGTCAAGAATAATCTCCAAGTAACTCAAGATGTCTCAAGAATTAGACAGTCAAATCATCTCCTAAGGTAGTCAATTCAAAATTAGGGTTTTGTGTTGCATCAAGGTACTTACATCCAAATGACCTCAAGTGCTTCCCAATTTCCTAATATTCTCTCAAGTTCATCCATGTAAAATTTCAAGCCTTGCAGAGAAAGTTTAGTCAGTCAATTGCTCAAGAGGTCCAAAAATCGACTGTGCTAGGGCAAAAGTCAACTGTGACCTATAACCAGTCAAACTTCAAGATTTTTTGTCAAAATTCTCATTTTTAAGGATAATTCATCATTTTATCAAGGGTTGTTCATGATTCATCAAGGATTGCTCAAAATTCATCAAGATTCAAAAGTTGCTAAATTAGGGTTTTGTAAGAAAAGTCAACTCAACTTTGACCAAGCCTAACTTTCTCATACTTTATGAGAAATGACCCATTCAAAGCTCATTTTTAAGAGGATGCAATTTCCTACAATCCATCTTCACACCCCAAGATTAAGAAATGCACTCACAAGAAGTTACAAATTTGGACATTATAGGTCATTTTTGAAAGTCAACAAAAACACCTTTTTTGCCAAAGCTTATAACATGAGAATGGAAGATAAAAATGAGATGAGACAAAAAGGGTTGGTTAGAGGACATCTCGAGGTTTCTAAAAAGTCCAAGAACACCTCCAAAAGTTCAAAATTGAAGAAGTTATGCATGGTTGAAGTTGGGTATTTTTCCAAAAGTGCCAAAAGTCAACTATCCTCAAAACTCCAATTTTTGACAAAAGGCCCCACTTTTTTCCACTTGATTTGATTTTTTCACACCACACACGTGTCCTATCTTCAATTTCATGGCCATTCATTTATTTTTCTATTTTATTTGATTTTTATTGAATTAATTCATTTTAAATCAATATTAATCCAAATAAAATCCAAAAATTGATGGAATAAGATCTTTTTGATTGATACAGCTTGCAATTATCATGATACTCCCAATCAAATTCGTACCATGCCATATTGTGAACAAAATCTTGGATTTGAGAGATTTTTGGAAGTTTGTTAATGGAAGATCATATCAAATCATGATTCATCAATGCACAAGGATTGGAGGCCCAAAGTTTAACCTAATTACTTCTAATATACGCACACAAGCCAAAGGCGTCAAGAACATGACCTAAGAGCTACAGAAACGGCCAAACCAAAATTGAAAAAAGCTTGGAAAAAGTGGAAACTGAAACCATACTTAGAGCTCAATTCAAGGCAAAATCTCAATGTAGCTTCCTGGCCAAACGTTCACTGAAGCCAAAGGGATCAAAACCAAGCCTTGAGACCTCCTAAATCACGCTGTAAGTACTCAAGAACATAGCCCTATACATGGAATCGTGAATCCATTTTCTTTCATCCTTTTGCCATTTTTTTTGTATTATCATGCTTGCCATTCAATTTCCAAGCATTCTGCAATATTTGCTTTCGTTTTCATGGCCTCTAACGTGATACCCAAACCTAGGGTTTCCATTCCTTGTTTTTAGGAATTTTTGATACAGGAAAAATCAAGGCAAACCATGGACATGGTTGCACTCATGAAGGAGAGACGAAGCAAACCATGGCTTTGGATTGCATTTCTATAGCCTAGGGTTAATTTTAGAACGAACTTAGGGATTTTGCTGCGGATAAAAATCCGCAGGTAAAAATCCTGGTTTTTCAACGAAGAAGACGAAAGCGTGTCTTCTTCCCATTGGCTGATTTCAAATCAGCGCGCTTTTTTTATTTTTTTCCAAGCATAGTGGCTTGTTTTATATATAATATTTATTTTGTATTCCATTAACAAATGAGCAGGTTAGTTGAGTTGGCAAGCGCGTTGGTGGAAACCCCCATGGGACCTGGGTTCGAATCCCAAGTCCCCCCAATATTTGTTGCAATTTTTATCCAGGTGATTCCATGCATTCCTAGGCGTACAACGTACCATACATCACCAATCCAACGCTTGCCAAATGGCTTCAGATCAAATCCAATGGCCAAAACTGCAAGTCCACCATATTCTCCAGTCAATGCATACGCGTGGAATGGAGAAAGTCAAAACAGGCTTGCGTGTAAATGGGCCTCAAGTTGCAAGATTTACCTCCAAATCAGGCCCACCCCCCCATTGGGTTATCTCTATCCTTTTTATATTTTTCTTATTTATTTGTTTTATTATTTTTATTTTTATCATTTAAAATTAACCAAATAATAATTTTCTTCATAAAATCAGAAAACAAAAAAAATATTATTTTTATTATTAATTTCATTATTTTATTTTTGTAAATAAATATTAATTAATTAACTTAGTTTTAAATAGGTTTAAACATTTAATATTTTTGGCAATAAATTAAAACTAATGTAGAATTAGGTCTTTAATATTTTTAATCAATTTTATTTTATTTCCTTAAAAACTCAAAAAATCAAAAAATATTTTCATTATTTAATTTAATTTAATTGTTCATTTAATTTAATCCCATTTAATTCAAAAATAAGCAAAAATCTTTTCTTTAATAAAAAGGGTCAAAACCCTAAAAAATGCACCGTTTTAATTCCTCGCACGCGATCCATATTTCCAATATTGTAATTGCTCCCGGTATGTAATAGCTTTTAATTAGGACTTTATTTATTTATCGCTTTACTTTTACTTTCCACAATTTAAATTAAAGGGTTTGTTTTTGGCGATGTAAATACCCGACGCCTTGTAATAGTTTAGATTTAATTTCCGCAAATTTAATTTCTGCAACTATACACTGTTAGATATTTGATAATAGGGAATGCATGACAAGATCAAATGTATGAACTTAAAATCAACATAGCTCACCCATGACATATACAAAGATAAATTAACCGAAATAACACACTTGCACATGCCACTCTTAGGGTACACCTCACTTGGTTGCCTTCGAACGTGGTCATTGAGTATAGGAAGTTTTAGAGGTCACCCTCTTGTCCAAAGATCATAATCGCCTCGAAACGGTTGCCTCGGATAAAATGATCTAAGACATTAGGGTTACCGCTAAGGCGTCCTGACAGTGCTTTAGTGACCACACGTCCCTTAATCGAATTGACCCGAAAACTCCAACGACGACGCTACCTACTCCTCAATAGTGGGATAGCATTGTCTAAAGGACATTTGCACAGATTAATTCCTTTTTCGAGTAGGTAGATGGTTCTTAAGTACTTGCTCCTTTTAAAACAAAAAAAAAAACTTTTCGCACTTACACTCTCTTCAAAACGAAAACTTCTTTCAAACCCACAAACAAAAAGAAAAGCAAATTTTGAAAAACACAATGAGCAAGTACCTAAGAGCCCGTGGATAACCACAAATAGAAAGGGTGCTAACACCTTCCCTTTCTATAATCTACCTCCCGAACCCGAGAAATATCTCAAAAAGGAATTTTTCTGTGCTTTTATCCTTTCCTTGTTGGATAAAATAAAAGACGGCGGCGACTCTTGCTTACCGCGACATTTTGCAAAGACAAAAGCAAAACGCGAACTAGCATTCCAAAATAGTCAGTTCTCTTCCCACTGATCACATCATGCATTTTGTCTTGTATTTGAAAGTCATCTATTCGTTGATTTTATCTTGCCATACACACTTAATTACTAGCATTTGTACACAAGTAATAAAAGATGCCAGAAATAAAACCTTCGCTATTAAAATTATATCGAATTGCATGGAAATATAAATACGAAAATAAAACAAATGCAAGTGAAATGGACCCTTCGATTGGGATTGAAACACCCTTCGAATATGCAACTCTTGGCTTCCTTCGATTTGGACTTCTGGCTTCTTCGATTGAGAGCTAGGATCAAGATGGTCATTCTTTTCGATTCTGCCTAGATATCAACGTAGTTCTGCCTTTCGCTTTAAGCCCAGAAGCAAAAACATTCATACCTTATCATAAGCCCTTGCTGGCCCTTTGTATGCATATGGGGTCTTCAGAGTATGATTCAGAGGGCTTATGTAAAAGGCAATCGAAGGGTACAACCAACATGTCTTATTGTCTAAAAATGCAATATCCAGATATAACTACGATCCAGTGGTTAGCATAAAAATTTATGGGTTTCAAAGTCCAATCCAAAACTAGACTATGGTTGACTCCCTTTTTTTTCGACACACAGGCAGTCAAAATCGAAAACATAATCTAGAAATGTCTACATTTATCCTACAGGCAGTCTGAATCGAAGGCTAAAGCAATAGTTTGGTAATGTCTATATATTTTTTTTATTTGCCTATGTACATGATATTAAAATAAAATGGAATCAAACTTGAAAGAAAACTTACCTCTCGAGGTCCTCAAATCGAAGGGGGATGTACTTGCTTTCTCTGATGGAAAATGAGGGTTCGTTGGGAGCCTCCCGTGGCTAGTCCAGTTGCTACTTGGTGAAAGTGATGACTGGACTGAAAGGGGTGGTATGAGTGGGTTGAAGGGTGATTTGATGGTCACTTGTAGAATGAATCGAAGGTTTCTTCTTAATGTGTAAAAAATTTATAAAAAAAATATTGAGAAGTGTTTGAGAATTTGAGAAATTTCACAAGTGTTTCCTTGAAAAAAATGTTCAGGCCCCTCATACGTGTGCTGATGCCTCCTTTTTATAGGTGGCTTAAGCTGATGCTTTGGGAGGGAAAACAAAAAGGTTCAAACAAAATGGGTTACTGCATTTGTGGCTTTCGATGGACAATCTTTTTTTGCCATTTTGGTACAAGGAATAGGGCAGCATTGCAGGACTGTCGTGCAACAATTTTGGAGTTTTATGGATAGTGCCTCGGGCTTAACCCTAATAGCACATTGGATTTAGATAACAAGACTCCTTGAATGCTCCCCTCTTTCGTTTTGATCACTTCGACCAGATTCATCACAGAGACATTTACTTCCAGACAAAGTATGCTCTAAGTACGTTGCTTCGAAGGGTTTAGTGGTCCAACTTGCGAATCGAAGGAGGCCACCTCGAAGGAAATCATATGCCCAGCTTGTGGATCGAAGGGAGGCTGTATTGCCTAATCGAAGCTTTGCTAAATTGAAGCCAACTTTTTTTTGACCTAATCGAAAGGCACACTAACATCTTCAAAATTTTACATTTTCTTTATTTCTTTAAACATGTTTTTTTTGTAATCACATATGAGAGAAATATTGAAGAAATGAGAGGGCAAATTTTGGGGTACAACAATGTGATACTTGTATCTTTCACTTTCCTGGACTTTAGACCTCTAGCAATAACAGGTACAACATTAGTGATGAGCTCATTGTCAGACAACTCTTCAATATTGACTACATTCATATCATTGTGACATTCTCCATCCTTGGAGGCAGCAACATCTTCTTTAGAAGGAGAGTTTTCTTCAACATTTTGTTCAACATTTTCCTCAATATCTTGATCAACATTTTCTTCTTCCACATCTTTTAGGGAAGAGGTAGAAAGCTTCTCAAGTTTGCTATCAACAACATCATTCTTGGATGATTCAGCAACATCATTTTTAGGATTACTTCCTTGGTCAGGAGGAGGAGGCATGCGAGCAAGGGGGTAGAAATTCTAGGCACAATGAATCCTTCATTTAATACCCTATCCACAAGCCTTCTGATGCTTCTATCAACATTTACAATTTCTTCTCCATTTCTATTGTCAGTAGCAGTAGAAGAGTTACCTTTATCATCTTTAGATTTCTTAGCTTGTGATGATCTAGGTTTCTTGACCTTTTTATCAAGCGGCGGGATCGTTGATAGAGGAGTAACATGTAGTACTCTGTCAAGAGAAAGATTTTTATTTGTAGATTTTGAGGAAGATGATGTGTGATGTTGAGACATGTTTGAGAATTTTTGAGCAAGGTGATGAAAAATGGCAAGGGTCCTTTTTCTGAGGAGCAGAATGAAGAGTTTGTGAAAGTAAAGAGATGTAATGTTGTAGCGTGTAGAAAACAAATAAAGGGAGTATTGTAATACTTGCTTTCTAACTTTTATTTGTTGGAAACACAAATAATTCAATATCACTTTAATGATATTCACACACACTTTTAGTTGCTACAAACACTCATATAAACATATCCCTAATTTTACTCTTAAATTCTCAAATTGATTAGCATCCAAAGCTTTTGTGAAGATGTTAGCCAATTGCAATTCAGTGGCAACATGTTCTAAGGCAACAATATTTTCTTCAACAAGCTCTCTTATAAAGTGATGACGGATGTCAATATGCTTGGTCCTGCTGTTTTGAATGGGATTCTTTGATATGTTTATGGCACTTAAATTGTCACTGAATAATGTCATGACATCTTGTTTGACATTGTATTCTGATAACATTTGTTTCATCTAAACCAATTGAGAACAACTGCTTCCTGCAGCAATGTACTCAGCCTCAATAGTGTACAGAGACACACAATTTTGCTTCTTGCTGAACCAAGATATAAGATTATTTCCCAGAAAGAAGCATCCTCCTGATGTACTCTTTCTATCATCAACACTTCCTGCCTGATCAACATAAAAAAAACAGTTAAGGGAGAATTTGATCCATGAGAGTACAACATACCATAATCACTTGTCCCATTCACATATTTAAGAATCCTCTTTACATGGTTGGCATGGCTAACTTTGGGACCAGCTTGATATCTTTCACACACCCCTACGGCAAAGGCAATGTTTGGTCTGCTAGCTGTGAGATATAGAAGGCTTCCTATCATGCTTCTGTAGAGACTTTGATCTACACTTACTCCTTTTTCATCTTTAGTCAGCTTCAGATGTGTGGGAGTAAGGGCTCTTTTCTGACTGGAATTATCCATCCCAAACATCTTCACTATATTCTTGGCATACTTTCTCTGAGATAAAATATGGAGTCTTCCATTTGTTTAACTTGCTGACCAAGAAAATAGGTTAATTCACCAACAAGACTCATTTCAAATTCAGACCGCATTTGCTTGACAAAATGTTCCACCATCTCATTTGACATCCCTCAAAATATAATATCATCAACATAGATTTGAATAATCATAATCTTCCCTTCTTATTCTTTGACAAAGAGGGTTTTGTCTATGCCACATTTCCTATATCCATTCTCCCCAAGGAACTCTCTCAGTCTTTCATACCAAGCTCTTGGAGCTTGCTTCAATCAATATAGAGCTTTCTTAAGTTTATAAACATGTTTAGGAAAACTTGGATCAACAAATCCTTTTGGTTGTTCAACAAAAACTTCTTCATACAGGTATCCATTCAAGAAGGCACTCTTTATATCCATTTGAAACAATTTACATTTCAAAATGCATGCAATTCCCAACAGTAGTCTGATTGATTCAAGTCTAGCCACAAGAGAAAAGGTTTCATCGAAGTCCACTCTTTCAATTTGAGTGTATCCTTGTGCAAATAACATTGCCTTAGTTCTAGTGACCACCCCCTTTTTCATCAGATTTATTCTTGTATACCCATTTAGTGTCAATCACATTTGTCCCTTCAGGTATTGGAACCAGATCCCAAACCCCATTCCTACTGAATTGTTCCAGCTCCTCTTGCATAGCATTAAACCAGAACTCATCAGTTAGGGCCTCTTTGACATTCTTAGACTCAATTTTTGATACAAAGCAAGAGTTTGAAATCCCTTCTCTTGATCTGGTTGTAACTCCTTTGTTTGGATCTCCTATGATAAGCTCCTTAGGATGATCTTTTTTAGTTCTAATTGAAGGTCCTTTATTGAGGTGACTAGGCTGGGGATCTTCTTTAGGAGGATTAGAATCAATACTTGTGTCATTTGATTCAGTTGGACTATCAGGCAAAGATGTTCCAACATCTTCTGAGACATCTTTTTCAACATTCTATCCTCTATCATCAATAGTAACATTTATTGACTCCATCATAACTTTGGTTCTGGAGTTAAAAACTCTGTATGCTCTGCTGTTTATAAAGTACCTCAGGAATATTCCTTCATCACTCTTGGGGTCCATCTTCCTCCTTTGTTCTCGATCAGCTAAGATGTAACATTTACTTCCAAAAACATGAAAGTATTTAACAATTGGTTTTCTTCCCTTCCATATTTCATATAAAGTAGTTGAAGTCCCTTTCCTTAGAGTGACTCTATTATGAATATAGCATGTAGTATCCATAGCTTCAGCCCAAAAATGGTAGGGTAGCTTCTTAGCATGAATCATGGCTCTGGAAGATTCTTGAAGAGTTATATTCTTGCGTTCTACAATCCAATTCTATTGAGGAGTTATGGGAGAAGAGAATTCATGGTTGATTCCTTCATAGGAGAAAAACTCAGTAAATTTGTTGTTCTCAAATTCCTATCCATGATCACTTCTTATTCTTATGACATGGCTTTCCTTTTCCCTTTGAAGTTTTTGGAAAATATCTTTGAATACTTCAAAAGTTTCTGATTTTTCTCTAATAAAGTTTATCCATGTGTATCTAGAAAAGTCATCCACAACAACATAGGAATACTTCTTACCACCAAGACTTTGAACCTGCATAGGTCCCATCAAGTCCATGTGGAGAAGTTCCAAAGCTTTTGATGTAGTAAGATGTTGAATCGTCTGATGTGACATCTTAGTCTGTTTCCAATTTGACAATCACCACATACCCTTCCTTCTTCTATCTTGAGCTTAAGAATCCCTCTCACTGCTTCTTCAGATATAATTTTCTTCATACCATTCAGATGCAAGTGCCCTAATTTTTGGTTTCATAGTTTAACTTCATTCTCTTTGGCTAAAACACATGTTGAGGAGAGGTTTAACTCTTAAGGAACCCATAGATAACAGTTGTCTTTAGATCTGATTCCTTTCATGATAACTTCATTCTTTTCATTGCACATAAGACATTCTTCCTTGGAGAAGTTAACTTTGAATCCTTGATCACATAGTTGGCTTAGCTTATCAGGTTAGTTGTTAGACCTTTTACAAGTAAAACACTATCAAGCTTAGGAACTCCTGAACAATCAAGCTTACCAACACCTTTGGTTTCTCCTTTTGCTCCATCACCAAAAGTCACATAACTGGTGGAATCAGATTTTACATCCACCAACAGATTCTTGACACCTGTCATGTGTCTAGAACATTCACTGTCAAAGTACCAGTCATCTTTGGTTGATACTCTGAGGGAGGTGTGAACAATGAAACTACCAACCTTGGACTTAGGAACCCACTGTTTCTCCTTTTTTTCCTATTTTAGGGAGTCTTATCAGTTTTGGGAAGAGGAGAATTTTTAGGGTATCCATACAACTTGAAATAGTAGAGCCTTATATGTCCAAGCCTTCCACAGTGATGACATCTCCAGGGCTGGGGATTCTTCCGAGTGTGATTAAGCTTTTTCTTTCCATGATGTTTTCCATGATGTCCTTTCTTCACATGAGGTTTCCCAAGATGTCCTTTCTTATTATGATGTTGAGACATTTCATTCGACATCTTTGGTTTAGGCTTGGCATGAGTGGAAACAGATGAAGGTTGTTTTCCATGATGATGTTTTCCAAGGTGTCCTTTCTTACCATGATGTTTTCCCACATGTTGAGACATTTTATTCAAAATATTTGGTTTAGGCTTGGTATGAGTGGAAACAGACGAAGGCTCTTCTGTGTTAGGTTCCTTTTTCTCATCAAAACCTAAACCTATCTTATCTCCTATCACTCTTCCTGCTTGGAGAATTTCAGCTAATGAGTTATACCCATTATTTAACATCTTGAGAGATTTGACCATTCTATAAATATTTGAATTTGGAGAGGACACTTCACTTTCCAGATCATAAATAGTTTTAAGATGCCCTTCCCTTCCCTCCTTCAGCTGAGTATAATGACTTTCTGTTTCTCCCCTTCAAGACACACTTTTGCAATTCTGAGACATAATTCTTTGTATGAAGTAGCTAACTCATCAAAGGTTAGTTCCCCATCACTAGACTCTTCATCAGATACATATTTTCCTGTCAAAGCTTTAACATATTTGGCAGATTCTTCAAGATCACTCTCTGAGTCCTCATTAGACCAAGTAACAAATAGATTATTCTTCTATTTCTTTAGATATGTAGGACATTCAACTCTAATGTGACCAAAGCCTTCACATTAATGACATTGTATTCCCTTCCCTTAAGAAGATTTTTCTTCAGCCCTTTTTCTTCCCACCTCATTTGACTTATAGATATCAGATGGGATGTTCTTGACATTTTATCTTTGGTTCTTGTCCATTCTTTTTATCACTTTATTAAATTTTCTTCCAAGAATAGCTAAAGCATTTTATATTCCTCCATTTGTATCCAGATCACAGTCCTCTTCTTCATCTTCAGTATTAGATACAAAGGCTTTGCTTTTGTTTTTCTTCTCAGATCTTTCATTTATGCTTAATTCAAATGTTAGAAGGGATCCAACAAGTTCATCCACTTTCATTTTGTCAATGTCTTGGGCTTCTTCTATAGTAGTTACTTTCATATCAAATCTCTCAGGAAGAGACCTGAGCATCTTTCTCACCAATTTGTCTCCAGGTATTTTCTCTGCTAAAGCACTGGTGGCGTTAGCAATTTCAGGGATGTTCATATGGAAGTCATTTATACTTTCATCATCTTTAATCCTTAAATTTTATGGTGAGTAACTGAAGTCTTGACATCTTAACTTTGGATGTTCCTTCAGGAGTAGATTGAAGAATCCCCCATGCATCCTTAGAAACTTCACATGTATTCACTAACTTGAAAATGTTCTTGTCAATTCCATTGAATATAACATTCAAGGCTTTAGGATATCCAAGAGAAATTTCATCTTCTTCCTTAGACCAATCTTCTTCAAGTTTTAATTCAGAAGTAGGTTCTCCATTTTCTCCCAATTTGACAGGGTGTTTCCATCCTCTTAAAACAACTTTCCAAGCCTTGTTGTCTAAGGAATTTAGAAAGGCAACCGTATGTGGTTTCTAGTATTCATAATTGCTTCCATCTAGAATGGGTGGTCTGTTCACAAATCCTCCTTCCTTATCCATAGTACCAGAAAGTATCTTCTCTAGATCTCACCAGATAAAGAGCAGGATGCCAGCTCTGATACCAATTGAAATTTTGGTATCAGATATGTGTTGTCAAATGAGATGTCACGACACAAATATCTGTTTGCAAGTAAGGTGCAGTAAAATCAAAAGTAGTAAAAACACAAGAGATTGTTCACCCAATTCAGTGTACAACAACAACCACTCTGGGGGCTACCAAGCCAGGGACAAGTCCACTAAATAATATCAATTCATAGACCCTCAGTAAACAACCAGTTTACGATCTAATCACTTAATCACTACTTGTCCTATACTTCTACCTAAGACTCACCTAGGTATGAGGCCATCCTCAAATCCCTTCAATCACTTACAGTGAAGAACTTAACAAAATTAATAAGTTTGAAACACTTTAATCATTCAATGCTTAAAAGCTTATGAATGATACACAATTAACAACCCAAATAATAACTCAAGTATTTAAACCAATACTTAGAGTGTATTACAAATAAAAAGACTAGACTTCTAATCAGAAAGAAAGTATTCTTCTTCAAAAGTTGCCTGTCTTTGAAAAACAAGGCAAGTCCTTATATATGCGAAACTTTGGGCTTGGGCTTAAAAACAAATATTTAAATCTTTTGAATATTTCCATAAAAATAGGTCAAGATAAAATTATGCAATTTTAAAAATATACCTCCATATTTTTCGTAGCTTGTAGATTATATATCCTGAATTATAGAATGTTGGATATCAGGAAACAAAAGACTTAACTGATTTTGGGCTTAGATCAGTTCAGTAGGCAGATGTCAAGACATCTACTTTTACATCATTCAAAACAGTTTTGCTCCAAATGTTAAGAGATTTAGCAAAACATTAACAAGTCATTGTTTTTCCAAAATTGCTACCAACAAACACTTACACTTTGAACCCATCATTGGAACCCATAGTCATGTTCTGTAGTTGCACACGATTTGGTGCAAGGTCAGCATTATGTTGATACTGCTTGTAAAAAGCAACAACAAGGTCTTCCCAAGTATAAATGTTAGTTCCTTCCAGTTGATAGTACCACTCGAGTTGTGTACCAGACAAACTTTCTTGAAAGAAGTGAACCCATAACTTCCTGTCAGCAGTATTAGGTTGGATCTTCTGAACATAAGATCGCAGATGAAGTTTCAGACAAGACACACCATCATATTTAGAAAAATTGGGGACCTTGAACTTATGATGGATAACTACCCCCGGAATAATATCCAACTCTTTAAAATCTAACCTAGGCACTTTTTGGATTTCCATGGCCTTGAGGCGATCTTCCAAATGTTTGTACCTGTCATCAGCAGGAGGATATTGTTCATCAGAATAGTCTTCATCCTCAGGAATTTTTCCAGAACCTTGATTGCTTCCACCTTTAGCCTTCACACTCCTATTGTCTTCCTCTTGATTGTTGTCTTCATCAGAGGAGATATCAGCAGTTTAAACTAGTTTAGCGGGACCTTTGAATCTTCTCCCCATGTTGAGGATATCAATTGGCTTCCGAGTCGTCTTCTTCTTGGTGATGAGTTCCATCTTATCTTTCTGTCCCTGAGCTATGTTCGGGAGATTTTCCTAAAATTGGGCATTATGTGCTTGGAGCTCCTTGACAGTTTGTTCTAGAGCCATCTTTTACTGAAATAAAGAGTATGAAGATAAGAAAATCTGTATTGGAAAAAATATGTTATGTAATGATGCATGATATGTAGATGAAATGTTTTCAAGGATCTCGCAGGGTAAACAAAAGGGAAGTGTTAGAAATAGATTTTGATTGCAGCTTTGATTGAAGTACTTCATGTTGTTGGATGTCCTTCTATGAGAATCAAGCTCACCATGTCAAGTGGGTCCTAGCCTTTTACTCAAGATAGCGTACTTCGGTATTCGACGACATTGGTTAGAGAAAATAAATCCCATTTCCCCTTTCTAGACATTGATCCATAATACTTTGACGGTATTTTGTTAGAGGAAAATAAATCCTCTTGCCCCTCGCTAGACGTCTGGTTTGTGATAACCTGCATTATAGGCCCTTGAGAGCCTTGAAACGGTCAGTGAAAATGATATGGCATGATGTCATGATGTTATGATGTCATGTTCGAACAAATAATCAAACACAAGTAAAACACTTAAGGCCTTAGGTTTAGGCTTGCATGGAGTTTGTAGGTCAGTACCCTCTTGAAGTTTAGTTGGCTCAACCTGTCCTAAGAAAAGTAACCGGGTTCTAGGAGTCTCATATCATTGACCTTTCTCTCAGGCATTGTTTAAGCATAACATCTGATTTGCGATTGAAATATCCCGAGAGTCTGATCTCAATGAGCGTAGTATCGAGTATCAACTAACTTCAGTCTGCACCAAAGCCGGCCATCTCACTACTTTCTAATGGCTAAGTTGAGTCAATTAAGGTTCTAAAGGTCAGTTAGTGCTTATGACACCATGAAGAAGCCCAACATTCTCCTTGACTGACTCAAGGGACACCAGCACAAACCAATGTGTCGCACTAACATAGCCATCGCTTCAACCATATCAGTCTATGTCGTACAGTTTCCACGATCTATAGCTAATTACCTAAAAATTTCCCCAGATTCGGGTATAGGATCCTTGCAAGAAATAAACTCAAACAACCCTTTAAAAGTAAAGCTGACAAGGCAAACAAGGAAAGCATTTAAAAGATGATATAACTCTAAGGTAACCCCACTTTTTATTTATCCCCATCAAAGTCACCAGTTCTGTAATATGGTGGGAGAACTGACTTATTTTTGCATTTTATCGTAAATGTTGCAGATAGCAAGAGTCTCCACCAAATTTTATTTTATCCAAAAAGGAAATGGTGAAAAGAACAGGAAAGACCTTTGATATTTCTGAGTTCACGGGGTAGATTATGAAAATGAAAGGTATTAGCACCCTTTTCATCCGTAGTTATCTACGGGCTCTTAATCGCTAGCTCACTTTTTTTTAAAATGCTTTGTGAAAGTGTTTGGAAATATTTTGAAAATTCCTAAGTGCGGAAACTTTGTAATGATTCTTCTATCAGTTAATAATGCATACAAAGTGTTTGTTTTTTTGAAAATATTTTAGAGAAAGTATTTGTGAAAAAATGTTTGTTTTGTTTGTGAGCGAGCAAACGATTAAGAACTATCTACCTTCTCAAAGTCTTTCGCGTTATTTGCCTCCTCCTTTAGATAGTGCTATCCTACCATTAGTTAGTAGGAAGCCCTATCGTTGTATGTGAAGGGACAGGCGCGGGTCATCGTACAGTCATAAAGGCAACTCGTAGGGGCGATTTAGCAATTTTATCGTAAGAGACTAGATCGTTTATCGAAGGCAGCATCGAAGGGTCATCGAGGGACTACGATATTTTTAACCAAGGGTCTTTGCTAAGGCGTCCCCATTTTCGAGGGACATGATTGTGTTTCTGAGGAAACAAGTGAGGTTACCCTAGAGGTGCGTGTGTGAAGAGTGTTTTGTATTTCAGTTAATTTATCTTCAAATTAGGGTTTTCTATGATTGTTTTTAATCTTCCAATACAAACCCTATTAGCATACATCTAACAGTTATATACAAAGCATAAAAATATCAATGCGGGAAGGTAAAATCCTATGCTATTATAAGGCTTCGGGAATGGGGGTACAAAATAGCAAAACGGGAGAAAAAAGAAAAACCCTAATTAAATAATTACAAGCTGTAAGCAGATACATAATTAGAAAAAGAACGCGAAAATAATAAAGTACGCGAGGCAGTAAAAATGAAATTGTTTTATGAATTTGCTTGATGAAAAAGAGTTTAATGATTAACCTAATAACTAATTTAATTTTAATTAATAAAAAAAGAAATTGATTAAAAACCCTAAAAAACCTATGTTGATTTTAATTAAAAATAGATAATTAATTAATGAAAAACCTAAAAACTAAATTAATTGATTTAATAACAAAACTTAAAGATTTAATTTGAATTGATTAAATGAAAAACCTAAAAAACTAAATTAGGGTTTTAAAAAAAGGTTTTTTTAAAAGAAGGTTTGTGAAAAAATAGGAAAACAAACAAGGGAAAGAGTAAGAAAGATAGATAATTTGAAGGAAAAAACCAAAGGGGGTAGGGGTGGGTGTTGAACCCACGCCCTTGAAGCCTTCAATCAACCCCTTCACCACTGGGCCAACAGTGCCTTGGTGACAGGTAACAGGTTCAGCGTGTTTTGTAACTAACCCTGCAAAATATGGAAATGTTAGAAAAATAAGTGGCAAAAGGTTGGATCGAACCCATGCCCTTTGACACCAGTGACTTAACGCACATGCTTCTACTGCCGGGGAGGTTGTACATCCATTAACTTATGTGAAATAAATGAAATAAATATGAAGCACAAATACATTGACAAGAGAGACGCCAGAGCCCTAGCTCTGGTCGTCTTCTCCGGTGAGAAGATTTTTGTTCCTGCAAAACAAACACGAGATAGAGATCCAGGGGGACCCTACCCTCCTAAATCAGACCCTACGAATCCATTGGAGGCCTTAGTTTGGGCTGAATCATCTTGCATAATGAGGTATAAACAAAATACTGGAAATCAGTGTAAGAATGGTGGTTCGAGATTCTGATTGCATAAGACCTCCACAATGGGTCATTCCTGCATAGTTGAGTCTCCTAAACACATAACAAGCATTAGTAAACGTTAGAATGCAGTGAAACGAAAAATACAAAATTCAAACAAAGATTAAATCGTGATGCATGCACAAGTGTTTTCTGGCCATTTGGATCGTTGTAAACGATCCAATCTTACCCTGGGAATGAATGGAGTTTATTGGGATGGCAAGTTTATGGTGAAAGGACTTGTGATAAGGGTTTCAAGATTTTAGGGTTCTTTGAAAAAGTTTGGAATATTTGACAAATTGTAGAGGCAATATTTTCGTGTCCTTGTATTGGAATGAATGGGAGAATATATAGGTTAAAATTAGGGCAAAGATATGGGCTTGGTCTTTGTGTAAGAAGGCCTTGTCTTGTTTCATTTAATTTTGACTTTTAAATGAATAAAAAAATTAAAAATAAATAAAATAAATCAAAGGGAGGTGTATAAATAAGTCTTGAGGTGCACATGAGATATAGAACACACTTGGACCTTGAAATAATAGCCCAATAACCTAAAATATCAAGTTTGCTCCACTTGAACTTCATGCATTTGCTCAAAATTTTCCAACTTGTACTAGTGATAACACTCAAAATTTTCATCTTTTTATGGTGATCTTGGACTTTTTGGAAATCTCAGGATGTCCTCTACAATCTCTCTTTTGATCATTTTTGTATTTGGAAACTTTATCTTGATGTAAGTTGCCTTGACAAAAAGTGTCTTTTTGTTGACTTTTGAAATGACCTGTAATGTGTTGACTCATATATCTCAAATGAAGCACTTTTTGGAATTTAGATTAGAGATACAAAGTTGTAGATGATTGAGTTTCCTTAAAGATGGGCTTTGGTTGGGGAAAAGTTGATGAAGCATGTGAAATTTATGCTTGATCAAAGTTCAGTTGACTTCTCCTAAGGAAACCCTAATTTGGCAATTTTGACTTTTGATGATTTGAGGGATTTTCTTGATGAATCGTGATCAACCCTTGATCAAATGATGAATGTGGCTTCAAAATCTTGATGTTGACAAAAAATATTGAGGTTTGACTGTATGTTGACCATATTTGACTTTTTACCCAATAAAGTTGATCCTCAGTCATCTGAGCCATCGGCTGAGCAAACTTGTGATGCAGGGATTGGAATTTGACATGATCATTCTTAGGGACATATGAAGAACCATGAAAACCACTTGAGACCTTGGAAACCCAATCTTCCTTGAGAAATACAAAGCCCTAGTTGTGAGTCCATTGAGAATTTGAGAACCCTAAGAGAATGTCTTGAAGAAAATGGGAGGGAAACTTTTGGGGTACAACAACTTTCTTCTTCAACCTTCCAATATTCTTCACAATCTGCAGAATAAAAAAAACTCTCTCTTCTATGCATCTTCATCATCAACATTGTGAACACCATCACACTTCTGCAATCTTCTTCTCAACACATCTCCACCGAAATTCAACAATCATCACCTTCATCTCATGGCATTAACAACAACTTCACAAAGCTTGAATCGTCTTCAATCACCTTCTTTCGTTCTCCATTATCTTGCACGACCTCCTTCTACATAGAGCAACCTAACCTCACCGATCTACATCATCAATTTCGTAACAATTTCTCAATAGTATCTTTAACATCAAAAATTTCAGTAGGAATTGGGAAAAGAAGAAGAGCTACAGATGAGAAGAAAATGGAAGTAGAATTAGAGGAAAGAAGAAGAGGAATTCGTACCTGATTCGGTTTTCTCTCTGGTTTCTTTTGTGATTTGTGTCGAATGTGTTTCAACAAAAACTGAGACAGATTAACAAAGAAATCCACTGTGTCATGTTGATAATTATATTGAGACAGAGGAGACAAAATTTAGGGGGAACAGAGATTGAATAGAGCCGTTGTAGATTGTTGAGAATGAAGGGAATGATATTCGACGAAGAAGACGAAGTCGCCACCGTGTAATCAGAGAACACATTATTGCATTTGACTAAGAAGGAGCTGAGACAAACTGATCGTCAAGGTTGAGCGGAACGGTGACATATTTTGTTCACCGGTGAAGAATGTCGTCATGTTGAGCTTGTAAAAGAAGACCACGGTCGAATAAGAAGTCTGGACGTCACCTATTTTAACCCTAACATGTATCGAAATGGTAATGTTTCAATCCCTCTCTCAATTTCTTTGTTTATTATTTTCTTATTTTTTTATTAATCAAAAAAGGATTTAAAAATGGAAATCGTGACATTGTTTAAGGGTTTGTGGGCTTAAGCGCTGGGATTTCTGATCACACCAGCCTTCTGATTCATGCACCACCTTATTTCTTCTCTTAATTCTCATTTTGTTCTTTAATCTTTTGCAATGAATTTTTAATGATTCTTTCATGATTTTGTGCTGATTTTTGTGTGGATGGTGATATATTAGTATATGACCTAGATATAATTTTTCCATCATTTTTTATTAGTATAGAAATTAATTGGATTAAATTTCGAATTATGGTTAAAAGATTGTTTTTGTGTTGTTCTTGCCATTTCTATTTGTTTTGATCAAATTTATGGCATGATGATTGATTGAATGATTGGTTCTAAACTTTAGGGACCTGATTAAATAATTTCTTTTGGTCATGTTCATGAAAAGTCTAATAAACTTGATAAAAATAGGCTTTATGTTTCAATGGATGTTTATATGATTTTCTAGCTTTATGAAATAATTTTGAGAAGTAGGAACTTTACTTCTTTTTAGATATCATGAGAAGTAGGAACTTTACTGCTTTCTAGATATCATGAGAATTAGGAAATAAAGAGCGTGTACTCGAAGTCGTTGTTTAAAGTCATGTAGCAGGCACCATTTTCTGTATGTTATTTGTGTTTGTTTAAAATCCTACCTTTGAAGTAGGTATTTCGCATGTGTGTTTACATTTGTACCCGCATTATATTATAGATGATAAGTCCTTAAAAGGAGTCAAGCGGGGAGGGTTCACAATCGACCCCCGCATATTCTAGTCCGTGTCATCCTTAGCTCACATTGTACGTTGATGCTTCAGAGTCGTGCATATCATATGTATCGATTTGGTCATGTGGAGAAGGTTTCTCAACCGACCCCCACAGGTTATCAGTAGTTCACAATGGCCATTGCTGATACTCCTCTACCCGCTTGTTTGCTTTGGGTGATATGCTCCCCATAGCTAAAGCATTGTTTTTCTTTTTTATTTCATCCGTCTCCCGCTTGTTTGCTTCTGGTGATACACTCCCCTTAGCTAAAACATTTATCTTGTTTCTCCCATCCCTTTGAGTCAATATGTGCTACTTATGTTTGTGTGATTTTGCCAAAGCACTTATTTTCTTATTTGTTTGCTATGCCATGCTCCCTTAGGATCGCTCGATTAGAGTAGCTTTTGAGCTAGACATTAGGATAGGTATCCATGCATGCTACCATAGGGTAGATATTTCCCTTTCAAAACTCAACCTTAGGGTCCCTCATTGTATGATAACATTAGGGATAGATTTAAGTTAGTCTCCCTTAGATTTTTTTATTTCTCTTGCATCCTTGCATTAAGACTAAAACTTTTTTTTAAAATGTATAAAACATCTAACAACTTTCAAATCCTTTTATAAGGTAAAATATAGCAACCAATACAAACTTTTTGTGTCTTCGGGCTTTTCTTTCAAACTTTTCCAAAAGAACATGCTAATTCACTTCTCTGCTGACTCGTAAGTCTCCAAAGGTCGAGCTGCGGAAAAAGGCAAAATTAATATTGTTCATTAAAAATACAAACCAACATAAACTTTTGAGCCGAACTACGTCTTCTCTGATTTCTTAAAAGGGATACATATGCATTGGGGTAGGGCCCAAACTAGCACAACTATATCTTCCCTATATTATTTTCTCTTTTCTTTTGCATGCATTCCCTGTACAGTTTAGATATAGATTCTTACACACCCTTTGATTAGAACAACAAGAGTAGATACCGTAGAGTACTACGGGTGTGTGGGATTCTAAAACCTTCCCCTCGTGTAATAGACTCCCTTACTCGTATCTCTTGGTCGTTCGACCTTGATTTCACCCTTCTCAGTTTTATTCGATGTTTACCTTTCCCTTCTTGTGGGATAAAAAACGTCTGATGGCAACTTTATTAATTTCATCTCAATGATTTGTTCAGTCGGTTGTTTCAGCTGGCGACTTCACTGGGGACGAATTGGCCTATTGTTGGTAATCCAGGAGTCGATCCTAGCTCTTGCTTTCTTTTCTTTGGGTGTTTACTTTTATGCTTTCAGTTTATTCATTCGTACATGTTTATCATACCATATGTTTGCATTGAATTTTATTGCTTTCCTTATTAGTTATCTACTATGCTGGATTCTGGTTTTCCATGTTAGGTGGGTGTTACTATTGAGGTAAAAGACCCAATACCCATGCTAGAGTGCACTATATAAGAAACCTAGGAATAGAGTAGAACATGACGGCTATTGGACGAAGGTCCTACCAGCACGGTCATGTCTTCTACGCTTAGATGAGGTTTAAATAGGGTGTTATCGTCATCCACGTCTGTGGCTTGATGATAGTGCTTCAAGACGGACCTGCGATTTTGAGTTACCTTTGCCTACCATGACCTAGTCTTTACCCGTGAGTGGGGAGGGAATAATCTTTACGGGTACAGATGGTGAATATTTTTTCTGATGGTGACCATATATTATGTAGGTGACCTGGTTTTCTTTGTTCAGGGATTATAAAATGTTTATTCATGGTACTTGGTTCCGTTGTGTTCTGAAATTGGTGTCGAACCTTTGATCCTGTGATATTCGAATTATTCAGCAGATTGATACTGCAGTTATCCAGAGGATTGTACAGTTACTATGTTGAACTTTTTAACCTATGGTATTGCACTTGCATCATAGCATATTTATTTTCACAAAAAATAAGAAATGTGTAAAAATGTATGCATGAAAAAAGTTAACGTACATGTTCTTTCTATTTCCAATGAATCATGCTTGTGAACGTTATGTTGTGTTTGTCCATCTCTTACTAGATCAAGATCAAAAGTAAAATGCATGCGGGTTCCTTGAAAATGATTGAACATGGCATTGCATCGACGCATTCACCTCATGCATCTTCATGCATCCATAACGAGTACTCATAATGTGGAATTCTTATTCAGGCCTGGTAGTCTTTTTAGAACTGCAAATGTTGACTTCTCACTGCTCCGTTATCCCAAAAATCCATGGAACGACTTTGTGGGGAATTGGATGAGATGATGAGATGAAAAAAATCAGATAGGGCTGTTTATTAAGGATATACAGGAAATGTCCCATGGTCGGAAATCCTTAAGGCAAAAATAACCAGTTAGAGACTCTGTTGAGTCGGGAATGGAAGTTCTGAAGACAATGTCAGCAAAGGAAAGTGATCCTATATATGTTGTTGAAATAGAAGTTGTCATTCATCCCCAACATATAGGACATTTTTCAAATCAAGAGTTTCTTTGTGGGTCTCATCCAGAACATCGTGTTCCCGGATTTTCTTGCTAGCAGCTAGTTTCTGGTCTCCAAGTGAACCCATGGGGCAAAGCTTATCAGCAAAGACAAAAAAAACTTGAGAAGCATGTTTATACAATCTTTATACCATGCATCCAATTACTTCCTCGTATGTTGGAAGCTCAGTTGATTAAGCTTCGTGCTTTGGGTCATCCTCCCACAAATCTCTCACCTGATTTTGATGCAAATTATAGGCGTGTCTCCCATTCTAGGGCACCTGGTTATGATATTGAAGGCTTCAAGGGGTTAAAGTATAAAGTCTGACACTTGTCTGACTTCTTTTCTAAGGTTTAGTCCATGTTTGGTAAACCGTTTCAGGCTATTCCTCCTCAACTGAGTGCTTCTTCTGTGTAGTAGAAGATGGGGTGATGCTTTTGTGATAAAGAAATATAAGATATCAAGTTCTTTGACATTTGTTGTTGTGTAGAAGAAAAATACCTCAAAGGTCGAGTCCTACACTTAGAGTTTATTTTCTTCAGTGTAATAGAAGATCTTGTTATAGTTTCGGGATTTTCTCTTCTGTGTAGTAGAAGACAGTACTTCTTGTGTGTAGTAGGAGATGGTCCTGAATTCAACAACTGATTTTCTCTTCTGTGTAGTAGAAGATGGTTGGCATTTCTTCTCTATGGTAGAAGATACTTTGCGATGCAGTTTATGCAAGTTCGCTTGATAAAGCATTCATCATATCTTTTGAGGTAATCCGATGTGACTACCATGCTGGGGCACCTGGCCGTTCAACTAAAGGTTGTAAACCATTCAGAGATGAAGTGCAAGACTTGCTTAACGAAAAAGGCTATCAATCTCGGGCCAGTCAGTCAGATTTGAAGTCTCCTTTGACTCCGTGAATGTCAAGACTGTAGAGCATCGTCTGAAGCAACAAGTCCATACGGAGACTAGTCTCCTCAACATGGCAATTTCAAATTACATTTTAATTCTTATTTGTAATCTTTCTTGTTTTGGTTAAGTACTTTCTTGTTTACAAAACTTGCTTATTCTTGAATATTAATCACAATGCATTGAATATGTTTGTCTTGAATTAATCCATCCATATTCAATCATTAATCTTTTTATTTTCTTTGTGATACTTAACTATTGATAAATAAAGCAAAATACCTCTGGAGGGAGGATGATGAGTAATATACAAAAAATCTAGAATGGTGTGCTTTTGAGTAAAACACTGCTGATGATGTACAAGCCTTGTTTCAAATCCCCAAACACTAGAGATATAAGGGATACAAACCCTTGTTAACCCATTTGATCCTTGAAGTAGGAGTTTCTTTTCTTGTCAGAAAAAACCCCCACATTTAACTCGGGGCAGGGTAGATTTCAGTTAATCTGATTGAGCGTTTAAAACTAATTAAGAGTGCGCATATAAGGATACAATAATGGTTATCCTTCATCTACGAAGGACTCAGGAAGTCACGATCACTTCCAACAAAGTCAAAAGCAACTCGAAGTCACATGATGTGTTCAAAAGCAAAAATATTGATGAATGAAAAAGGCAGAAAGCCCCGCTAAGTCGAAACTTGAAAAAAACAAGTCTCTTAGGCAAAAGTCAAGGCATCCCGCTGGAATTCAAAGTCAAATTCAAAAAGAATTTGTCAAGACAAAATTTAGGGAACGCGAAAAGGGATTATCAAATAAAAATCCTCAACAAGGAACCAATTCGTGTGATCAAACACCAAGAAAGAGGTGAGTGGCTGCCATGTCAAAAAAATCTCGTTTGATTCCTCAACCATTCTAAACTCTTCTCGAGATATGAGTTCTCGCATTGGTTTAACTGAATATAGGACTGGAGAACATCATGGAGAATGGGTGGGCAACATATATTTTGAGCCTTAAATCCTTTTTTCTAAAACCGTGAACCAGGCCACGTTACAACCCTGAAAAGTCCTAACTGAGGTATGGGTTAATTCGAGAGTGCACTGTAATGAGAATAAGGTAATCTCACTCCTAGGAGGTTTGCTAAAAATTTTGAGTTGGTATCACTCCATTTTTTACTTTCTTTTGTACAAAAATATGATGTTTCAACATCTTTTCAATAAAAGTTTTTAAACTTCAAGACAAACACGAGCTTTGCATTAGAATTATCATTCTTAGAATAAACATTCTTTGCATGTGAATAAGTGCTTAAACATCAAGTGAGCTTGCATAATGAGCATCATATGGAAGTTTAATTTTCTCGAGGGACAAATTATTTCAGGACACCATTGAAAGGTAAATCATTTTGAAGACGAACTTAATCCGGGGCAGACCTTCTATTAACTCTGTTGAGTAAAAGAATACTAGTTTGAGAAATGATCTAAAGTAGATTGCAAGAGTTGATTTCCCAGAGTCTCTGTCGAGCAGTGGCGCATTACTTTCAGTTGGTCCCGAGGGACGTATTTCTTCAAGTATCCGTTAGAGAACAAAGTAGTTTAAGTTAAAAAGTACGATTGTGAAGTATCCTACTTTCAAGGCGTAAACCAGCCACCCTAAGGTTGTGTTGTCTTCGAAAATCCTCAAGTTTCTCATTTCTCCATGAGTATGAGGTGAATAATAGGTTTGTCAACACTCTATTGAGCAGGGGCAAGTTATTTTCAAGTAATAATACATCATCGGGAAAAGATGGATGTGTCTCAGAGTTTGAGTACCTTGAGGGGCCTAAGCGTGTGAATACTCCATTGAGTAAGTATTCATCCAATCTGAGACATTCAAGTCAGGATTTAATCCCTCAAAGTTCAGCCAACCTGAGGCATTCAAGTCTGGATTTGATACCTCAAAGTACATCCAAACTGGGGTATTTATGCCGATGTTTGACAAATTTATCAGATAATTCATTGATTAGAGGAGAATATTTTCAGAATCTGAAGATGCATGGGCATTCACTCAGGTATGGTTGAAACCGCTTCCAACTTTGGTTAGCCAAGAGCTGTGTTATGAAGTTCACAACAATGGGGAAGATTATCTTTATGGTACAGATCTCAGAAATTCCTCTCGACCCAAATTTTTTCTTCAAAAGGAACTACAACATGGGGCAAGAAATTATGTAGGGGCATTTCCTCCACTCAAGAGTCGATCATATCAAGTCCCCGCGTAGGCTAAACAACTTGTGAGATTGAAAAGCATGTTAGGAAGTCAGGATCGTTATCCCTAACTCATCAGAGACTTAGGTCCATGTATTGATGTTCCTCCATCAGAAGTCAGGATCATTACCTAAAATTGAAGTTCAGATTGTTATCCTCAGCAGGGTACGAGCAAGAGAGTGAGAGGTGTGTGAGGTTGTTGCCCATACAAGGTTCATGATGGAAACACTGTTTCCTGGGAGAACTCCTTTCCCCAGTAAAGGATCCATTGTTACTTGACAAAAGTCTGTATACTAAGAGGTTTCTCTTCTGAGATATTTATTCCCCGGTAAAACATCCTCATTTCTCTGCAGGAGGAGAATGGTTCTTCTTCCTAAAAATTTAGAAGTTGTTTAAAGTCAAGATGATTTCTGGTCAGTGGACTGCAATTTATTTTTGCAACATCTTCTCCAAGGTCCACTTGCCATTGGCATTCCTCTTCGGAGTTGACATGATGAAGTTGTAATCTTGCATCGTAGTTTTTACCCAGTGGTTGGTAGTTCAAATCATTTATTCTTCAGTGAAGGTTGCCATTCCACACTTGGGGCATATTGCTACAATTTCTCTTTTCGCAAGTATTGTTGGCCTTTTGTGACAAGAAGCATACCAACAAATGATTCAAGAAGGGTCTGTATGCAACCAACACGAGGATTTCTGTAATATAGGGATCCAATTTCCCCAATGAATTCTCACTTCTGATCAAGACAAAATCTTGTATTCCCAGTGAAGGCATACCCTCGCCTAAACAAAATTCCTTATCTCCATTGAAGGTATACCCATGTGTAACCCCCACTGAAGACAACACTCTTGATAAGAGTTTGTTTAAGAGTTTGTCCCTTCTAGAGGGATGATCTCCAAAGAAGTCTATTTCAGCATGATTTTGTACAATCTTCTTTTTCAATGCAGTCTTCTCTATTTTGAAAAATCTGGAAATGATTGTTTCATTGGACTGGATACCTTTGTTATATCCCCTCGAAGTCGATACTCTGCATCTCCACGGTTGGCATTTATCTCCCGAGTGAGGTTGTCGTTCATCGTCCCCATGAAGTTCGTACCTTTTCTCCCCAAGAACCTATCAGGTTTTCTTGAAGAGATGTTTGATCAACATGCTTGTTATGCCCCGGTGGAGCAAGTCTCCTATTTTTCTAGAGAACTATGCTTAGAAAAATGTTGTTTAAGGATATTTTATCCCCAATGATAGAGTATTGCTGAGATGTTTCCTCGATGGAGTTCTGAACCTCAAGCTTATGGTTCAAAGATGCCCTCCTCTTCCTTAAGTGAAGATTGTTACCCCCCTAGCAGTAATGTCACCAGTGTGGTCTGGATAAAATTCTTTTATTTAATAATTTCTATGATTCCCCATCCGAAGTCACTTTCATTGATGACTTACATCAGAAGGTCCCAATTCCCATCAAGGTTCTCTTTATCCCTGGAAAGAGATGTTAGACTTTTTCCCAAGAAGTTGGGAGTTGAAACAGAGTTCAAAATTTTCTCTGAACTATAGTTTATTTTTTGCAATATTTTCCCTAGTAAAGGCGTACTCTCGCCCTAGTATTCCTCCTTCTCAGTGCATTTTATTTATTTCCAGGTTTTCTCAGAAGAATCGTTTTATTCACCAAACAAATATTCTTGGTATACTCCCCTTGAAGTCGATATTCTACGGCTTCCCGGTGAGGTTTGCAATTGTTCTCCACATGTAGTATGCGTTCTCCTCTTCATTGAAGTGTGTACCCCCTCTCTCCAATACAGCCTTCCTCTATCAGAGTCTCTTGAAGATATTCGTGTTTACCTATGGGAGATTCTGGTTTGGTATCCTCATGAGGACGACCATCATCCCCAGTGAAGTGATTTTCTACTCCCCAGTACAAAAATCCTTGCCGACTTGAATCTTGCAGAGATGGCTACACCCATTGCAATGGGTATTGTTAATGTCACCATCTAAATTTTTTGGCTCCCCAGTGTAAGAGGTAGTCTTTGTCCCCAATCGAAGTCGAATTTTGAGGACCTGCCGGAGTAACTTATCTATTATTCCTTAGTGTAGCGAGTGTCGTGTCTCCCCAATATGGTATACATGGGAGTGCCAGTCATAACCCTTTCATCCCCGGTGATAGAATATTTTGTTGAGATATCCCAAGTAGAGTTTCTGTCTCAGGATGTTTGTCTCTTCCCTAAGTGAAGATTTTTACCCCACGGCGGTGTTATCCCCAGTGTGGTCTGAGTAGAATTCTTTTTATTTAAGAATTTCTCTACTCCTCAGTAGAAGTTATCTTTGTCAAGAAATTCTACACGAGAAATTTTCCATCCCCAACAAAGCTCTCTTTCTAATAGAAGATAGAGAATTTATATCCCCAGGAAGTTGGGAGTTTGATTAGAATTCAAGTTTTTCTCTAAAACTGCAATTTATTTTTGCAGTATTGCTCTCCAGAAAGTTACTTCCTCACTGATATTGATCTTTAGAGGTTGGTGGTTCCGAATCTCGACTCCCCATTGAAGTTTTCATTGCCTTCTCTCTATAGAAGATCAAATGTGCATGCATAATTGTTCGGAAGTTCATCGTCTTCTCAACAATTGATTATTGACGTGCTTTCCCCAGTGCATTGGTAAACATGCATCATTACATTTCATCTACCAAAACATGTAGAATTTCCATTGCATGGAGCATTACCCTATGTATAAAAAATTCAAACATGCATAAGTATAATCCAATTATGTTCATCTTTGGTAACCGGATTGTTATGCACTCAGATTTGAATCATCTTTACAACAAGCATTGGGTGATCCTATTTTGTTTCCCCAACAGAGTTTGTTTCGTTTACCACCTGTTGGGTCTTTGGTATCTTCCATTTCCCCAGTAAGCCGTGGTTTTCTCTTGCCCTTGCAAGGCATTGGTTATTTTACCCGTGTTCGCCTATGCGATTAGAGTACAAGTAAAAGTTCTTGTGCCTTTGGCCTGAGGGGTAATGTAGTTCTTGTGATTTTGCAAACATCAATACCCTCTCAAAAGCCAATGTGTTTTGGAAATCCTTGTTAGAGTCCCCTTCAGTTGGTCTCGTTCTCTTGTAGAGTTCACCTTCTTTCAGTGCTCTATGAAGGTCCTGCTTAGTTGCTTTCTTGTTTTTGGTTTATCCGCGTTAGTTGGGTCCTCCTTTCGTTAGCTTAGCTAACCTTTTCTATTAAGAGTCCTTCAATGTCTCTCTTCAAAGTCAAGTTGTTTGGCATCCTTGTTTAGGCGAATGTGTCCTTTCTTGTTGGGGCTTTCTACGGTTAGTCTCTTTCTTGTGTTCTCTATCAAGTCCGAACCTTTATTTCTTGATGCTCAATTTCGCTTTTGTGTGTCTAACTCTGACATGACATGCATATCTTTATCCCCTATGAGTTTGCCTTTGATCGGCGTTCTTTCCAAAAGAAACAACCTTCGACATAGTATTCCTTGATAAAGATTCCCCTTCGGCTGGTTTCTTTATCCTTAAAACCATCTTCGGCTGGTACCTTTTGTTAAGAGTCCCTTTTGGCTGGTCTTTATTCATTTGTAAGTTCGCCTTTAATTGACGTTCTTTTCTTAAGAATCTACCTTCGGCATATTATTCCTTGTTAAAGATTCTCCTTCAGTTGGTTTCTTTATCTTGAAGTCCTTCTTCGGCTGGCACCCTTTAAATCCACCATCGGCTGGTATCTTTAGTTAAGAGCCCCATTTGGCTGGTCTCTTTTCATTTGTAAGTTCGCCTTTGATTGACGTTATTTTCTTATGAATCTACCTTCGGCATAGTATTCCTTGTTAAAGATTCCCCTTCGGCTGGTTTCTTTATCTTGAAGTCTATCTTCGGCTCGCACCCTATAAATCCACCTTGGGCTAGTACCTTTAGTTAAGAGTCCCCTTCGGCTGGTCTCTTTTAATTTATAAGTCCGCCTTTGATTAGCGTTCTTTTCTTAGGAATCTATCTTTGGAATAGTATTCCTTTTTAAAGATTCCCCTTCGGCAGGTTTCTTTATCTTGAAGTCCACCTTCGGATGGCATCCTTGAAATCCACCTTCGGCTGGTACCTTTTGCTAAGAGTCCCCTTCGGTCGGTCTCTTTTCATTTGTGAGTTCGTCTTTAATTGGCGTTCTTTTCTTAGGAATCTACCTTCGGTATTGTATTCCTTGTTAAAGATTCCCCTTCGGGTGGTTTCTTTATCTTGAAGTCCATCTTCGACTGGAACCCTTTAAATCCACCTTTGGCTGGTACCTTTTGTTAATAGTCCCCTTCGGCTGGTTTCTTTTCATTTTTAAGTTCGCCTTTGATTTTCCTTCTTTTCTTAGGAATCTACCTTCGGCATAATATTCCTTGTTAAAGATTCCCCTTTGGTGTGTTTCTTTATCTTGAAGTCCACCTTCGGCTGGCACCCTTTAAATCCACCTTCGGTTGGTACCTTTTGTTAGAAGTCCCCTTTGACTGGCCTCTTTTCCTTGTAAGTTTGCTCTTGATCGGCATTCTTCACCCTTTAAAATATACCTTTGTATGGTACCTTTTGTTAGGAGTCCCCTTCGGCTGGTCTCTTTTCTTTGTAAGGTTTTCCCTTGATCAACATTCTTCTCCCTTTAAAATCCACCTTCGATTGATACATTTTGTTAAGAGTCCCCTTCGACTGGTCTCTTTTCCTTGTAAGTTTTCCCTTGATCGACATTTTTCTCCCTTTAAAATCCCCCTTTGGCTAGTACCTTTTGTTAGGAGTCCCCTTCGGCTGGTCTCTTTTCATTATAAGTTTGTCCTTGATCGGCATTCTTCCCCCTTTAAATCCACCTCCTACTGGTATCATTTTTCAAGAGTCCCCTTCGTTTAGTATCTTTTCTTTGTAAGTCCGCCTTCAATCGGCGTTCTATTCAGAGTTAATGTATATTTGTATCCCTAGTAAGTTCGCCTTCGATTGGCATCCCTTCATTAGAGCCTTCTTCGATCGGTCTCTTTCTCGTGTATGTCTAACCATGACCTGACATCCAAGAGATTTACCCAAATGACTACTGCAATCCAAAAAAAAAGCAAAAAATAATAAAAAATAAAGAAAGCCAAAAATATAATAATACTTGATTGGCTTCGGAGTGCAAATTTTTGGGTTCTTTTAGTATTTAATATTCTTCACCCTTGAAAGTTCGAAAGGTTGGCACCAATCTCACCTCCAGGTTTAAGACAATTAAATAGGGGAAGTTGTTGCACCTTAAAATTTGGCATTCTAATTTATTGTTATCTGGCTTAGAACTACATTCACATCTTTTCATTAGGTCATCTGCACTAACATAGCATACATTTCATTGAATAAAGCACATGGGTTCAATAGAATCAGTGGCTCTGAAGCTAGGTTTTTTACAGTGTATTGAGGTGTATATGTATCAAATGAGGGTGATTCACCTGGTTGTTTTTCTGTGCATTAAACTCTGAGGAATCAGAATTTTAAGTATGGTTATCATGAGTTTCTCCTCCATCCAACTACGAGGTTATTCTTTTCTGAAATTCATCAAGGTTTGGGATAAGGGGTTATTTCTCTGCATTTCTTAGCAAATCAGGATCTCATTCTTTATGTGTGAGCATCTGAGTTAATCTAAGATCATGAGATTAGGATTTTTTTTTTCATCAAAGGATTTTCTCACAGAGCATTATGTTGTGTCAAGATATCTTCTTATGTGTATAAAAAATTATCTTCTTCAAGGGAATTCCTTGAGGACTTTATCCTTGTGTTTTCAAGTGGACATGTTTGTGGTTTGGATTACAAAAGCAAGAAGCACAATACAAGATATGATGGGAGGGAGCATTAAGTGATTTGGAAGCATATAAATAAAGGCTTTGATTTTTAGCAAAGGAAATATGGAAAAGTCCGTTTCTTGACTAAGTTCATGCGTGAATATGCTTCATTGGATTGAATCCTATGTCATGTCATAAGTTCAAGACTTATTCATTGAATATGCAAGTTGGTTGGAATTCATTCATTAAGTCTTGAAGTAAAATGTTGTGAGGATAATCAAATTGAATTAAGAACTTTAAGCATTGGTTTGTTTTCAAGAGTTTGATTCAAGCAAGATTGAAAACCTAAAAAATGTTTTGAAGAGCGTCTTATTTAAATTCACAAAAAGTCATTCTTAATGCCATTTTCATGAAGCTTCAAGAGATACAAAACTATTTCCATTACAAGGTCTCAAAAGCCATGACCAATACAAGGGTACATCACATATCCATTACAACTGTACTTTTGAGTTTACGAGACCATTTCACATAAAAAATAACAAACAAAATAAATCTGTCCTAATATTCATGCCCGTAGTATGTTTCCAACCTCATCTTTCCAAAATTCCCTGTGTTTGAAAGCCAATCTCAGTTTGTACATGTTCCGTAATAAAACTTCAAAACCCGCAACTTGTTTCAGAAAAAACAATGATCAGTTCAACCATTAAAGCCAGCCCTGAAATGCAAATTATGTCAAAAAAATTCATTAACACTCGTAATTCTGCTGTTGGAATCACAGACATATCCAAGCTAATTGCAAGCCTACCTCAGATCAGTACTAGGCTTGCCGTTGGAACATACCGCCGCCTTCATGCTATCATTTCATATCTAAAACCTATTATGCCCTGCAACATCACAAAATACCAGCCCTACACTCAAGCAAACTAAACTAATTCCCTGCTTAAAATCAAAAGCAAAAACTCAGAACAGAAAATATAAAAGAGGATTGAAGATTAAATCAGGAAACATCAGAAAAAACCACATGCTAATTCGTTTGAGAAATCAGAAAAGTCAAAAGCATAATTATTGGAGGAATAAAAAAGGAAACCATGGGAATTCATGAACTCAGAAAAACCAATGAACCAACAAACTATTCCTCTTTGCATTAAACTAGTCAATTAATTTTACTCAAATTGAACCAAAGGCCAGCTCTTTCTAACAACTTCGGCTAACATTCATAACATAATTTCACGGTATATAACAAACTGCGACTAGCTTCTAACTTGCTAACCGTTTCTAACTAACAGTCAACAACAATTAACTTCTAAACAAAAATTCTCTAACCAACCTTTAAACAGTTATAACTAACTTTCAACTAATTTTCTAACCATCTAATAGAATTACGTAACATAGTACATACCTTGAATGTATCATTGTTGCATTCTCTGAATAATCCCAGAACAAAACTCTCTCATCTTCTCTCTGCTTTCTTCTTCAACCTTCCACAATTCTTCACAATATGCAGAATCACAAAAAACTCTCTCTTCTACGCATCTTCATCATCAACATTGTGAACACCATCACACTTCTGCAATCTTCTTCTCAACATAATTCCTCCTCAATTCAACAATTATCACCTTCATCTCATGACATCAATAACAACTTCACAAATCTTGAATCGTCTTCAATCATCTTCTTTTGTTTTCCATTATCTTGCACGACCTCTTCTACACAGAGCAACCTAACCTCATTGATCTACATCATCAATTTCGTAACGATTACTCAATAGTATCTTCAACATCAAATATTTCGGTAGGAATCAGGAGAATAAGAAGAGCGATATAAGAGAATAAAACAGAAGTAAAATTAGAGAAAAGAAGAAGAATAATTCGTACATGATTCTATTTTCTCTCCGGTTTCTTTTGCGATTCGCGTCGAATGTGTTTCAACAATGACTGAGACAGATTAGCAAAGAAATCCACCATGTTGTATGGATGATTATATTGAGAAGGAGGCGATAAAATTTAGGGGGAACAAAGATTGAATAGAGCTGTCGCATATTGTTGAGAACGAAGCGAACGGTACTCGACGAAGAAGACGAAGTCGCCGCCGTGTATTCAGAGAAAACATTATCACGTTTGAGAAAGAAGAAGCTGAGACAAACGGATCGTCAATATTGAGCGGCGGCGATGACGTATTTTGTTTACTGGAGAAGAGTGTCATCGTGTAGAGCTTGTAGAAGAAGACCACGATCGAAGAAGAAGTTTGAACCTCACCCATTTTAACTTTAACATGTATCCAAACGACAATGTTTCAATCCCTCTCTCAATTTCTTTGTTTATTATTTTCTTATTTTTTTATTAATCGGAAAAGGATTTAAAAAATGAAAACCGTGACATTGTTTAAGGGTATGTGGGCTTAAGTGCTGGGATTTCTGATTACACCAGCCTCCTGATTCATGCACCATCTTTAATTCTCGTTTTGTTCTTTAATCTTTTGCAATTAATTTTTAATGATTCTTTCATGATTTTGTGCTAATTTTTGTGTGGATGATGATATATTAGTCCCTGACCTAGACATAATTTTTCCATCATTTTTTTATTAGTTTAGAAATTAATTGGATTAAATGTCGAATTATGGTTAAAAGAATGTTTTTGTGATGTTCTTGCCATTTCTCTTTGTTTTGATCAAATTCCTGGCATGATGATTGATTGAATGGTTGGTTCTGAACTTTAGGTGCCTGATTAAATAATTTCTTTTGGTCATGTTCATGAAATGAAAAGACTAATAAACTTGATAAAAATAGGCTTTATGTTTCATTGGATGTTCATGCGATTTGCTAGCTTTGTGAAAGAATGTTAATACAACGTTGCTGATGTGGAATACTTGGATGATCACTTTTGCGAAGCTTCTGTAGAGTTTTCTTATTGCTTACGTGGCTTTGAAAAGGCAACCGACCTTCTCTGTTAAATTTTGCAAAGATTGTCGGGTTTCTTTGTTTTGATACGCTTTGTCACGAATTGGTATTCGTTTGGTATTTTCTCTTGTTTATCTCATTTCACACTTTATCGCTTTTCTAGATATCATGAGAAGTAGGAACTTTACTGCTTTCTAGATATCATGAGAAGTAGGAAATAAAGAGCGTGCACTCGAAGTTGCTGTTTAAAGTCGTGTAGCAGGAACCGCTTTCTGTATGCTATTTGTGTTTGTTTAAAATCCTACCTTTGAAGTAGGTATTCCGCACGTGTGTTTACATTTTTGCCCATAATATATTATAGATGATAAGTCCTAAAAATGAGGCAAGCGGGGAGGGTTCGCAATTGACCCCCGCACATTCTAGTCTGTGTCATCCTTAACTCACGTTGTACGTCGATGCTTTGGAGTTATGCAAATCATATGTATCAAGTCGGTCATGTGGAGAAGGGTTCACAACCAACCCTCACACTTTGTCAGGAGTTCGCAATGGCCATTGCTGATACTCCGCTACCCGCTTGTTTGCTTCAAATGATACACCCCCCTTAGCTAAAGCATTGCTTTTCTTTTTTATTTCATCCGTATCCCGCTTATTTACTTCAGGTGATACACTTCCCTTAGCTAAAGCATTTCTCTTGTTCCCTCATCCCTTTGAGTTAGTATGTGCTACTTATGTTTGTGTGCTTTTGCCAAAACACTTGTTTGCTTATTTGTATGCTATGCCATGCTCCTTTAGGATCACTCGATTGGAGTAGCTTTCGAGCTAGACATTGGGATAGGTATCCATGCATCCTAACATAGGGTAGAGATTTCCCTTTCAAAATGCAACCTTAGGGTCCATCATTGTATGATAACATTAGGGATAGATTTAGGTTAGTATCCCTTATATGTTTTTATTTCTCTTACTTCCTTGCATTAAGACTAAAACTCTTTTTCTTAAAAAATGTATAAAACATCTAGCAACTTTCAAATCCTTCTTTAAGGTAAAAGATATCAACCAATACAAACTTTTTGCGCATTCGGGATTTTCTTTCAAACTTTTTCAAAAGAACATGTTAATTCACTTTTGTGATGACGCGTAAGTCTCCAAAGGTCGAGCTGCGGAAGAAGGGGATATTAATATTATTCATTAAAAAATATAAACCAACAGAAAACTTTGAGTTGAACTACGGCTGCTCTGATTCCTAAAAAGGGATACGTAGGAATTGGAGTAGGGCCCGAACAAGCATAACTTTATTTTCCCTACATTATTTTCTCTTTTCTTTTGCATGCACTCCCTGTACAATTTAGATATAGATTCTTAAAGACCCTTTGATTAGAATAATAAGAGTGGATACCATAGATTAGTACGAGTGTGTAGGGTGCTAATACCTTCCCCTCGCGTAACATACTCCCTTACCTGTATCTCTTGGTCGTTCGAACTTGATTTCACCCTTCTCAGGTTTACTCGATGTTTACCTTTCCCTCCCTGTGAGATAAAAAAACGTTTGACGACGACTTCATTGATTTCATCTCGATGATTTGTCCAGCCAGTTGTTTCACTTGTCCACACCTCCCTTAAGCTTATATTCTCCAAAACCTACAAGACAAGTGGTTCTTGGCTTAGAAGCTGAATGTCCTTACAATGTCTCTAATAATGTCTTACTAACAGCTGAAAACCAACCCTCTTGCTCTGGTGTAAAATTTGCTATGGATGCTGAAAAGGAAATTTATGGGATAAAGCAAACTCTTGAGAAGATGCGAGAATTCAATCAAATAATTCAAGAGCGTCTGAAAAGTCAGGAGAAGATGAGTCTAGATCGAGCAACTTTATTCAATCAAATGGATGAGATGTTGAAGAAGTTCATGGAGAAGTTTGACAAAGAACCTTAAGATTAGACCACATATTATAATCTAGATTTTGTTCCACTGTGTTTCTAAAACATTTAGATTTCTAAATCCTTGTGATTAATATAGTTTATATAACTATTTGGTATCTTTAATGTTTATCTTTCTATCTTAATATCTTAATCTCCGATTTTATGTACTTCTTTTCTTCAACCAAATGAATTATATTTCACATGTTATATATCTTCTCATTTTTAATTTTTTATCTATCTTTATTACCTTCTAATTTTACAATTAATCTGTGTGATTTATATTCTCTCTATCACTTATTTCCTTCAACTACTACTTTAGTATTTTTCTATCCCTCTATCACCTTTTTGATTTCTGACAAAGGTGGAGAAAGCAAAATGATTTTGATAATGTATATTCTCAGAGTATGAAACTCAAACATATAAAATGATGTTGCTACTAACTGTTTGTTTGATGTTTTCAATCCAGGAAGTTTAAACAAGTTCACCAGGTATTCTAAGACAAGTTGAAGAAGAAGATCCCGATGCAAAGGTTGAAACCTTAATCAACTCTGATTTTATACAGAAGATGCAGTACACTTTGTGAATATATGAATATTCAAGCAGATATACCAAACACAATTCAGAAGTTATAAACTTACTTAAAGTAAGACAATCTTGCTTGATATCATAGTGTTCAGAAGTTGTTAACTTTATAAAAGTATGAAATTTGACTTAAAGCTCAGAAGCCATTCTCTCCTCAAAGGAAGACAAGTCAATATTATGATGCATGCTCTCATACAAAGATGGCACTCAGAATTCGTACTCTGATACATTTGCTTCATCAAAGTAAGCTCTATTCAGAAGTTGTAAACTGTCTGAATGTCTGAAACAGTGGAATATATTAGATCAAATGCTGATTCTTGAGAAGTATAGTGTTTTGGTTGTGATATTAGAATCATGGAACAAAAGCACTGATACATGATGTGTGGCAATATTCAATCAGGCTCAAATCAAGATTTTAATTCTTCATCAAGTGTTGATAGAAACAAGTTCTGAGATGAAGACCAAGTGTTCTAGTCAGACTCTGATGAGTTGCTGTAGGGAAGTGTTACTTCTCTATTCTATGTTCTCAATACTCAAAATTTATTTTATGAGTCTTGGGCTCAGAGGGAGACTATGAACAATCTTAAATGAATTTTTGGGTTTCATAAATTCAGGGAAAGCTGTGAGCTTAACTCTGAATTTGTCGGTTATGCTGATTACCCTATATAAATTGTTCTATCAAAATACATGGTTTTGTCATCATCAAAAACGAGGCGATTGTAAGAATAAGAAGTGTTTCTAGATTTGGCCTTGAGATTTTGATGATAACTTGACATGTCATCTTAGAGAATAATTTTATACACTAATGATTTCGTCTAGTGTGTAGTTGCTGCTATAATGTTCTGACTCTGGTACAAGGTGTGTGACATCATCAGGTTCAGAACATACACTCTAGAAGAAAACATGTGGTTACATGTTTCATTGAAGTTAAGGTTCTGAACTGATCTTCTACAACGTGTCTAAGGAACGTTAGTACAAGCAGTTCTGATCGTGACTTTGAGGTTAAGCTTTGGAGGCCTTCTAAAGCTTTACTTTTATGTTACTAGTTCTAAAGATTATGGAGAATATGTTCTACTGAAAAAGTTCTGATGATCTTAAGAAAAGCAAGTTCATACAACCAAGTGCTGAAGACTCTGAAGACAAGGTTCTTTGTGACAAGTTCTGAAGACTTCAAGACTTAGGTTTTAAGGCTTAAGAAAGATTCTTCTACAACAAGCTTCAACATTCAACATTCAAATATCTGAAGCATCTGAAGATAAGAAGAAAAGTTCAAATGGTTAACGTATGATGTTGTGCAAAAGGTACATAAAGTGTCTGTGACCTCTACTCTCTAGGGGGCTTAAGGACAATCTTTTATATTATATTGACAACCACTCTCATTGTGTTTGTTAGGAACAAACAACTTGATTTACAACTATCTTTCTTTACTTAACGGATCTCTGTTTACAAGATTAATATAAAAAATATTATTCATAGAAAAAGGTGGAAAGCTATATTTGAACAGTGCAAGATACATAAATATTATTTTATACTGTCTAAACTCTTACACCTTATTCTATCAGTTGGGAACTAACCATTAGTGTAAGAAAAGTCCTTTCTATCATCACAATGTCTATCTCTGTCCAAGGCTATAAATGAAGATTGAAGATTCAAAGAAAAGTTGTCATTTTCCATTGGCCATCAAGCTTCATCCTGTGAAAGGAAAGCAGTGGATGCTGAAGATGTTAAAGTTGCAATGCTACACATTCTGAAGACCACTAAAAGAAGAGAGAAAATAAATAAAGAACATTTCAAAAAGATGCCATTCAACTATCATCATATGCATCTTGGAGGAAACAAAAGAAGCAAGGAGTTGTTGCTCGTAGCTTTCTCAAAAAAGAAGAAGACTACAAGATGTTATTAAATTTAAATCACATACATCTTGGTAGATCTCAAAAGAACCAATGAGTTGTTGCTCGTAGCTTGATTAACAAGAAGATGAAGAAGAACATTATAAGATGCTAGTCAAACTTCTGATCATATACATCTTTGTAGAATATTGTAATGAACACTAGATTTCTTGCTCGTAGAGTTTTTTTGTTCAGATATCATCATGTAAATTGTTTTAACACTTGAGTTGTTGCTCGAAAAAGTGTTAAATAATATATGCTCAAAACACTTGTGTAATCTACTTAGAAGAAGCATTCATATAAACACAGGATCACTTTCAACTGTTATTGATTGATTCCTTGGGAGACTTGTTGAAATTCAAGTCTCAAGAAGATAATGGCTACTGGTCATTATAGGAAATTCTGATAGGAGATCTTGCGGGATCAAATTCTGTAAGGTCAATGGTAGTCATATCTCAGAAGGGACCGAGTGAAGGTTAGACTCTTGTGAGATCACTGATTGATATCATTGTAAGGAAGTCCTAGTAGGAGATCTTGAGGTATTGGATCTATTGGGTCATTGAACGTTATATATGGTTGGATCACTAAACGTGTCATTGTGTGTTAGTCACCGGCGATTGCCCGTGCAAGTGTAATCAGTTTGGTTATACTGGATTTAGTCTTTGGATAAGGTGAAATCATCCTTGCGAGGGTGGACACGAGTAGCCTAGTTAACAAAGAACATGGATAAAACACTCGTTTCCTTTTATCTTCTTTATTTTTATAGCTATTATCATTTGAGTGCTAAGAATTTCTAAAGGGTAATGTTTTCTATAAACACAATTCAAACCCCCATCTCTTGTGTTTTCTCTACCTTCAAATCCAGGAGGATATAGTTAGAGAGTAACAAAAAGGATGGAGAAGCCACTCCTTTAAAAAAGAATTACTTAAGCTCATCCTTATTCTAACACCCTTCTAAACCCATGTATATTTCACATATATTTTTACGAAAATAAAATCAAATAGAGACCACAAAAGGGCATCACATCTTCGTAAAACATAAAATAGAAATTAATCCTGCTCCGTAACACGGGTTGCAAAAACACTTTTAAAATTTATAATACTTTGGTCACATTATATAATCACTTCCAATATCGCAGCGAAAATCATAGTCTCAAAATAAGCCTTATTATTATTGTACTTCACAAAAATCCTCATCATAAGCTCAAAATAACTAAAGACATAAAGTTTGCAATTAAACGATCCCAACCCCGATGTTACATATCAGAGCAAGACTCCCTTTATTCAATGAAAAAAAATAAGCGCACGCTGAAGCTACCCTCATGCTTCTACGAACTATTCGCGATCACCTTTGCGTTACCCACATGGAGCCAACATTCAAACAGAAAGAGAGAGTAAATCATAATCATCATAAAAGACATAAGGAATAAACATAATAGATATGCACATAGTTAAGGCATCATACATCATCAGAACCTCATGTTATACTCACACCTTAACCATTCATTAATACACAACACATATCATTAAACACCACTTATCCTCAAGTATCATCAAATCAATTCGTTATGCAATGTCACATAGAATGTAATGCAACATCATAGACTCGTGCATGTGGTACTAAAACTTCACTGATGACGCAGTCATCATTATTTCTAAAGATCCCCATCAATGGGATCAATTCCTAGTGTTGGAACCATAGCACTTCACAAAATTGCACCTAATCTGCACTATGGGATTGAGGCCATCACTGGACCATAACGTCCAATATACATCACTGGATCAATATCCTGCAAAATGTCACTAGACCGAAGTCCTACAATATGCCATGAATGCATGATGTGCAACAACATAATAAACACGACCACAACTAGTCAAAACACATCATCATCTTTGAATTCATCACAATATCCTTAAATCATCATAATAAAGAAAACATCTTCATATCATCATATCATCATAATAAACAAAGCATCATTGCAATTCGTCACGAGGAAACCTAACTCTATCCTAACTTAGATATTATTATTATAATCCAACATAGGAATCCAAAATTCATTCTAACTTAGGTATTGTGAATATCCTTTTTATTCCTCACTTTATTCCATCAAAATAAAGTTTATTGCATTAGCTATCCAACGCTTTGAATGACACCTCAATCCGAGTTCTAAAACTCAAGCTATGGCACTTTTAAGAAAATACAACACATCCATTCAATTCTGCCATCCATCGCCCACACCTCCGTTGCCTGGCGACACACCCCCCGCGTCTTACCTCGCCCTATGACGCTTGGAGCGACGCACTCCAGTAGCGTCACTTTTTCCACACTTCCATAATGCCTTGACTCTCCCAACGATGCATCTCTTTGCCCAGCGATCTACACTAGTTCATGATTCTTCTTCTGCAATTCTACACTGTTCAGTCCCAAATTTGTTTGTGATTTCACACCACTACTGACCCAAAACTCATCTAAATCATCATGGTTTCACAACATCACGATATCACATCATAGTAAACATCATATACATAATTCCTCACCATTATAACACCAATTTATCATCAATTGCAACACAATCTCATCACAGTGCATCATATTCATCAAATCACCAAAACCCACACAACCTACACTTATCTAAACCTTATATCAATTATAATAACGATGATAACACCCCTTACCTCAGATATAGATGCAATCTAATTCCTCTTAGTGTTCTATAAAAAAAATCCTCTTACCTCTCTGTGCCCTAGCTTTGCCTCTGCCTTTAACTCTTCCTCCAAAAACTATCATATAGAATGAGCATTTCTCATATTCCAATTCCCTTTTGTCTCACTTAACACTTGGACCCTTAATTGGTCTTTCCACTATTTCCCTCACTTTTTCTTCTCAAATGACCACCATGTCCTTATTTTCTCTACATCAATTATTTTATTTATTTAATTAATAATAATTCTAAACAATTAAAACTAATCATATAAAATTACTAAAATACTCTATCATCTATTAATTCACTACTACCTCATTACACACCATACAAATCTTCATATTAAACCCCACATTCATCTCAACATCCTAATATACTTCATATTCATGGAAAAATCACAAAGCATCATAAAGACTCACATAGAAACACCAAAACATCATATATATCAAATACGTCACAAAGACTCATAAATTCACGCTAAATTAATTAAATAAATAATTAATCTAGAATTTGGGGCATTATACTTATCTGATGACTAACATAACCAATAAAAAATCAAAATATCATGCATTAAGGGTCTTCCTTTCTGGCATCATCATTGTTAACATTCTCCTCGACAGAAGGGTCTTCAGGATTCGACTGAGGAGAGAGAGTCTTCTCCATGTCTTCAAGATCAACTAGGTGGCCATCCTGTTAATAAAGTCCATCTCCGATATGGACAAGCCTTGATAAAGGCACAATACCTTATCTTTAGCCCGCTTAAAAGCTTCATCGCCAGCAGAAAGAATGTCCACTTGGGACTTCTTAAGAGCTTCCATCAACATAGTAGTGGTAGCCTTTAACTCGTCATTGGTGGCCTTCTCCGCCTTTAACCTCTCATTGAGTTGAGTAAGAGTGACCATGTTTTCTGACTCTAGAGTCTCTTGGAGCTCTTTTTCCTTAACCATGGCCTTCTCCACGTCAGGCAACTTCTTAGACTAAGCCTTCTAGGTCTCCCTCAAATGAGTTATCTCTTCCTTTAGCTTCATCTTCGTCTCCTCATGATCATCAGCAGATTCAAAGAGACCACGTGTCAGAACTGTGCACCTCATAAGATAGGAACTGTGATTCTGTGTCATTTTCTGATGGCCAACAAAGTTAACCTTATTGACTTCCTTGGTGGTGTTGATATGATCATACAGAAATTGGAGCCCATCGAAGCTTTTGGACTAAAACCTGAACTCCCTAGAGGCATGGCTATCCCCGGGTTCTCCCATCAGAGAGGTAATCTCCATATGAGCCCGACAAACCTCGTCGCTTATTAGGGTCCTGATCCTTTTGGGAGTACCTTATTGGACCTCCTCTTGGATAACTGGAGCGAAGACTTGGGGCTCATCCATGGTAGAGGTAGCCTTGGATCCTTCCCCCTTGTGCTTCTTCGAAGTCTGAGTCTCTAGCCTGGATATGTCCGACTTAATCATGGAGGCCCCGTCTGCAGCCCCCCGGGTAGCCCTTGCCTCCATCATCATCCTCTTATGCTTGACCACGAAAACATATGTCATATTATCTACAAAGAAAGAAAGAGACAATGTAAGTATTGCATAAGAGTGTGTGATGGTTAAAACAAAAACAAATACTATTACCAAGGAAGTCAGGGATCTGTTCCACAATTAGAGACAATAAATCTTTGACCTTCATTATGCGAAAGGAATCAAGAACAACCAAAGATTAGACTTCCAAGTCACTCGACTTCTCAAATGTTAACCCGAATATAGGAAAAGGGTCCCGAGTCCAATATAAGGGAAAGGGGGGTTGCCCCCCAAAAGAGTACAATAATTGGGGGCACCTCGGCCCATATTTCACCTTCAGGAACCACTCCTTGAAACCCTTGTACTTAGAGGTATACACCTGGAGGAAACTTCTGTAAGGAAGACCATTAAGTTGGATCCATGAAAGCTTCTCGACCCCTCTTACCTCATAAAAGGAGAAGAACATACCGACTGTGGGAACGATGTCCATCGCCTTACAGACTATTTCAAAAGCCTTTTATAAATCCTCAACTATTGAGGCGAAGTTATGAGGGCACGACATTCATGGCCTTCAAAACACCGGCCTCAAACTCGGAGAAAGGTATACAAATTTAAATCCTTAAAAACCCCAACATAGAAGTAAAAGAAATCTTTATTTTTGTCTTTCCGACGAAGTAAACACACACGATCCCCTGAGACACACAATTCCAAGATAACATCTCTTTCCTCCCCAGTCGAAGAGACCCTTATCAAAGACATAAGTTGGAAATCTTTGTGTCGTCAAACACATTGTTCTTGTAACCCATGAGTTCAACGTCAAAAGGGGAAGACACAACTGTTGTACCCCAAATTTTCCTGGCCCATTTTTAAAATATTTTTAAACTCGATTTCATATTTTTTTGGGTATTAATAAAATTTGGTTTAATAGTAATTTATTTTTCATATTTAAAATATATAATAATTTACGTTAAATTATTTGTATTTTTAAAATAGCAAAATATTTTTCCACCTTCATATGCTTCTATATGCATTTTTATCTCGAATAGAATGACATAACATAGTTGGTAAGAGAGTGAGGCTTGTAAGTAAGTGGAAGGTCCTGAGTTCAAGTCTCGTTACCCTAATTTTTCATATTTTCTTTTGTGTGTTTTTTCAATAAAAATGCTAAAAAAGTCATTTTCAATTATTTTATTATTATTTTAATTTTCTATTTTAAGGGTATTTTAAAATTATTTTTTTATTTTTCTAAATATTTGATTTTATGCACTTAATAGTCAAGTTGTTAAAAATAATTGAAATCTTTCAAAATCAATTTTTATTAATCACCAAATCAATCACAATATTGAGAAAAATCACAAAAGTGTCTAGGTTCATAATCTTGTCCTCCAAATTTCAATCAAATCTCAATTGGTATAAATCTTCTCAAAAAAATCACTTTTTTTATTATTAAATTATTATTTTCATATTTTTTAATTAATAAATTTCCAAAAATAGTTTTTTTCACTATTTTCAATTTTTAATTAAAAAATAACCAAAAAATCATATAAAATATAAAATCAACAAAATCACATGACTTGTCATTTTCTGATTGGTCACATGTTGACAAAACTGATTTCTCATTGGTCAGAGTTTGTAGACTTGATGACCAAGATAAAATCATATGTTTTGGGCTTTTCTTGGTGTGAACTATTTCCTTTTTGGGGTATCTTTAACCTAATTCCAAATCTATAAATAGACCACTCTTTCACGCTAGTTTTCATATACAATTTCATAATCATCCACAACTCATTAGAGCTCTGCTAAAGTTGTTGTTCTTCACATTGAAGAACAATAACAAATAAGCTCTAAGCCATCAGAATTTGGTATTCATCTAGGCAGTCACATTTATGAAAGGAAAGAAAAAGCACGGAGAACAAATGGAGGTAGAAACTGAACTGGGTTCCTGCATTCTAGGTTGGTAAAACTGAACCTTTAATTGTATGACTGAATATTTGCATATGTTTGAATTTTTGTCAGATTATATTGGTTCGCTGATCTAATATTTGTTGTGGCATTTAATATAATAGGTTTAAACATTTTTTTATTATTATATAATTATCTATTAAACTTTGTTATAATTAGTGATTCATATTTTGTATAATATATTAAGCTTTTTTCAGAAATTAATTTTTAGAGATTATTTCAAACCCTTTTTCTAGTTTGTTACATTATGGAAAATTTAAAAGAATGAATCTTCTCCTAACTCTATCCCCGCTCCATACATCTTATTTTCTCAGTTTTCTAACCCTTGTTTTTTATCCCTTTTAATTATCTATTTTTCTCATTAAACATTAACCTTTAACCAAATAAGGCCTAATTTTTTTAATTAATTATAATTAGGGTTTGGATTTTAATTAATTAATTAGACCTTAGGTTTTAATTAAAATTAGTTAGTTTAGGGTTTTAGCCAAATAATTCTTCTTAATTAATTAGACTTTAGGGTTTCTAATTAGGATTTTGTTTTTTAATTAACTTAATTAATTATCTATTAGGCTTTAATTATCATCCATAACCCTAGATCATTTTCTAAAAGTACAAAAAAAAACATTAAAACATTTTTTTCTAACATCTTTTCTTATTTCTTATTTTTATTTCAATTCATAGAAAATTGTATAGGTTGCATTCTTTAATTGTAATAGCATAGATTTCTTTTCTTGCATTTTTTCCTAATTATATAACTGCTCACAGGATGTAATAACATAGGTTTACTTTCTCGCAAATTTTTATACTTATGTACCTCTCCCAAAGCCATGTAATAGCTTAGGACTTTATATTCCACACTTTATTTTTCTGTACATATTTAACTGCTAGTAACTAGGGTTTTCGTGGCAAGACTAAAAACAATCTAGAAAATCCTAATATTCAAGATAAGTAATTGAATCAATACACTTTGCACACTTGCACCTCTAGGAAAACCTCTCATTTTGCCTTATGATATTTGTCACGTCCCTCAAAAGTGGGGATACTTTAAAAAAAACCCTCGATCAAATCATCATGTCCCTTTCAAATAAAAATCATAATCCCTCGATGACCTTTCGAGCTGCCTACAAAATGATCTAGTCCTTTTGTAGTTTCCTATAAAATGATGATAGTCCCTTCAACATAATTGCTAAATTATCCTTACTTGTTACCTTTGATGACCATACGATAACCCTACGCCTGTCCCTTAACATCCAATAGATAGGGCTACCTACCAACTAATGGTATGGATAGTACTATCTCTAAAGGAGACTGAAAAGAATAAGAAAGACTTTAATGGGTAAGAAACTCTTAATTGCTTGCTCACAACTTTTCCCAAAACTTTTTTCACACTACACTTTCAAAAAAATATTTTCAAAAATAACACTTTGTATACATTCTTGAGGACTAAAACAAGAATCATTACAAAGTCAACCTTACATTGGCGATTTCAAAATATTTTCAAACAAATCACACACACAAACAAGATTTTCAAAAGTGAGCTAAGTAATTAAGAGCAAGTAGATAACTACGGATTAAAAGGATGTTAACACCTTTCCTTTTCATATCTTACCCCCTGATCTCAAAATCTATCAAAGGTCTTTCCTGTTCTTTTCACCTTTCCTAAATATTGGATAAACAAAAGTCAGTGGCGACTCTAGCTATTCGCACATTTGGATAAAACCAAAAAGTCAGTTCTCCCATCGTATTATAGAACTGGCGACTCTGCTGGGGATTACTACTTAAAAAGGAGGGGTTTCCTTAGAGTTTAAGATCACTTTACTTGCTTTTAATTGTATGCTTTTATTTATTTACTTTAAGAGTTTGTTTGGGATTAATTTCTTGTAAGATCCTACACCTGGATCTAGGGATGCCTTAGGTAAGTAGCAATAGATCATAAAGGTTGTACGACATAGACTGATATGGATAACATGATAGCTACAGTTAGTGTGACACTTTGGTTTGTACTGATGTTCCTTGAGTCAGTCAAGGATAAAATTAGGCTTCTGCATGGTGTCGTTAACACTAACTTACTTTTAGAACCTTAATGACCTATCTTGGCAATTAGAAGGTAGTGAGATATCCGGATTTGGTGCAGTTCAAGGTTGGTTGATACTCGAAACTACGCTCATTGAGATTTGACTTTCGGGATGTTTTGGTGGTAAGCTAGTTGATGTGCTAAATTAAAGCCTGCGAGAAAGAACAATGATATGAGATTCATAGGACCCTGTTACTATTTTAGGACAGGTTGAGCCAACTTAACTTCAATGGGGAAGGGTACTTACCTATTGACTTCATGAAAGACTTTAAACATAAGGATCTTGTGTTACTTGTGTGTGTTTTCTACTTATCTAACATGAACATCACATCATGACATCATATCATCATAACATAACATTTTCACTAACCATTTCAAGGACCTAGGGGTTCATCTTTGTTCTTTGTTGTAGGTTATGGCCTCCGCTCACACAAACACTATCCGGATAAACATTGTAAGCGTACCTTCCCAGCTTAAGGAGTTAGTCTCAAAGGTTCCCGAAAACTCTCAATTCAACAAAAGGCATGGTTATCTACTAAGTTTGGTTACCTCAGGTTTTGAAGAAGACATGATAAGTTTTCTGTTCCAATTCTTTTTTCCTGAGCATCACTATTTTATCTTTCCAGATTATCAGTTGGTACCCACAATGAAAGAGTTCTCAAATCTACTCGTAGTACCTATTCTTGATCAGACACCCTTCACCAGTTTAGAGAAAGTTCCAAAACCTAAAGATATTGCAACAACCTTGCATTTGAAGTGGTCTGATGTTGTATCTAATTGGGAAACAAGAAGTGGAGTCAAGGGCCTTCTTGCTAAATTTCTGATAGAGAAGGCTCAGTTGTTTCTAGATGCTATGAGTTTTCATGCTTTCAAGGAGACCTTGACTCTTTTGATCTATGGTTTGGTACTATTCCCTAATCCAGACCAACTCATAGATGTGAACACCATCAAAGTATTTCTTACTCATAATCCTGTGCCTACTTTGCTTGAAGATATTTTGCATTCTCTTCACACTCGTACTATGAGGAAGCGAGAGACTCTTATGTGATGCATACCTTTACTATCCAGGTTATGTTCGCACCTTCCCCGATCACTGATGAAGAATGAACAAGGTTTAAGGTGGTCTCAAAGGATGATGTCACTCTCTCATTCAGATTAGTGTTCTCGATCTTAGGAGGATATCACTATTATTGACCGTTGTGGGGGATTCCCTAATGTGCCACTCCTTGGCATAAGGGGAGGTATCAATTATAAACCTTCCCTAGCTCTTTGTCAATTTGGTTATGCTCGAAGAGACGGTCCTCATGATATGCTCATCCAGGGTATTATATTCGATTACGAGAATGATCCTCAAGGTTATCGTCAAAGGTTTATATGTGCTTGGGGCATGGTGAATAAGATTGATACCAAGACTTTAGGACATAAAAACTCCATCCCTCTGGAGCCCTACCTTAGATGGGTGCAATCTCGTGATCAAAATCTTATAATGCCATATCCCGCTGTCCTACCAGTAATTGTGAAGCCTATTGCTAAAGGAGATATTCCTCATACCGTTCTTCATCTAGATATGCCTACTGACCTTGAAGAGCTACAAAAGTCTTGGATTCAACTGAAAGAAGAAATGGAAACCATTGAGACTCAATTCTATGCTAGTGAGAAGAAACTATTGGAGCTGACCAAACACCTTCATGAAGAGCAGAGCTTTAATGCATATGTCAACACAAAGAGGAAGCGTCCATGGGAGACTTGAGTCATAATTTATTCCCTTGTAACCCTTCTTTTTGTCTTCATTGTAAGCCTAAAAGGCGTTTATAATTTGAACTTACTAACAAGAATCTTTGTTGCTGTTTCCTTTTTATTAATAAATTTAAATCCCACGAGGTCCTTGAAAACATTGCATATGCATCTACATACCATATATATCATTATATAACAGGTTTCCAAGACAGGTTTTCTCATCTCCTTGCTGTTTACTTAAGGAAGAAAATGGCTCTTGAATAGTCGGTCAAAGATCTCCAGGCTCAGAATGATCAGTTCCAAGAGATGTTCCTAAGCTTAACCAAGGGGCAAGAAGAACTAAAGGCACTCATCTCTAAAGAGAAGAAGAAGAAGACAAAGAAACCAACCAACATCCTTAACATGGGGAAAAGGTTTAGAGGTCCAATCAAGCGAGCTCAAGATCTTGATATCCCATCGGACGAATATGAAAACCACAATGAAGATGATAAAAGTTTTAAAATTGAAAGAAACAACCCTGATTCTGACAAGTTTCCTGATAAAGAGGAAGAGGATTATTTGAATGAACAATATCCCCCTGCTGACGAGAAGTATAAACTGTTAGAAGAGCGTCTGAAAGCTATGGTGATACAGAAGGTGCCTGATTGAACTTTGAAGAATTGGGTTTAGTCTCAGGAGTCATCATTCCTCCTAATTTCAAAACTCCTACCTTTGCCAAGTATGATGGCATTTCTTGCCCGAAGCTGCATTTGAGATCATATGTTCGGAAAATTCAACCACACACTGCTGACAAGAAATTATGGTTGCATTTTTTTCAAGAGAGTCTATCTGGAACATAACTAGAATGGTATTATCAACTTGAAGGTTCCAATATCCATACATGGGAAGATTTAGCTGCAGCTTTCTATAAACAATATCAATACAATTCTGATTTGGCACCAACCCGCATGTAACTACAGAGTATGTCCATGGGTTATGAAGAAGGATTTAAAGAGTACGCACAAAAATGGAGAGATCTTGCAGGCAGAGTTAAACCTCCTTTGGCTGATAGGGAATTGGTTAACATGTTCATGAGTACTCTAACACGTCCTTTCTATAATCACCTACTTGTAAGTTCTTCAGCTAGTTTCAATGAACTGATATTAATAGGAGAACATGTTGAGAATGGAATCAGAAGCGGTAAAATTCAGGTGGCTATATCTTCGAATACTATGAAGAAGACTTATAATGGTAAGAAAGAATCCAATGTTTTGTACGGCCAGAAGGGTCATAGTAAGAGTAACCACAACCAATCTATGGGGGCACTTTTGATCTCTAATCATGCGCCAGTACCACAACAACAACAATAGAGTAATCAGTGTAGGAAGAATACACCCAGGAGACAGTTCACAAAAATCAACATGTCGTTGTCTTAAGTTTTGCAACACATGTTAAAGGCAGAGCTGGTTACATTGAAGGATCCTCGTCATAATCCCAATACTTCTTCTCCCAGTTATAATCCCAATGCAACATATGCATATCACTCCAACAGTCCCGGACATGACACTAATTGTTGTTGGGCACTAAAAAATAAGATCCAAGACATGATTAACGCTAAGGAGATTGAATTTCATCCTCCTGAGATTCCTAATGTTATCACTGCACCTATGCCTAATCACGACAAGGGAATTAATGCTATTGATGATGTTTCTTATGTTTCTGCTATGAATGACTTGACTACCCCTCTAATGATTGTTAAGAAGAAGATGCTGCAAGCTGATTTATTTCTGGGTTTCATTGAAAGGTGCTACTACTGTGCATCCCAATCTAATGTTTGTGCACTGTTGCAAGAAGGTGTTCAGCATTTGATGGATGACCGTGTAATTCTATTTGAGAATACTCCTTCTGTGGAGAGTATGTCTCAAAACCTGAAGCTTGAAGACGTGTCTGCAATTTTTGGTACTCCTATAAGGATCACTACTAAGGGTCCTGTGAAGATTACTGCTGAACCTAGGGTTGCTCCTCTGATCATTACAGCGCCTCAGCCAATTCCATATTCCTATGACAAGGCTATCCCTAGGAATTATGGAGCTGATGTCTACTACCATGACGTCAAGCAAGAACCATTGACTGTCAAAGATAAAAATACTAAAATTACTGATCCCAATGTGGGCAATATTGCTGGGACTAGTAAAGTTACAAGAAGTGGAAGGGTTTTCTCTCCATAGATCTCTCTAAAAGTTGTTACTACACTAATTCATATCACTACCACTAAATCAACTATTGAAACTTGAGGAGAAGAACATATGATTGAGCCTGCCCAGACTGAGGCACCGAAAGAGGTTACTATTGAAGATACCTCTAAGCAAGAGATGGAAGAAGTACTGGAAATTATTCAAAAGGGTGACTATAAGATCGTTGAACAGTTGGGGCAGACCCCCTCCAAAATATCTATGGTTTCTCTGTTGTTGTGCTCTGAAGCTCATGCTCAAGCTCTGGTAAAGTTCCAAAAATCTGCTCATGTACCACAGGAAATCTCTGTTGATTAGTTAAGAAATTTTGTTGCTATCCTGACAATCGATAATGGGCTAGGCTTTTCTGATGCTGAATTAACTCCTGCAGGAAGGAACCATAAGGAGGCCCTGCATGTCTTTATTGAGTGTAGGGCCCCTACCTTATCCCATGTATTGGTGGACACAGGTTCCTCATTGAATGTATTTCCAAAAGCTACTTTAGACAAACTTGATTATGAAGGGATTATGCTAAAACCCAGTGACATTGTGGTAAGAGCTTTTAATGGTTCAAATAGAATGGTGCATGGAGAGGTTGATCTTCCAATCAAAGTGGGTTCCCAAGTCTTCGAATCTACTTTCTATGTGATGGACATTTGTCCATCCTATTCCTGTTTGCTTGGCCCCCCTTGGATTCATGGGGCGGGTGCTGTTACTTCTACTTTACACCAAAAGTTAAAGTATCTCGTAAAAGGAAAAATTGTTACAGTTTGTCGTGAAGAAAAATACATGGTGAGCCATGTGAATTCCTTCAAGTATGTTGATATGGATGGTGAATTCTTCGAGACTCCTTGCCAGACCTTTGAAATTATTCCTCAAAAACCCCTGTTGACAAATCTACTCCTACCGTTCCTAAGGTTACCAAGATTCCACCAAGAATGGTTTCTCTGAAAGACGCTAAGCTGTGGTAGAAGAAGGTGGTGGCACTGTTTGGGGTCAACTTCCCAACATCCCTTACAAGTTAGATAAATTTGGTTTGGGTTTCCCCTCAAGGGATCAAAGGGTTGTCCGTCGCGCGCGTGCTAATTTTGGGAGACCGCCATTCTGCATTAAAAACAATGGAGTTCACAAAAATCAAGTCAACGTTGTGGAAGACGCTGATAGCGACTGTGACATAGACAGTTGGATTTTCCCTACTACCGGCAATGGGCTCAACAATTGGAAGGCTGAAGACTTTATACCAATCTCCTTTAGTCAGGACTAAATGTTATTTTCTGCTTTTTTTTGCTTTCATGTTTTTAGTTATGTAATTTAAACAATAACTTTAAACCTTGTGCCTTACCCGGGGCACAACGGTCCATTTGTTAGGGTTGTCATTTTTCATCCGTATATTTTCATTTAATAAATCATTGGACGTTTTCATTTAAATTTTGAGCTCTTTGTCTTTCTTTTACTTTATTGCTTTCAAAATAGATATGTGTTATTACACACACCCACACAACAAATTACAAATCCATATCCACCATAGGTCCCATTGATAACAATTCTTCTATTGCCAATTATGACTTCGAAAATCTGATCTACCAAACCAAGGATGAAGGTGAGGAAGATTGTGAAGCACCTAGAGAGTTTGTTAGGCTATTAATGTAGGAAGAAAGAGCCATACAAACACATGAATGGCCAGTCGAAGTTGTGAACTTGGGTACTGAAGAGAACAAGAGAGAAGTCAAGATAGGTGCCAACCTAGAAGACAGTTTTAAAAAGAGATTAATCCAGATGTTGCGTGACTATGTTGAGATATTTGCTTGGTCGTACAAAGGCATGCTAGGGCTTGACACTGACATTATGGTTCAGTGTCTATCGATGAAGGAAGGTTGTCCTCCTATAAAACAAAAGTTTTCTCATATGTGTCCCAAGATGTCTGAAAAGATCAAAGCTAAGGTTATAAAGCAGTTCAATGTAGGTTTCTTAGTAGTTACGTCCTATCCTCAGTGGGTTGTGTGATACGGTGGGAAAACCGACTTGGGTGTTTTGCGTTTGATCGCAAATGTTGCCGTTAGCAAGAGTCGCCACCGACTTTTCTTTTATCCAAAAGGAAAGGTGAAAAAGCACATGAAAGACCTTTGAGATTGTTTCTTGAGTTCGAGGGGTAGATTATGAAAAGGGAAGGTATTAGCACCCTTTTCATTCATGGTTTTCCATGGGCTCTTAGTTAATTGCTAGATCACTTGCTTTTGTTTGAAATTGTGCTTTGTGTGGTTTTTGAAAGTATTTTGTAAAAGAGGCCATTGTTTAGGAAATCTCTGTAATAATTCTTGTTCGTAAGAATGTATACAAAGATGTTGATCTTTTGAAAAATGTTTTCAAGTTTTGTAAGATGTTTTTGAAAGTGTAGGTGTTTGTTTTAAAAATAGCAAGGATGTTTGTTTTGAAACGGAGCAAGTAATTAGGAGCAATCTACCTACTCAAATGTCTTTCTTGTTCATTTTCTTTTCTTTTTACATTGATGTCTTACCATTGATTTGGTAAGAAACCCTATCTTTGGATGTAAACGGGATTGACGTGGGTCATCGTATAACCCTGATTAGCAATGTTGTAAGGTATCTTAGCATTCTTTAGGAGGGACTAAGATCATTTGTGAGGCAACTTAGATAGCGTCATCGAGGGACTATGATCTTGTATTTGCTTGTTTTTGCTAAGACACCTTACATGTGTAACATGGTTATTTTGTATAAGGTAATCAAGTGGGATAACCGTAGGGGTGCTTGTGTGCAAGTGTATCATTTTCATGCTTGATTTTGTCTTGAGTTAGGGTTTTCTAATTGATTGGTTTTAGTATTTTCATACAAACCCTAATTACTAGAAATTGTATATAAAGCGATAAATGGCGGAATTTAAAGTTACTATGCTATTACAACATTTGTGGGAGGGGGGCGTGCAAATTACAAATGGCGATTGCGAGAAATTAAAATATAATTATCTATTACAACCATATTTTATTTGAATAAATATATACAAAAAATGTGAATGAATATAATGCACAAGTAATGATATAATGTACAAAAATAGAAGTAAATAATATACAAGAATGTAAAGAAATAATGTATAAGGTATTGAATGAAAAAGAAATTAATTAATTGCTTTGTTAAGAAAAGGTTTTCATCTTAACCTAATAAACTAAAAAGATGATTTAAAAAGAAAAGAAATAGATTAACTTAATTTAGAAAGATATTTTTTAGTGTTTTTTACGAAAAGATTTTAATATTAACTAAAATAGCATAAAAAAATAATTAAAAGAAAACCTAAGTTAAATTTAACTTTGTTTAGAAAATGATTTTAATTAAGGTTAATAAAGAAATATTTTTATATTGTAGAAGGAATGATAAAAATTAATTTAGTAAAATAAAAATATTTTTTAATTTAATGAAAATACATTTCTTGTGTTTTTTGGTTTAGGTAAAATAAATATATAAATGAAAAAATAGTAAAATATGGAAATAGTTGGATAAGGGGTTAAAAAAAGGAAATGGGGGTTAAAAACAGTGAAAAGGGCGCTGGGCCCAAAATTGTTGTTTTTGTAAACAAATAAAGGCAGAAAAAAATGTTGGGCTTGGTTATTCTGAGTAATAGAGGGGGTGCGTGATGAATAGGCAATGGTCTGGATGTGTTTTTTTGATTAAAGCCCAAAAGAAAAAAATGTAAAAAAAAATTAAAAAAAGAACCAAACAAAATGACAAAGGGCTTTGTCATTTTCACCAGGAACTCTCTCTCTCTCTCTCTCTCTCTCTCTCTCTCTCTCTCTCTCTCTCGTTTTACTTTCTCTCTCGCCCTCTGAAGCTTCCTTCGCCGGAGACGAAGAAAATGGCCGCACCGGAAATCGCCTCACGGTGGTGACGGCGGCGGCGATGTTCCAAACTTTATTTTTTTCTCTTTTCTGATTCCTCTCTCTCTCCTATTTATTAATCCGTGACTGGATTCTACAGATGTTGTATGGTTATGTGTAAATCTAAAAGGGGGAAAATGAAACCCTGGGGTTGGATAGCTTTACCTCGGTTAGATCTTTCCTCTCTCTTTCTCCTTGTTATTTCTGAAGGGTTTGGTTTTCTGGAAAATGATGATAAAAGTTGTTTTAGGGTTTTGTTGTTGTTTGCATGCGATTTGTGTTTCTGTTTGTGTATATTTTTGATGATGATGATTTTGGAAAATGGTGGTGTTGGTTGCGTATCTGTATGTTTGTATATCTGGTGAGTTGAACTTTGGGTTGTTGATTGGTGTTTTTGATATGAACAAAATTTGGCTTTGTTGATTTTGTTTTGTATTGAACATAAATTGGCTTGGTATCTCTGTATATTCTCTTTTCTGGAAAAAATGTTCTCTGTGTTGTACTGGTTTTATATTGTGATCTTAGTTCACCTTTTTTTCTGATACTGACTTGAGGGACATTATTTTATCACTGCTTTTCTTGAACTTTGGTAATGTTGCTTGTATGAACGTTTACTTCCTGCTATCCCTTTATTTATGTTAAGAGTTGGCTTTATGGTTGCTTGTTGCCTTTATTGATTTTGTGGATTTGCTGGTTTTTTGGGACTGCACCTTGTGATACGGCGGGAGAATTGACTTTTGTTTTGCATTTGATCACAAATGTTGTGGATAGCAAGAGTCGCCACCGACTTTTCTTTTATCCAACAAGGAAAGGCTGAAAAGAACATAAAAGACCTTTAGAGATGTTTTCTTGAGTTCGGGGGGTAGAAAAAGGACTTTGTTTAGAAAATGGTTTTTTGTCATAATGGATTTAAAAAGAGGAAATAAATTAGTTAGTAAAAAGAAAATATTTTCATATATTTTTTATATTGATAAAAAGAGTATTAATATTGAAAATGATAAAAGGAAAATAAATGAAAGATAGAAACAGCGTGCTGTAGCAAGCAAAACAACAAGGATCAGAAGTTCTGAAGCCAGGTGCGTTATGACTCAGAAAGGAATGTCATTGGAATCACAAGTTCTGGATTGATACACTCTAAGGCCCTGGAATAAACGTCAGAGGGAAAGGAAATAAAGGTTCTGGATGGTATTCAGACAGTGAGCCAAAAGTCAGAATTTCTATATTGTGCAAAAATAGTGAGTGAACATCAGAAATTCAGTGTGTTGTCAGCGTGTGAAAAATCAGAAATTCTGAGTGTTAAAACAGCAAGTGGAAGCATCAGAAGTTCAGTGTACTTAATAGTAAGAAAGCCTAGAAGTCATATGTGTTTAACGTGTAGGGAGAACTCAGAAGTTCTGTGCTATGCTAAAACGGTGAGTGAAAAAACAGGGGTTTTGTGCCACATTGCAACTCCTTCTTCATATTAATCAGCACATCAGCAATTTATTCAGTATTTAATTAACAACAGGTCAGAAAGATAAACGCACAACAATTTATAGAAGTTAAAACCCCTAATTTGAGCCTAGCCCTAATCAAGAAGTTTTGATCCATAATTTTCCTAATTATGCAATGATATGGACAACATTAATACTGTGATATTTACATATTTTAATGATGTTCTGAATGAAAACAGGCAAAGTTATAAAGACTTACCTTGAACGCATGGGCTTGGAACTTGAACTGCTGCCTTCAGATGTTCTGAAATCAACAAGAGAAACGGAAGATAATATGCCAAGTTCTTTGACTCAAAGGGAAGAACAAGAGTTTGGTTTTCTGTTTGGGGATTCTGGATTTTTACGAAGGTTTCAGAGTTTTATTTTCTCTCTTTTTTGACAATTTTCTCTCTCCCAAAGCCAGCCCCTTGAACGTGTGATGAAGCAAATTATTTATAAATGGGTTTACTATAGTTTTGGGGGAAAACAAATGGGATTTAAACCTTTTTGGTATACTGTTTCATTGCTTTTTAATCACAGTTTTCGTATGCTAATTTGGTGCAAATATAGGGTTTGAGAAAAATGCAGGCGTGGACTAGATCAACAGCAATTTGGAGTGTTGTGGCAGCTGGTTGCATGACTGTGCTATAGCAGTGCAACATGTCGTTCAAACAAGGTTTTGTGGTTTTGTGATGTTCTGATCAAAGAATACCAGAATGAAACTCGAAGGGTGATGCTCTGATCGAAGCGTATGCTGAAGAGTCATGTTGTGATTGAAGAACTATGTTTTGGACCATGTTTGCAACTTTAGACTGTACTTGCATGGAGGCTGGCTCAGAAGTTCTGAAGTATTATATTCTCTTGACACTTAGAAAATTTTCTAAATGTTTAGAAATTTGATTTTTTTCAAAGTAATTTCTGACTTCTGATTTTTTGATGAACCAATTTCATGTCTTGATGAAATATAATTGTTGAAACTTGATTTGATCTAAAAGTCAAAGTTTGACTTTTCAGTATGCTTTTGACCATTTTGCCCTTGTGGATGATTTTCTTTAAAAGTTGTAATTCAAGACTTGGAACATGATAGAAGCAAACCTGAGAGTCCAGGATGATCTTTTGAGAAATGAGAGGGCAAATTTTGGGGTACAACAGCTGCCCCTATTCAATCTTCTTAAGCCTGAGGATGTAGATTGGTTGATCTACCTTTCGTGATCTAAAGGTGAAAGATGATTGAACACTAGAGTACCCAGAAATTTGCACTCGTATGAAGTAATACTGATTGGTGATATCGGGAATAGGCATGCAGATGCCATCCAGAAAAGATCGGTTGCATAAGAGATTTGTTAGCGAGAATTCCTGTACCTGCGGTTGAGGAGGTCTTCGTCGGGGAATTTTGATTTATGTCCTGGGAAGTAGAGTCTAGGAGCCTTGGTTATCCACTACTTTGCTAGGGAATTAACTCTTTATTGAGGAGGTGAAAGTAGATTACATATCTGGTTAGGGTCCAGGCTGTACATAGGCTTACTAGGGAAATGTGAAATCGACCATATCTGGTTGGGTCCGGGCCTTACAGTGTTGTAAACTGTTGTCTGGAGATAAGGGAGAAGAAACCTGGATAGTAGGGTTACTTCGAGATGAAAGCCTGGATAGTACGGCCATGAGAAGAAACCTGGGTAATAGGGTTACTTAGAGATGAAAGCCTGGATAGTAGGGCTATGAGAAGGAACCGGGGTAGTAGGGTTACTTCGAGATGAAAGCCTGGATAGTAGGGCTATGAGAAGGAACCAGGGTAGTAGGGTTAGTTCGAGATGAAAGCCTGGATAGTAGGGCTATGAGAAGGAACCTGGGTAGTAGGGTTACTTTGAGATGACAACCTGGATAGTAGGGCTATGAGAAGGAACCTGGGTAGTAGGGTTACTTTGAAATGAAAGTCTGGATAGTAGGGCTATGAGAAGGAACCAGGGTAGTAGGGTTACTTCGAGATTACAGCCTTGATAGTAGGGCTATGAGAAGGAACCGGAGTAGTAGGGTTACTTCGAGATGACAACCTGGATAGTAGGGCTATGAGAAGGAACCTGGGTAGTAGGGTTACTTCAAAATGAAAGCCTGGATAGTAGGGCTATGAGAAGGAACTGGGGTAGCAGGGTTACTTCGAGATGAAATCCTGGATGGTAGAGCCATGAGAAGGAACCTGGGTAGTAGGGTTACTTCGAAATGAAAGCCTGGATAGTAAGGCTATAAGAAGGAACCTGGGTAGTAGGGTTACTTCTAATTGAAAGCTTGGATAGTAGGGCTATGAGAAGGAACCTGGGTAGTAGGGTTACTTAGAAATGAAAGCCTGGATAGTAGGGCTATGAGAAGGAACCGAGGTAGTAGGGTTACTTCGAGATGACAGCCTGGATAGTAGCGCTATGAGAAGGAAACAGGGTAGTAGGGCTATGAGAAGGAACCGGGGTAGTAGGGTTATTTCGAGATGACAACCTGGATAGTAGGACTATGAGAAGGAACCGGGGTTGTAGGGTTACTTCGAGATGACAGCCTGTATAGTAGGACTATGTGAAGGAACCTGGGTAATAAGGTTACTTCGAAATAAAAGTCTTGATAATAGGGCTATGAGAAGGAACCTGGGTAGTAGGGTTACTTCGAGATGACAACCTGGATAATAGGGCTATGAGAAGGAACCTGGGTAGTAGGGTTACTTTGAGATGACAACCTGGATAGTAGGGCTATGAGAAGGAACCTGGGTAGTAGGGTTACTTCGAAATGAAAGTCTGGATAGTAGGGCTATGAGAAGGAACCAGGGTAGTAGGGTTACTTCAAGATGACAACCTTGATAGTAGGGCTATGAGAAGGAACCGGAGTAGTAGGGTTACTTCGAGACGAAATCTTGGATAATAGGGCTATGAGAAGGAACCTGGGTACTAGGGTTACTCCGCTTGATCATGTAGATTAGTTGACCCATTTAGTTTCGGGAACTGATTTTTTTTCATTAGCCGTCTGCAGATATGACATGTATAATTGCTGGAATTGTTGGTGATAACTGTCTTTCTTGAAAAGACAACAGGGTTAATCATATGCGATGCATGAAATGCGTTGTGAGATGATGTTCTCAAAATAAATGAGATTACGTTATTTGTGATATGTGTGTGCATGTCATGATGTATGAACATGAGATGTTATTTGTGACATATCCGAGTCTAGGAAAATAAATTCTTGACTGCTAATGGAGAATATAACATTTCTGACTGTTGGAGAGAACTGTTGTTCTTCTACTTCCGTTGGAGATGGTGAACGAAAATGTCTGTGCCGGAGATTTACTCTTTGTTGTTTGTGAATATTCTTCCCGAGAGAGACTTTGTTCGAGAATAGCTATGCGGGGGAATCACTCTTGTTAAGCTCTGTTGGGGATTGAGCTTCTGTATATAGAGAAACAAACTCTGCTTGGGGAGATAATAATTTATGATGATCCGCTTGCGATCATGTAATTCAGCCGGGGGATATAGATGTCAGGTTTCTGGTCGACCCTGGCTAGGGAGATTACTTCCCATTTTGAGAGAACTGACACCAATTATTTGATTACCTTTACTCTGTGGGGAAATATAGATGTTACAAGGTCGCATGCATTGATGACTGTGCTCCAAAGCTGTCTCTGCCCTGGTACCTGCTAGACAGAGTAACTGTCGAGTTTGACATTTCTTATTTTTGCCCCTGTTTCTTAAGTTACGAGCAATTGTCTTTCTGTTTCTTATGTAAATATTTATGAGCAGTAACCATATTCAATGCATATGTCAAGAATAAATCATTGGACGTTTTTATTTCCAAAACAAAACAGAAAAGGACAAAAACTCATATACTATTCTTTTTTGTAAAAATGATTTATATTGATTTTCAAAGTTGGCGTATAATAGGTGTTTTTGTACAAGGAGGCTGACGCTCTAGTAAGAGAACTCCGCCGTAAGAATAGAAGTTATACAATATTGTGTAAAAAGAAAACAGCTATGTACAACAATCCCATTGGGTTCCAATTCTGCTATCGCAGCCATGTCTTCCAGTGTCTCATCACTTTGCTGCTTGTCCGAAGTTGATTAGGTTGATTGATGCTGTTTGAGCTTGACAATTGATACTGAGGTCAGATCGCAGGGTGATCCAATGGGACATAGTGATACGCTTTTCATCCCTAACTTTTGCCTGGACCTCTCTTTCGGGTTTTCAGTCCACCGGAATACCCTGTTTTGCCCAAGTCGCATTTTCAGGTTTTCGACTTGCCGGGTCTACAGATTTTTCATTTTCATCCCTTATTTTTGCCCGAACCCTTTTGGTTCACCGGGAAACCCTTTTTTTCCTAGGCCAGTCGACCTAGCGGGTCTTTTATCATGCGTAGTATCTTTTCACTATGTCCATATTGATAGGGTGAGGAAGGTCGTCACCATCCATGGTGGTTAGAATCATGGCTCCCCCCGAGAAAATGTTTTTAATCACAAATGGCCATTCGTATGTGGGAGTCCATTTTCCCCTGGGGTCACCTTGCGGTAGTATGATGCGCTTGATCACTAGATCCCCTACTTGATACTGTTGGCGTCTGACCTTCTTGTTGAAAGCCTTGATCATCCGTTTTTGATACGTTTGACCATGACAGACAACAATAAGTCTCTTCTCATCGATCAAATTTAGTTGATCAAGTCGAGCCTGGATCCAGTCGTCTTCGTTTAAACCTGCATCATTCATAATCCTTAGAGAAGGAATCTGGACCTCAATGGGTAGGACTGCCTCCATGCCATATACCAGAGAGTAGGGTGTTGCCCTTATCGACGTCCGTGCTGAGGTACGGTACCCATGCAGAGCGAATGGTAGCATCTCATGCCAGTCTTTGTATGTCACTGTCATCTTCTGTATAATCTTCTTGATGTTCTTGTTAGCCGCTTCATCAACGCCATTCATCTTCGACCGGTAGGGAGAAGAGTTATGATGTTGTATCTTGAACTGCTTACAGAGTTCGGTGATCATCGTGTTATTGAGATTCGTACCATTATCGGTGATAATTCTCTCTGGGACACCATACCGACAGACCAGGTTATGCTTGATAAACTGCGCCATAACATTCTTGGTAACAGTAGCAAAGGAGGCCGCCTCAACCCATTTCGTGAAGTAATCGATGGCCACTAGGATGAAGCGGTGCCCATTGGAGGCGGTGGGCCCGATTTATTCGATCATGTCAATGCCCCACATTGCAAAGGTCCACGGAGCTGTCAAGACATTCAAAGGAACCAGAGGCACATTCACCTTATCAGCATAAATTTGGCACTTATGGCAACTTCTGGAGTGCTGATAATAATCTGCTTCCATAGTGGACCAATAGTATCCTGCCCGTAGGATATTCTTAGCCATGGTATGTCCACTTGAATGGGTTCCAAAGGTACCTTCATGTAAATCTGTCATAATCCTCTCTACTTCGCCCTTGTCTACACATCGCAGTAAGGTAGAGTCATGATTGCGCTTGTAGAGGATTCCATTACTGAGGAAGAATTTCGGAGCGAACCTTCTCAGAAACTTCTTATCATTGACAGATTCCCCTTCGGGATACTCCTGAGTCTCGAGGTACCTCTTTACTTCATGAAACCAGGGTTTATCTGCTACCTCTTCAGTATCAATCTCACAGCAGTGCGCTGGTTCATCCAACCTTTCAATGGTGATTTGGGGAGCTTCGTTGTCCCACCTAACTTTGAACATGGAAGACATGGTAGCTAGCGCGTCCGCTAACTGATTCTCCTGGCGTGGGAAATGTTCAAAGATTACCTCCTCAAAGTGTGGGAGCAACGTCAGCACGTGTTATTTGTATGGGATGAGATTCAGATGCTTCGTATCCCATTCGCCTTTGATCTGGCTTATCACCAAGGCTGAATCCCCAAAGACATTTAAGAACTTGATCCTGAGGTCAATAGCGGCTTTGAGACCCATGATGCAGGCCTCATACTCCGCCATGTTGTTAGTGCAGTTGAAACATAATCGGGCAGTGAAAGGAGTATGACAGCCCTCCGGAGATATGATTACAACGCCAATGCCATTACTGAGTACGTTCGAAGCTCCGTGAAAAACCATGGTCCATATGGATCCTTCCTCAAGTCCTTCATCCGGTCCAGGTTTTTCGTAGTCAGTCACCAGTATAATGTTCTCGTCCGGGAACTCAAAATTCATGGACTGGTAGTAATCCACGGCCTGATGAGCCAAATGATCAGCCAATACACTTCCCTTGATTTCTTTCTAGGTTGTATATTGGATATCATATTCGGTTAGGATCATCTGCCATCTCGCTATTCTTCCGGAGAGTGCGGGCTTCTCGAAGATGTACTTGATTGGATCCATGCCAAAGCACATCAAGTTTTTCGAGCAGTGAGTATCTTGTCTCACAGTCGGTAAACTTTTTGCTAAGGTAGTATATTGCGTGCTCTTTTCGACCAGACTCGTCATGCTGCCCCAGCACACACCCATTGAATTGTCTAGCATTGTTAAGTATAATATCAATGGTCTTCCTTTAACCGGAGGCATCAGAATTGGTGGTTCTTGAAGGTATTCCTTGATTCTTTCGAAAGAAGTCTGGCATTCATCATTCCACTTTACCACTTGATCTTTCTTCAGAAGCTTGAAGATGGGCTCACAAGTAGCAGTCAGATGTGAAATGAACCTGGCGATATAATTCAGGCGTCCCAAGAAAACTCTAACTTCCTTCTTAGTACTGGGAGATGGCATCTCTTGTATGGCCTTTACCTTTGTGGGGTCTACCTGAATACCTTTGTCACTGACGATGAACCCCAGAAGCTTACTAGACCTTACCCCGAAGGTGCACTTGTTCGGATTTAGTCTCAGCTTGTATGTCTTCAACCTGTCAAATAACTTTTGTAGATGGTCCAGGTGCTCTTCCTCGGTTTGGGATCTGGCTATCATGTCATCAACATAAACCTCTATCTCATGGTGAATCATATCGTGGAACTAGGAGGCCATGGCTCGTTGATAAGTTGCCCCAACATTCTTCAACCTAAAAGGAATCACCTTGTAACAGAAGGTGACTCACGGTGTGATGAAGGTTGTCTTCTCCATGTCTTCAGGAGCCATCTTGATCCGGTTGTAACCAGAGAAACCATCCATGAAGGAGAAGATTTTGTGTTGTGCGGTGTTGTCAACCAGAACATTTATGTGGGGGAGAGGGAAGTCATCCTTGGGGATTGCCCTGTTCAGGTCTCTATAGTCCACACACATCCGTACCTTACCGTCCTTCTTTGGCACCGGAACGACGTTAGAAACCCACTGCGGATAGGAGGTGACAGCTAAGAACCCATCATTGAACTGTTTCATGACCTCTTCCTTGATCTTCTCTGACATTTCAGGGTGCATGCGGCATACCTTCTGTTTAACTAGAGGACATTCTTCTTTAGTCGTCAGACGATGTACCACAATATCAGTGTCTAAAGAGGCGTGTCTTCATATGACCCGGCGAAGATCTCAACACAGTCGTGCAACATCTGTATCAACCGTTGTTTGATATTAGTCTCCAGATTTGCGCCAATCTTAACTTCTTTTCTGTCTAACTCTGTGCCCAAGTTTATGTCTCAACTGGCTCTTCATGAGGCTGTATAGCCCTCTGTTCCTGCTGTAACAGTCTAGCAAGTACTCCAAGCACCTCACAATCTTCCTCGCCTTCTTCCTCGGTTTGGTTGATCGGATTTTCAAAGTTATAACCGGCAATAGCAGAACTATTATCAATGGGATCCAGAGTGGATATGGATCTGCAGTTTGATACATGAGTGTGTGTAAGACTATAGCTGTATTGATAAAGTAAAAGCAGAAAAGAAAAATAGAGAGCGCAAAATTTGTATGCAAGGAACGTCCAATGTTTTATTGATGATATATGAAATGACATATAATAACCCTCACAGATAGAACCATTGTGCCTCGGGTAAGACCGAAGGCCATTAAGTTTAAATTGTTTATTAAAAACTCAGAAAACAAGTAAGACAATTACTGCGGAATAAAAGAAACTGGTATAAATCTCTGGCTATCCAATTATTCGGTCCACCGTTGGTAGTCGGGTAGATCCAGTTGTCAATATGGGAATCTTCCTCACTGTCTTCAATAGCATTGACCCCGCGATTGCTGATGTGTAGGGGAGGTCCTCCATCCCGAGCGCGTCGAACAGCCCTTTGAGCTTGTTAAGTAAAGCCCAAATCAAATTTGTCAATTTTGTGAGTAAAATCAGGGAGCTGTACCCAATTGGTACACCCACCTTCTTCAACTGCTGCTCTGGCGTCCTTGAGAGAAGCCGTCTTCAGAGGAGGTTTGGTGTTGGTGGTAGTTTCAGTTGACGCTAAAGTCTGGGGAACCTCTTCAAAGTTTTGACAAGGAGTCTCTATGAATTCCCTGTCCATCTCCACATACATGAAGGAGTTCAGGTGGCTCACCATATACTCCTCTTCACCATCCACAGTGACAATCTTCCCCTTCACCGAATATTTCAGCATTTGGTGTAGTGTAGAAGTAATAGCCCCAGGTTCATGGATCCAAGGACGACCCATCAAATAAGAGTATGATGGCCTGATGTCCATCACATAGATGGTGGACTCAAAGGTCTGTGAGCCCACTTTGACAGGGATGTCCACCTCCCCATGCATCATTCTCTTCGACCCGTCAAAATCCCTCACCACAATGTTACTGGGTTTTAGGGTCAAGCCTTCACAATCTAGCCGATCGAGAGCCTACTTAGGCAGAACATTCAGTGAAGATCCAGTGTCCACCAGCACATGATCCATAGTAGTTCCCATGCATTCGATCAAGACATGCAGAGCATCATTATGTTTCCTACCCTTCGGTGTCAAGTCGGCATCTGAAAAACCCAACCCATTGTCAGCAGTCAAACTGGCCATACAGTCTTTGAATTGATCGGCGGAGGTTTCTTGCGGCACATGCGCAATCTTGAGGAACGCAATTAAACCCTTTGCATGGGCCTCAAAACATAACAATAGAGACAACATTGATATCTTCGAAGGGGTCTGCCCCACTGCTCGACCACATTGTAGTCGCTCTTCTTGATTATTTTTAAGATTTCCTATATTTCTTGCTTAGAGGATTCCACAACAACTTTTATAGGTTCCTCCGTCCGGATATGCTCACCTATAGCTTCTTTGCCCCGAGTCCCAGATGACTCTACGACAGGAGTAACAATTGGAGTAAGAACGGGAGTAGTAAAGGATATACCGATAGGAACAGCAGATGAAATAACAATAGGCTTAGTGACAGTCTTCAAGGAGATCTCATGAGAGAAAACCCTTCCACTTATGGTGATCTTGCTGGTCCCGACAATGTTACTGACATCGGGATCAGCCTCTTCATTCTTTAAATCCTGTTTAACACCAAGATAGTAAACATCAGCACCATAATTCCAAGGGACAACTTTGTCTGAGGAGTATGGTACAGGACCAGGAAAAGTGATTATCAACGGGGCGATTCTTGGAGCAGGTTTAATCCTAACAGGTCTTTTAGAGGATACCTTTGAAGGATTGGAAGAAATGGTTATAATGGCAACATCTTCACACGGAACAGTCAGAATCAAAGTCTTTTCGAACAAAATCTCTCTATTGTCTATCAGACGTTGAACACCTACTTTTAGAAAATAGCAACTTGAGGGCAGAGATGAACACATGTGGCAAACTTCACCACAGCCCGGAAATAAACCGGACAATAATAAATTCTTCTTAACAATCATAAGAGGAGTGGACACTTCATCAACGAAGTTAACAAACAGGTCAGTATCAATGGCATTAACTCCACGGTTTTGCTTAGGCATGGGAGCGGTTATGACATTAGGCTTCTCCGGAGCATCAAACTCAATCTCCTTGGCTTCAATTAGATCTTGTACCTTATTTCTCAGAACCCAACAATCATTTGTATCATGGCCTGGACTCTCAGAATAGTATGCACACCGAGCGTTTGGATTGTGCCGAGGAGATGTGGTGTTAGGATTCTTGGGAGCCTCTTTCAAGGTTTCCAAGTTGGATCTCAGCAGATGGGGTAGAACCTTAGTCAATGTCATGTTAATTCAAGTAAAATGCCTTTGTGGTCTTTCTACCCTTTGCTGATTGTTTCGTGGCCGCGGGCCTAGGTATAATCACAGCGCCTACCGTTGGACGGCGTTCAGCTCTATTATGACCTCTTGGACTATAAATGGCATTAACCACCTTCTTACCCGTGAAGGGTTTCTTCACTGAACTCGAAGAGGTGTCTTTATGGATCTTGCCACTTTGGATCCCATCTTCTACCCTCTCTCCCCTTAATATCAGCTCGGTAAAACCAGCTGAGGAGCTACCAATCAAATGATTGAAGAATGGACCAGACAGTGTCCCAAGAAACATGTCAACCAACTCCATATCAAACAAATGGGGTTGGAATCTCCCAGCCAAATCTCTCCACTTCTGCGCATAGTCCTTAAAGCCTTCACCTGCACCCATGGACATACTCTGAAGTTGAGTACGAGTAGGGGCAAGGTCAGCATTATACTGATACTGCTTATAAAAAGCAGCAACCAAATCCTCCCAGTTTCAGATATTGGTTCCCTCCAGTTGATAGAACCATTCAAGTTGAGTCCCTGACAGACTGTCTTGAAAGAAGTGAACCCACAAGTTCCTATCAGCAGTTTGAGGATGAATCTTCCTCACATAGGAACCGAGATGAAGCTTGGGACAAGACACCCCATCATACTTTGCGAAAACCAGAGCTTTAAACTTCTGTGGGATGACTACCCCAGACACCAAACCCAGCTCTTCAAAATCCAGCCCTAGTAGTCTCTGGATCTCCATAGCGCTCAACGGATCCTCTAACTGTTTGTATCTATCCTCAGTGGGAGGATACTGTTCATCATTGTAGTTTGTGTCATTATCAGAGACTTCGGGGCTAGGGTCCTTCTTCCTTGTCTCTCTCTCTCTCTTTATTCTCCCCTTCTTTGGACAAGGAGGTTAGATCAACTGGTTGCTTTAACGGCCCCCTGAACCTTCTGCCTAGATTCAGAACACCAGAGGTCTTCTTCTTCTTCTTTTCCTTCAGGATAAGGGCCTTCAGGACTTCTTGCCCTTTTGCCAAAGCTATGAACATTTGTTGAAATTGGGCACTTTGTGCCTGGAGATCTTTGATGCTTTGTTCAGAAGACATTACTGCTGAAATAAACAGCGAAGAAGATGAGAAACCTGTAATGGTACCTATTTATGCAATGTTATAGATGGTATGCGTATGCAATGATTTCAAGGACTCTTAAAGGCTAAAATTTTTTTAACCAAAAGAAACACACGTTAATTGTATTATTAAGTTCAGATTGTTACAAATAATGCCCTTTAAGCTTACAATTAAACAAAACAAAACTTAAAGCAAAAAGCAAATTAGGTTTCCCAGGAGCGCATCCTCTTTGGTGCAATGTAGGAGTTTATGTTCCTTTCTTCATGAAGTAGCCTAGTGAGCTCCAGGACTTTCTTCTCGTTGGCATAGAATTGAGATTTAAACGTATCCCGCTCCTTTTTAAGTTGAACCCAAGATTTCTGTAACTCCTCATGATCAGTTGGCATATCAGGATGATGAACAAGATAAGGAGTGTCTCCTTTAACAACTGGTTCCACAATCATTGGCAGGACAATAGGGTAAGGCATCATAAGACTCTAGGCGTGGGCTCGTACCCATCGGAGATAAGGCTCAAGAGGGATGGAATTCTTGTGCTCCAATGTCTTGCTATCAATTTTATGTACCATTCCCCAAGATCTCGTGAACCTTTTGCGGCAACCCTGAGCATCATTCTCATAGTTGAAGGAGATTCCTTGGATAAGCGTATCGTGAAGACCATCCCTCCTTGCATAACCAAACTGCCACAGTGGTAAACAAGGGTTATAAGTGATTCCTCCCCTAATGCCTAAGAGAGAGACATTAGGGAATTCACCACGACGATCAATGATGGTAACATCTTCCAAGGACCGTGAACACCAATGAATGTTTGAATGTGTAAGGGACATCAGCCTATGAGATGATTTCATACCCTGCTCATTCTTCAAAATAGACATGGGTAGGTGCGAAATAAACCACCTAGCCAATAGAGGAGTGCAACACAGGAGGGTCCCCATTATCTTTAGAGTGCGAGCATATAGAGAGTGTAAAACATCCCCTAGTAATGTCGGCACCGGATTATGAGACAGGAAAACCTTAATAGTATTCACATCTGCGAGTTGGTCCGCATTAGGGAAAAGTACCATCTCGTAGATGAGGAGTGCTAATACCTCTTCAAAAGCTTGTAAATCCAGGGTATCCCAAAAATAGTAAGCCTTCTCGAATAGAAATTTAATCGGGATCCCTTGGATACTTCCCCTAGTTTCCTAATTTGTCACTACATCGGACCGTTGTAAGGACAGAGCTCGAGCAATCTCTCCAGGCTTTGGATGTTCGTCCGTACTGTTGAAAGGTAACTGATCAAGAATAGGTAACCCTAACAACCGAGAAAATTCCTCCATAGTAGGCACTAGCTGGTAATCCGGGAAGGTGAAGCAGTGGTGCAAAGGATCAAAGAACTTAAATAGAACTTTTAACAATTCTTCATCGGGTTTTGAAGTGACCAAGTTGAGCAACCAATCATGTTTTTCAGTTAAGGAAGAGCTTTCTGGGATCCTTAATGCCAAATCCTTTAGTTGGAGAGGCACTTTTACAAGGTTGATCTGGATAGTGTTCCTGCAGGAGGATGCCATGTCCTACAAAACAAAGCAAAGATGAGCCCTAGAAAGTCCTTGAAATGGTTAGTATGATATGCCATGCTTATGATGTCATGATTATGCTAAAAAAATCACATGTATAGCAAGCAACAAACAAGTCACACCAAGTCCTTAGGTTTAAGGAGTGCATGGGTTTTAAGGTCATACCCTCTTGAAGCTGGATTGGTTCAACTTGTCCTATAAATAGTAACCAGGTTCTAAGGGATATCAATATCACCGATCTTTCCCCCAAGCTTCATTTAATAGAAGATTTACTCACAACTAAACAAAACTCAAGAGTCAAACCTCAATGAGTGTAGCATCGAGTAACTAACGACCTTGGGAATACACCAAAGCCGGCCATCTCGCTACGTCCTACTAACCAAGTTGTGCAATTAAAGGTTCTAAGGTCAGTTGATGCTTTATGACACCACGCGGCGGCCCCGTACTCTCCTTGATTGACTCAAGGGTTACCGGTACCAACCAAAGTGTCACATCAATGTAGCTACTGCTTCAACTGTGTCTGTATACCCTGCATAATTCCCTCATAGTTTATTTCTACTTACCTAAAAGGTGTCCCCAGATCCGGATGTAGGATCTACATAACCCCAACAAAAACCCTTGCATATAAAGTAGGCAAAGAAAAACAAGAAAGTAATTTTAGAAACCCTTCAGTTTCAGCTTCTCTTGTCTCTTGTTGGGCCATGACGGATGTTGTACCCCAAAATTTGCCCTCTCATTTCACAAGAGATCACCCTGGATCCTAGGTTTGCTTCTATCAAGTTTCCAAGCCTTGAACTGCAAAGTTTCCAAGAAAATCACTCAAAAGGGAAAAATGGTCATTTGCATAATGAGAAGTCTAACCTTGACTTTTAGATCAACATCAAATCTCAAAAATCATATTTCATCAAGACATGTTGGAATATGAAGACTGTTTCATCATGAAATTTAAAAGTCAAATTTTACTTTGGAGAAGTCAAATTCTAAGTACTTAGAAATTTTTCTAAGTGTTTAAGAATTATGGAAATTTCAGAATTTCTGACTAGATTATCACTAAAGCACTAAGCAAATTCTGGATATTCTCAAGACAGAGTTTGGTCAGAACTTCTGGGAAAGCCATTCACAAAAGCTTCAGCCAGAGTTTGCCAGGGTAAATCAAAGAAGGTTATTAAGCGTGCTGCAAGCTTATTGGAAAGTCGGAGGGATCCTTCAGAACATGCTGAAGTCAGAAGATAAGAGGATCAGAAGGTTATATGCTATGCTGAAGCAGAACTTCTAATCCAGAGTCAAGCAAGGATGCAGAGTTTGACATGGCAGGATTTCTGATCTTCATTTAATGCTCACAACCACTTGTGAGTTATTATCCAAAGGATTTCCCCCACGTGTATCCCTACTGTCTTGGGAAGATAAACTTCTGTGTAAAAGTATGCTAGGCCAGGCGCTGCTTCTACTTTTCCTTAATTCACGCTGCCAAATCCAGCTTAGGCGCTGTTAGCCATCCAACTTGATGCATTGAACCATACTTGTTTAAGCTTACTTCAAGAGTAAGTCAACATCTAGTGTATGATGTTGGTTCCACTTGACCTCCCCAAACTGCAAACCTTTGCCTATAAATAGAAAAACTTTGGCCATTGAAAAGAGGTCGGAAAAATTTGAGAGAAAGGTGTGGAATTTGAGAAAGAAAAGCCTTGAACCCCTGCAAAAATTCCAAGAATCCAAAAAGATTACAAACAAAAAAAAATACAAAACCTTAGCATTTGATTCTTGCATTAAAGCTCCATTTTTCTCAAAGTTGTTTCCTGAACAAAACCACCCATACAGTTCCTAATATATATTCAAAAGCCATCCAAAATTTTGTAATCAAACAGTAACACATTCTCCACCAATATCCACTTCAAAAGGATCAGAACTTCATCCCTTGGTTGCTCCAGAATCTTCTAATCATTTATAATCCAAGCTGAAAGTTTCCAACCTGCTGAAAACGTAAAGAAGTTGTTCAAAACACCACAAGTGGTCAGAACCAAATTCCAGCTCCCAGAGTATTTCCAGCTGCAAGGTAAGTTTTCTGCTGACTCTCATCATATTATTTAGGCATTGTCAGATTTTGCATATTTAACACAATGTAGATATTGTGATTCTGATGGTGTACATATTCTGAAATTTCATGCATCTGCCTGCCTAAGTAGAAGGAATCCCAGTTCATAGTTTCATAAAGAAATTAGGACTCAGAATTAGGATTAGCAAATTCATGTTGCCTCTGATTTGTGTTTATGATATTTCTTGAAACTTGTCATAACTGTCATGTATGCAACTTCTGTTATGTTAAGAAATGACTAAGCTGTAGATGTTCTGACTGCTATGGAGAGAGGCAAAGTTCTGACAGTTGCATCAGAACTTCTAAAAACTTCTGAGTTCTCAGAAGATCCAGAACATCTGAACTTCCATATTTTTACTAACATGTTTCTGTTTGTGAAGCACGTCAGAGTCAGAACTTCTGACCTCTTCTGTTTCAGCATTTACGCTGATTTTGTCTTATTTCCTTTATTATTTCTTTTCATCACTTTTATCTTTCATTAATCAAAAAATACCAAAAATATTTTATATTCACATATTATATTTTCTTTTAACATGAAAAGACAAAAAATATTTTCTTAAACAAAACTTATTTCTTTTCTTAAGTAAATAAGCATTTTACATTTCTTGTACATTCTTATCTATTTCAATATGGTTGTAATAGTAACTTAGAATTTCAATTTGCAACCCCCATTCATAAATATGTACCCTCATCCCCCTAAATATTGTAATGGCGTAGGACTTTGCATTTCTGCACTGTTATTGCTTTCAATGTATGCTAGTAATTAGGGTGTGTATGACAAGATATGGAAATTGACAAATAGATCACCCCAATCAATAAAAAATTATGCGTGCAATCCAATACACTCTCACACTTACCCCTAGGGTGATTCCACTTGTTGCCTTACAAAAATGGACATGTTATGCATGTGGGATGTCTTAGCACAAACAAAAATCGAAAAATACAAGATCATAGTCCCTCGATGATGCTATCAAAGTTGCCTTTCAAAATGATCTTAGTCCCTAAAAGAAAAGTGCTAAGTCATCTCACAACATTGCTATCATGGTCATACGATGATCCAATTCCCGTCCCTTCACATCCAACGATGGGGCTTCTTACCAAAACAATGGTAAGATAGCAACGTAAAGGAGAAGGAAAAAGAACACTTAAGACCTTTTGAGTAGGTATATTACTTTTAGTTACTCGCTCAAATTTCCAAACAAACATCCTTGCTATATTCTAAAATAATCATATACACTTTCAAAACACTTTCCAAACATGGAATATTTTCAAAAGCTCAACACTCTGTATACGTTCTTACGAACGAGAACTATTACAAAGTTTGCCTAAACGATGGCACCTTTTCAAAATACTTTCAAAAACCACACAAAGCACATTTTTCAAACAAAAGCAAGTGATCTAACAAAGCAACTAAGAGCCCATGGAAAACCATGGATGAAAAGGGTGCTAATACCTTTCCTTCTCATAATCTACCCCCCGAACTCAAGAAAACATCTCGAATGGTCTTTCCTTTGCTTTTTCACCTTTCCTTTTTTGGATAAAAGAAAAGTCGGTGGCGACTCTTGCTCAACCGCAATATTTGCGATAAAACGCAAAAACACCTCAAAGTCAATTCTCCCACCGAATCACAACGGACTTTTGGGGTCCTGTCTCTGGCTCTTTTCTTAGTAGGTGATCACTTGATTCACCAATCGTTTGAGCTACTTCTTCAAAAGCTACCCTGGGAATCTGATCTTGTCTATCAATAATGTTCTTTAGAGTTAGGAGAACTTGACTCAGATCTCCTTTCATGGAACTTACATCACCTTTGACTTGGTCGAGATCCTCCTTGAATGAAACCTAATTCTCCTTGATTTATTCCATTGCTTTTTGCTGGTGGGCCCTTGTTTGATATGGAGGCCAAGGAGGTGGTGATCTTCTTTTACCAATAGTTTAACTGGAGAGATTTTTTTTAAAAACATGAGCTTGGGTATGAAATTCAGGTGTTTGCGAATGCATGCGTGCGGATGAATATGTGTGAACATGAAAGGGGTTAAATGTCTTCTCCACTTGGGTATATATTTGTTTTTGCTTTTTCACATATTTTTTTATTCGGTGAATACCTTAAAAATAGATACGCAAACGAGATACGGAAACAAAATGCCTTTATTGAAAGTAACATGATTCAGATATTGAAAGATATTACAATCTTAAACCAAAACTTGTTTGCATGAAATTAAGCAAAGGGAAACAAATCTTCTAGGTGCGCTTGCGGATGTTTGCTCTGAAACCATCGACCATTTCTTGACAAAGCTTGTGAAAGTCTTCAACAACCTTAGTATCAAGGGTATCCCTATAGCAGCGAGCGAACATCTTCAGAGATCTTTCGTATAATTTCCCTTTTATGGCTTTGATTTCAGGCATGTCTGGCTTGATGGCGTTGACGCGGACAAGTTGTTTCCCTCTGGTATCCATTTTCAAATATAATCACCAAAATTTTGATTTTATTTCTTTTTTTTTTCCCTGTGGATAAGTCAAATGAAATAATCATATGATGAATATATGAAATGTGTGAATGCATGGATGTATGGTTTAATGACGGGGTTTTATGATAGGTACCCTTATAAGGTAGGCTCCTTAATTTTGACCTACGGTTAATCTACCCTCCCAAAAGGTGGCTTCCTTAAGGGTATCATGAATAACACCAGAGGGAAAGGCAAAAGGGCCTCCCTTAGGTGGAGCTTCTTTACGGACCGATACTTTCGTCTCAAAGTCGTGAAAGGTCTCGTCATGAGATTTTTGTTAAGGCCGTTACAAAGAGTCATGGGTGGCATTCCAAAGTCCTACTCTTCAAGAGGATATCTCTCGATAAGTATTCCTTTTGCAGAATTCCACCGAATCTAGGCGAAGTCGTCACATGAAATCGAAGGGATGATGTATCCCCTAAGCTAATAGACGAACCTTCTTTCTAAGGGTTATTTGAAAATATATATATTTTTAAAATAAAATTACCGCCACGCAGTAAATATATAATGATAAAAAGAAATAAACAAGAATAAGTAAATGCAATAAATAAATAAAGAAAATAAAAACCCAAACTAATCCTAAAACCTAAAGTTAAGTCCCCAGCAGAGTCGCCAGCTGTTACTACTAGTTTTTTAATCAGAATCGCCACTACTAGTTTTTATCCTAAGGAAGGGAATATTATAGGAAACTCTAATTTGTAAACAGAGATTCTAAGTTTCGAACTTCTTTAGACGAAAGGAAGGTGTTAGGCACCTTTCATCTACCTTATTCTTAAGGATACTAGGTTTAGGTTTAACAATTAGGTAAGAAGGGGTTTTAATTTTTTTAATAGGGGAAAAGGGTTTTAGTTTTTTAATATGGGAACTCACCATGATTTTAGTCGTATGCCTACGTATCCTCTTATGAGGAATCAGAGTCCCAATTCGTAGTTCGTATGGGTTTGTGTTTTTTAGGGGTTGCAAAAGTACTTTGAATCACCTCGCGTTTTGACCGGGTGTAAAGATTGCAGAATTTTGGACTAAAAAATATATTTGAAACCCTTTAGCAAAAAATATTTGTTTAGATTAGTTTATTGCAAAAAATAGTTTTAAGATTTGTTGAATAATTTTTTATCATATTAATTGCAAAAATTCTAAATTAATGCATGATTTAAAATATTTTGATGCAACATAATATAAAAATATATACATGACTTTTCAAAAAAAAAATTATTTATATGATAATATGAATAATAATATGTGAAAATAAAAATTAAATAAATAAAGTATTAATAGTAATTATGATTATTATAAAAATAAATAATAATAATAATAATAATAGTAATAATAATAACAAGAAATATATAAATAAGAAAATATAAAACTTAAAAAAAAAGTTAAACTTAATCAGGGGGTACATTTTTTAATTAAATAGCAAAAGGGCGGGGTGTAAAAAGTCAGGGCCTGAATTCAGATATTGAATTCAGGCCCAGTAAGCCTAGGGTGCAATTTTGAACTAATGAGTAAAATAGGGGGTGTCTTTAGGAGCTAGGCCCAAGTTCAGATATTGAACTGGGCCCAGAGGTGAGAGAGGTGTGTCGTTAGCCTTGTTTCAGTAATTTGTAGAAAGGGGTGTGCGAAAAGCAATTGGGCTTGGCCCATTATACGTTTTGAAGGGGATCTGGTCGATTGAGTACGTGAGGGTACACAAAGCTTACCCTGGACTTGGCCTTAGGGCCATCCCGATTATGATCATGCGGAAATAAATCAAGGATGCATAACCCTTACCGTGATCGCGTGTGCATAGAATGTTAACAGAACATTTTTTTTATTACATTTTCTTTTCATTATCGTTTTACTGCCTCTCTGCTTTCTCTCTCTCTTGAACCAACACTAACCCTTTTCCTCCTCTTCAACCGTAACCTTCATCTTCTCCTCCCTAACCTTAAATCCTCACGGCGGCCTAACTATCCCCTGCCCTATTGCAAACCTGATAGCCCTTAATCAATCAACAACACCAAAAAAACAGAAGCTAAGAATTTTACCCCTTTTGCGATTATCGTTCTCTAATTTCACGCCTTTTGGTTGAAGTTAATCTCTCTCCATCTTCTTTAATTTGCAAGTTCCGGTGAAGAGAGTTGGCGACGGCGGAGGTGCTTACGCAATTAGGATCTCAGATGTTGAAACCCTAATCACCCTCTTCTCCTGGTTTCAATCACTCGGTATCTTCTTCCTCTCCGCTTTCTGGATTCAAGGCTTTTTGGTTCTTCAATTTCTTCCTCAATTCTTCCGTTTTCTTTCCCTAATTCTCGTATTCTGATTTTATATTTATAGGGTTCCAACTAGGGCTTACGAATTTTCGTTACAAGTTAGTCTAGGGCTTTGATTCCGGGAATTAGAACAAATTTAGGGATTAGATTTATGTAATTGATTTTGTTTTATGTAATTTTTGGATTTTCTGTTAAACAATTATTCTGAGATTTGATATTATTTTGAAATTTTCGGATCTTATTTTGTAATAGAGATTGAGATAGGATTTGTAATATTAGTCGATTTGATTCAGTTGTGTATTTTTTTTGTAATATAGTCATGTTAGAAATCCTGGGCTTGGAATAAGATTTTGTGCAATTTTTAGATGAAGATTTGATTTGGTGTAATTATTTGCTGGAGATTTGATTTGGTTTAATCTACACAGTAAATGTTAATTGGAAAAAAATGTGCGCAAATTCCTCTTTGATTGAAACAATTCTCGTTTTTCAATTGGGCCTTGCGTTGATTTCTCTTCTACTGTCTAGCACCCCTAACTGCTCATTGGGCCTTGGCAACAACGTTTTTGACCAGTACTGAATAACAAATTTGGGCTTCAATAATCTTTTTCTTCCTAACAACCAATTGTTATAAGAAACATTTTTCTGAACTGGGCCTAATTGATCTTTTGCAATTTGATCCAACATATATGTTCCAAAAAACTCTTAATAAAAATACTGCTTAATAACAATAACGTTTTTGAACTAAAACAGTAAGTGACAAAAATCGTCCAATGGGCTTGGCTTAAAAAAACTCAATGGGCATGTAATTTATAACCATACCCCTTTTTTTACGAAAAATGGGCCAATATGAATTTTAATGGCCTTTTAATATTTGAATTCTAACCTCTCTTTTTACTAACAACAACTTAAATGGGCTTTATTATAATTTAATTCTTTTTTCTGAAATAATTCTCCATATTCGCATCTCATGGGCCATTGGCCAGCATGCTTCACGAATAGGCCTATGGGTATATGGGTCTTTCTGATTTAGAAAACCCCACTCCCTTGGATTAAAATAAACCCTCAGTTGACTTGGGTTTCAGAATGAGCCATCAGATACTGCTAAACCATCCTTAATTAAAACATCTCTTTTCCATTTTTAAACTTAAAAAATAAAGGTAAGGAAAATGTGGGGTACGACAATAGCCTTGTCACTATGGAAGGTAGTTCGTTGTTGAGATTTGTTACTCCAATGAATGGTAGCCTTGTCAGTATGGAAGGCAGTTCGTTGTTGAGATTTGTTACTCCAATGAATGGTAGCCTTGTCATTATGGAACGTAGTTCGTTGTTGAGATTTGTTACTCCAATGAATGGTAGCCTTAACATTATGGAAGTTATTTCGTTGCTGATATTTGTTACTCCAATGAATGATAGCCTTGTCATTATGGAAGGTAGTTCATTATTGAAATATTTTTCCGATGGATGGTAGTCTCATCATTATGGGAGATTGTTCGTCGTTGAGATTCACATTTCTCTGAAGAATTCATTTGGTTCCGTTTGTAAGTACTAGTGCTAATCGTTTATTACCTACCCTAATATTGGTATTTATCGGTATTATCTTACCACTTATTTCCCCATGGGTCGACGTTACTTTTTTGTTATCTCCTCAGTGAGTGGATAGTTCGCAGTCATCTGTCGATCATTGTTATCCTTTACTTTCTCTCCTCAATATTTGAGTTAGTGATGCCTTATATCCTCTTTGGGCTTTACCCCAATAGAGTTGGGTCTCTTGTTCACCAGTGATTTATTTTCCTGGTCGGGTTTTTCTTTTGATCCCTTTTTTTTTATTTGCTACATCCCCAGTAGGGTCTTGTGTTTTTTTAGATTTGTTCATTTTCATTCATGATCATAAGCATTGCATGGCATCTTAGGGTCAAACATAAGGCTTGTTTTATATTTAAGTATCTTCAATCCAGTCGACACGAAGATTTTAACCTTCGAATCTCCGGATAAAAGAAACTTAAATAAGGGCAACTATTGTACCTAAATTTCCCCCCTCAGATTCCTCTATCATATCATATCAACTCAATCATAACAAGATTATACCAGGGTTTGGTTCTTCTCCTTTTCTTTAGCTTTTCTCATGTGGAATCACCAAGCACCTTGACTTGTATTTTGGGATCATCTGTTTTTTATATTGATTACATTTTAACTAATAAATACAATGAATGTTTTCCCTAATTGTTGATATTATAGGTGAAAGCACAACACATTCCATCAAGTTGATCTATAGGTTCATGAGTTTATTCACATGCCTTATTCAACAAAGCTTCATTGAGATTCAAGCTTCATCGTTGAAGATTTTTTGAGGTAATATCATGACAAAGTCTATTTTGATCCATCATGCCTCAAGTTGTCAAAGATAGTCAAAATATATAAGGGTTGATGGAAGAAGTTTGACCTAATTGGACAAGTTTCAGATTTCTTGGTCACAAGTGCATATCTCCCTCAATTATAAATATTTGGAAGTGTTTATGGTTGCTATGCTTCCTCACTATCATCCTAAACAACTTTTATTTACAAGACAAAAGTATTTGTGCAAGAAGGTTTGTCAAAATTGAGAAGAGTTTCCAAGGCATTTTGTTGCTTTAGGGGCTAGGGTTTTGAACTTCAAAGGGCTATATCTTGCTCATCTTTATGTATTATTGAGTGATTCCAAAAACATGCTTCTCTTCAAAGGGTTATCAATAAATCACTTCAAAAGTCTCAAGAAAATTTTGTGTGGAAGATACGTAATGATGAATAAAGATTACAAGTCCTCTAGATAGGCCACCAAAATCCCTTACGTGACTTCAAAAGATCATAACTTGGCCAATTTTCTTCTCCTTTAGCCCAATATTTTTATACAATGATCTTAAAGATGTGAACTCCAACTCTTATTTTATGTTCTAAGCTTGTAAATGGATCGAAGATACCCTAAGGAAGAAAAATGTTATAGGTCATCTCATGAATTTTCACCAACTTTACCAAGTCATAACTTTCTAAATTTTTGGTGTTTTTAAATGGTTCAAGTCTCAAAACGTCATTCAAGAGGTCTACTTCATGATATATTTTTTGGTCAATAGAAAATTTTAAATAGAAGGCCATGTTTGGATGCAAAACATTATAGGTCATTTTGAAGAAAAAACAGAATTTTCCTAAGTACAAAAAGTCAACATCTTTTTCTCAACTTTGACTCATCACAACTTTCAGCTCAAGCATCCATTTGATTCCATTCTTTGCACATTGTAAAGTTTGTGATCTCATCTTTCTAATGCATTGAGAATTAAGTCCTAAGGTTCCTTAAATCATGCACATCATTGATTCAAAGATGGTACCTTGAAACTGAAGTTTTCTCCAAAGTCAGGATTTGAAATCCTTGATTTGGCCTCTAAGCACAAAATATATGCGCATTTTTACTTCTAATCATATTTAATGAACTTCCATAGATGATTAGCACATTGAAACACAAGCTTTGGTAGAGTTTTGAGAAAAATAGAAGTCACACTTTTCATGTTTGCAACTTCACACGATTTCCCTCCAAACTTCATCATTTCACATGCTTAAGCATTCCATTAGTTTCCCTATAAATAGAGGGTCATACCTCATTCATTTTCTCAAGCTTAGAGAGCCAGAATCACCATGTGAAACTTACTCTTGAACCCACTTTGCTGCAACTTCAAATTTGGTTTCACAACATTCCTCACTGAAGCTAACAGAAGAAGAACTAAGCTTTAACACTTCCTAAATCATGCTAGCCAAGTCAAGTTTCAGAGCTCTGAATTTGAACTTCAATAGGTAGATTCCTTCACCAATTATCTCAAACTTTGATACTGTAATGAAGCTCTCATCATTCTGATTCTATTCGGAACATTTATTTTCAACTGGAATTGAGTTTTGGCCATGAATTATCAAATCTTTCCTTCCAAAACGACTGAGCTACACCTTACATAAATTTTTCACGAGGGTACCATTGGAATCATCTTAAAGAGACAAAATGAATGGTACTGGTTGCGAGCTCTAATTTTTCCATTTCAAAGACCTGCAATTCGCGTGGCTGGAGGTTGAAAATGACCAACGTGTCATCTCTCTACAAATGATATCGTGCCATTTGTTTTTTTTTTAATTCTAATTTTTATAAATGATTCAGTGTTTTATTCACTAAGGACCATGATATGCACAACGCGTCTGATCTATTGAATTAGCTTACTAACGCATTTTGACTCTCATCCAATGGTCTACATCTTTTTGGTTTTTATTTTATTTTTTGATTTTTATCTTTTATTTGTTTTAAACTTCAAAAATTCATTAAAAAAATCATTTTAACTTCAAAAATTTAAAAAAAATTCTTAAAAATACTTTTGATTTTTCTCTTTCTGATTTTTATTTTTTCACAATTTTATTGTGTTTCGATATTTTTTTCACTTTATTTGAATTTTTTTAAATGTTTAAAAATAATTTTCTTAATTTTTGAATTTTGAAAAAAAATATGGAATGATCCAATGACCTCTTGACAAATATTGGTGAACTAATTTTATTTTTATTTCTGACTTTATTATTTTTCACAATTTTGTATTTATTTTTCCTATTTATTTTAATTTTAAAAATAGTTTCTTACTTTAAAAAATTACCAAAATTTTTATAAAAATATTTGAGCTCATTTCTTATTTTTCTTTGGTCTTCTTTAATTTTTCTTGGATATTTTGAATATAGTTTCTGTTTTCCCCTTTTATTTTCATTTAAAAACCATTTTAAAAATCTTTTTCTTTATTTTTAAATACAATTTTATTTTGTATATATGTTGGTTGAACTTGGACTATGAGATTTTAATCATGAGCTTCATTAACATCATTGGATCTTGGATGTTGAGTTTAACTCCACCAAAATTGATGGATGATTTTAATGATGGCTTGATTAAATTTTTGGTTCAAATGTGGTTTAATTCTTATCCCATCCCTCTTCATCTTATCTTCTTCTTATTGTGTAACATGTTGTTAGAGGGTGATATACATATCATCTCTCCAAACATATGAAACATAAATTGCTATTTACCAACCTCAAAATAGGTGCAACTTCTATATAAGTCCACTTACGATTGCTTAACATAACGCTAAATTTTGTTCCGATTCGAGAAATGATCATTCGTGGCCCAAACCCATGTTTGTAAGCCCAAGTATGTTAATATGAATCCTTTGATCTAATAACCTTGAGATTCATTGTTAGGAGGCTTTGGTATTATTAATCCTCTAATGAATCTTCATAAGCTTTGGTCAAAGTGAATTACTTAAACATCGTTGATCATTTATGGTTGCCTTGAGAATTTTAAATGAATGATATACTTGACAAAAAACAAATGAAACTTGTTGTTGAGAGGCTTTGGTTTTATCAATCCTCTAATGAGTTTCAAATTCAAGTTTCAAGATGGTCATTCAACTAACCTATAATTTATAATAATTGACTCTTTTTTTTGCTTTTACTTTATGCTTTTACTTTAAGCACATTTATTTTAGCATTTACATTTCATGCTATTTTCATCTTTGCTCATTTGAGAATTTACTTTTATGTCATTTTTATTTTGCTCCCTTGAGTACTTTAATTCTTTTTGAAGATACCTAATAATCAACTTCAACCATAAAAAAAAATTTAATGTTACTTTGACTATTTGGTTACTATCCTTGGAATTATGGAGTGATGGACATATTGGACTTAGGATTAGAGACCTTGACCTACCTTGAGACCTTGTTACCTCAACTGTTATTTTGTATGGAGCTCTTGGGGTTTACCCTAAGGCATTGGGTTATTTGTTTTCTTTATGTGCATGTTATTATGATTACATGCTTTGTCTGTGATCGAGAATTCATCTGTATACAGCCGTTACTCTGCCCAATTTTTGGCAAGACTTAATGCAATTGAATCTTGGTTTTCTTAAGATGTTTATTATCTTTACTTGTTTGGTTTCAAGTCCAAATGATGGGAATTCTATATTGACTCATGGTGTTAAGTGTTGGCTTCTTGTTGGTTAGACGATTCTTTTCCTTAGATTTTACCTTATGCTTAAGAATAGTCCCTTCATCTCCTCCCATCTTCTTTAATTTCAAACATATTCTCCCTCCTTTTGAAAACTCTTCTTGTTTTTAAACTTGAACTGCTTTCGTAATAAACTTGGACTTATGTCCATTTATTTTCAAAAATATTTTCTTAATCAAACTTTAAACAATTTAACAATACTTTGACATTTTTGTGAAAAGACTAAAAGTCAATCAATCTCATTCAAATCATTTTTCCACTTTGACTTTTTACCTTAAAACATTTCTAAAAATATTAGACTCTTATCAATCCTTGTAGTGATGTGAGCTACTATACTTCTACGATATGTAGTGAAGTGAGATATTTTCCACTTGGGTGTCGAGTGAGGCTTTGTTGATTTTAAAATCCAAGTTATATCCTCGACTTTGAGATGACGCAAATTCTCATTTCTCATAATCGTGGGTAGTAAGTATGTTCTTCCACTCGGATAAGACGATAATGTCTTGTCTCTTGAAATTAACCAACACACTTGTGTTTTAAAATTTTTAAAGGTGAACTACGAGTACCCTAATCCCCTATTGCACGGAAGGTGGTACGTAGGCACTAAAGGTTCGCAACCACGGCGGGTGCAAAAAAATAATAAAAAAATTCTTATTTTCTCATCTCCACCATCTATTTTTTATACAACTCTTATAGCCAAAATACACAAATTTCCAAAGAGGTTCATGTGGAGTATTGTAGATGTTTAGGGTTCTAATACCCTCCCTTTGCATAACCAACCCCCTAATTTAGATTCTCTCCCCCTCTTTTTGGGTTACTCGCTCTTTTCCAATTTCTTTAGAAATAATAAAGCGTAGTGGCAATTTTTATTTTGATCTGTGCGAGTTAAGTCAATCTAATGGCTTAGTCTCAAAATTTCTACCGCTACAATAGTATGTTGTCTCTATCCAATAGGGGGTAAACCTTAAGCATAAACTGCACACGCTTTCTATTTCCCCACTGAGTTTATTCCTCGTGGAAGAATTTTTCTTTAAACCTTCCTACCCAGCTCATTACCTGAGTGGAATTAATCTCCATTTGAGTTTATTCCTCATTGGGTAGAGTCTTATTTGACCATTCCTTTCTATTTTGTTCCTAGATTGAACTTTGGTCTTTGTTAGCAGTTGTTATCTTGCTTTCAGGATTGGTTTATCCAAAATCTTTTAGTTTTTACCATTGTTAGACTATCATATTTTTGATAGGTGATACTCACTATTATATCCTTTGTTTGTTTACCATTGTTGGACTATCAGATCTTTGATAGATGATATTCATTCCACCTTTTTTTGTTTATCATTGTTAGACTATCATATTTTTGATAGGTGATACTCACTTTTATATCCTTTTTTTATTTACCATTGTTGGACTATCATATCTTTGATAGATGGTATTCATTCCACCTTTTTTTTGTGTTTATCATTGTTAGACTATCAGATCTTTGATAGGTGATATCCACTTTTATGTCCTTTTGGGTTTACCATTGTTGGCCTATCAGATCTTTGATAGATGGTATTCACCTCTTTTGACATATACTACCCATTTAGGTTCCCGTCCTCAATAGGGTTTGTGTTACCTTTTCCTCCGTGGGCTTTACCCCAATGTAGTTAACCATTTCTACCTTCATCTGTGAGCTGGTAGTTCACCGACATTTTTTAGTCGGTGCGCTCCTTTGATTTATCCTCATTTATTAAGATGATATTACCTTGTCTCCTCTTTGGGATTTACCCCCAGTAGAGTTAAGTCCTATTTTCCTTCCAGCATAGTAGATTTTTCTCCAACAGAGTTAAGTTTCTTCCCCCATGCAGGTTGGTAATCCTTTCTCGAAGATTATTTCCTTGTTGGCTTGCTACTTGTTTTGTTAAGAATTTCCCCATTGAATTCTTACTTTGCATTTTGTTTCTTTAATTGTGATTTTGGTCTTGCCTATTCATAGTTATCTCTAGAGTCATGTTGTTCCCCAATGGTTTATTTTCCTGGTTAAAATATCTTTTTATTTTTGTCTTGTGTCATAGCATTGTTTACATTATCTTTCCCAGTGGTGTTTTGTTCCCCCTGTGGAGTTTTTCTTTTACATTCATAATCATAAGCATTGCATGACATCTTTGGACAAAAAATAGTTTTTTTAATATTTAAGTATCTTCAATCGCGCCGAGCCGAAGATTTAAAACTTCATGTCGCTGGATAGAAGACACATAAATAAGGGAAGCTATTATACCCCAATTTCCCCTCTAAGATTCTCCATAATTTCATATTATCACAATGTATCAAGATCACACATGTGGATTGATTCTCTTTTCTACTCTCTCCTATCTTTAGGTTTTCCCTTGAGAGATCACCAAGAACCTTGAATTGTGTATCTTGTTTATATGTTTTTATGTTTACTAACTGTTGTACCCCAAAATTTGCCCTCTCATATTTCTCAACACATGGCAAGATAGGTCCTCAAACTGCTCAAGGAGGTCCAAGAGTTGACCAGACAAACTCTCTCCTAAGGCAGTCTACCTCAAATTAGGGTTTCATTTTTCATCAAGATACTTAAGTCCAAAGGATACCAAATGCCTTCCAAGGTTCTAATGTGTTCTCAAGATCATCCATGTCAAGTTTCAAGCCTTGCAGAAGGAGTTTGCTCAGTCAATTGCTCAAATGCCTGAAAATCGATTGTGCTAGGTCAAAAGTCAATTGTGGCCCACATACAGTCAAACTTCAAGATTTTTGGTCAACATCCTTATACTGAACTATTATTCATCATTTGATCAAGGGTTGATCATGTTTCCTCAAGGATTGCTCACAATTCATCAAAACCCAAAAGTAACTAAATTAGGGTTTTGTAGGAAAAGTCAAATCAACTTTGACCAAGCATAACTTTCTCATACTTTATCAGAAATGATCTATCCAAAGCTCATTTTTAAGAGGATTCAATTCCCTACAATTCATCTTTATCTCCCAAGTTCAAAATATTCACTCACAAAAAGATATAAATTTTGACATTATAGGTCCTTTTGAAAAGTCAACAAAAACACCTTTTGGGTCAAAGCTTCATACATGAACATGGAAGACTCAATTGAGATGAGACCAAAAGGGTTTCTTAGAGAACATCCTGAGATTTCTAAAAAGTCCAAGAACACCCCTCTAGGGTCAAAATTGAGAGAGTTATGCATTGGCCAAGTTGACCATTTTTGCAAAATTGCCAAAGTCAAATGTGCTCAAATTTGCATTTTTTTGCTAAGTGGGCCCAACTTTTTATGCTTGCACTTCACTTATAATGTGGTCCACGACCCAAATGTGCACTCACATATTATTTGCTTCATTATTTATTTTATTTTGATTTTTTATTTATAAAAAATTGAATTAAATCAAATAATTGGTAAATAATAGCAAAGATTTGTTTTGATTGGATTTGTAGACAGAATCATGAGCTCATAGTGCTGGCGTATCAGAATCAAATCATATCAATGGCAATTGGTACAAGAAAGGCATGATGGGCATGAAAATAGAAAGATATCATATACATTGAAAATTAAATCAAATCTTGGATAAATGCAAAGATTTAATCCAAGTTTGTTAACCTAATTCACTCTAGGTTATATAAGAAAGCTTGGCAGATCAAAAGAAGGAGGCTGGAGGCTTGAGACTATAGGAACAAAACTAAAATAATCTTGACAAAAAGTGAAGTTCTGATTTCAGGATAGAGGATCTTTGAGAATAATTCAAGGCCATTAACCTATTCCAGGACGTCTCAGGAATCATTCTCAATCGTTCGCAGGCATCAGAACATCCAGAATCACTGCCTATCATTCTTACGGTTTGCACAAATATCCAAATTTGATTACAGTAATTCTTGCATATTTGGCATGTTTAAATTACATATTTGTATTCATCATCATGTTTGCAATGTTTCTAGATAGTTTGATTTGAGTTACAGTGCAAGAATAAGCTTTTGCCATTGTTAGGGTTTCGTGCTCCAATTTGGGGTTTCGGTTTTCAAGCAAAATTAGACCGGATAATGGGTACCATGACGATCAGAATTTCAAACCCAGCTGATCAATGGTCCCCAATTGAATTTATATTGCATATGCTTGATTCTTGAATGACACATGTTGCAGCAACAGGCCTACGTATGTAGGTAAAGGTTCAGAACCTAAAACGACAGTTCCAGGAAAGAAGACAACAACGTGTCACAACCTGATTGGCTGATTCAAATTTTGGCGTGTTATTCTGGCCAGAAACTTGTTTTTTCTGATATACTGTTATATACTGTTTGTTTTTATTGTATTAACAAGTTAACATCCAGCGCAGTTGGTCAGAAGAAGGAAGTCAGAAGCTCATTGTTCTGGGTTCGAACCAAGGCATGAGCTTTTGGTATTTTCTCCTTTGTATTCACCAGATCAAATACGTGCATCTTCTGAGGAGTAGCATCTTCTGATCCACTAGCCAGGACCAGATCCAGCGCATCACCTTCTTGATCCATCAGCCAAAATCAAATTGAGTGCACCTCATCTTCTGAAGAACAACATCTTCTGATCCACCAGCCAGGATTAGATCCAGCGCCCCCCATCTTTTGAGGGTCACCATCTTCTGGATCCATCAGCCAGAACCAGATCTGCTGACAACAGGCTCATTTCGTTAATTTTCTATTTTTCTTTAATTCCTTTTCTTTAATTATTTTGTTTTTTTAAATCAACACAAAAATTATTTTATTAAATTAACCAATCAAAAAACACCAAAAAAGATTTATTTTCTTAATAATTTTTTTTAAATTTATTAGTTTAATTAATTTAGGACAACTTTAATTTCTTTCACAACTAAAATTCAATTAGAAAATTAGGTTAACTCTTGATTTAATTTTTTCCTTTTTTTTCTCAAATAAATAAAAAATACAAAAATAGGTTTTTAGATTGAATTAATTTATTTTTCTTAATTTAAAATTAATTAGAACTTAGGATTTTCTTTTAATTCAATTATTTCATTATTTTCTCAAATAACAAAACATGACAAAATTTTTTTTTTAATCAATTGCAATTAGGTTTTGTCAAGGGTCAAAACCCTAATCGCCTCGCATTTAATTGCAATTAGGTTTAGTCATGGTTTGTAATAGTTTAATTTAGGGCTTTATTTACTGTTTAAATTCCCGGGTTATTCCCGGGTTTTTGGCTATGTAATTAATCCCCCTCCCCAAAGTCTTGTAACAGCGTAGATTTACTTTCTCGCATTTTTAATTCCCGCAAATATTTAACTGTTTAGATGTATGCTAATAGGATTGTATGACAAGAATGCATGACAAATTAATACAGTTAGAAAACCCTAATGTGTAAAGATAAATAGCTGAAAACAAATCACTCGCACATATCACTCTTAAGGTATACTCTCACTTCGGTTGCCTTCGGTAAATGATCATTAAGCATAGGGTGTTTTAGTGGTTGCCCTCCTGTCTAAAAAAGATCAAATGTCCCATTCAAATGTTGCCTCAGAAATGTTTCCTCGAATATGATCTTAAGACTCTAGGGTTACTACTAAGATATCCTAACATTGCTTTAGTGATCGTACGTCCTTTTCAAATTGACCCTTACAATTCCAAAAACGGTGCTACCTATTTCTCAATAGCAGGATAACACTGTCTAAAGGAAACGAGAATAGAAACGATCTTTTTTCGAGTAGATAGATGCTAGTAGGTACTTGCTCAAATCAAAACTTTTCACACTTACACTTTTTAAACAAACTTTCAAAACAACTTCGTCACACCTTTAAGGACTGATACAAGGGTTATCACGAAGCAAAACATTTTCAAAAACAAAGCACATACACAAGCAATTTTAAAAAGATGAGCAAGTACCTAAGAGCCCATGGAAAACCATAGATAGAAAGGGTGCTAACACCTTCCCTTTCTATAATCTACCCCCTGTACTCAGAATATCTCGAAAAAGGATTTTTCTGTATTTTTTTCCTTTTCGATTGGATGGAATAAAAGTCGGTGGTGACTGTTGCTTACCGCGACATTTTACGAACACAAAACGCAAAATGCAAACCAGTATTAAACAATCGGTTCTGCCACCGTATCACACTAACCCATAACCAAACTCCAATAAGATGTATGTAGTTCCTTTTATGTTTTGTATATTGTAGGTATATAGCCAAGTACATCCATTTCCCCTCCTAACCTAAGGTATTGAAGGTTGATCCTCAATCAAATGGTTATTCAATGGATTTCAAAAGATTTAACTTCAAATATATTATTATGGCATCAAATTTCTTTGGTTTAAGGACTCTCTCAACTTCATTTGGTCTAATTTTCCTCAAAGTTAGTGGTTTAATTCATTAAGAAACTTGATAGACTCATGTATTTATTTCCATGCCTTCCTAAACAAGTTTCACCAATAAATGAGCCTTCTCATCAAGTGTTCTTCAATATAATATCATTTTAAGGTCTAATGTGATTTATCATACCTTAATTTGAAAGAAAATATCAAAAGATGCAAAGTTTATTCAATATTGTCGACCTGATTTGGACAAGTCCTTGATTCTATGGTCACAAGTATATAATTCTCTCAATTTTCAATATTTTGAAGTGATTCTTTTTTCTACGGATTCTTCTCATCACTACCAACAATTCCTCTTCACATGACAAGATCCAATTGTGCAAGGAAGATCATCAAAATTTTGAAAAGGTTACAAGTCCTTTGAGAAAACCTTGGAAATCTTTGACTTGACTTAAAAAGATCATAACATGGTCAATTTCTATCTCCTTTAGCCCATTAACTTTTTCAAAATAAACTTGTGGATGTATGCTAAAAATTTTATTCAAAGATCAAGATCTAAAAATGTGTGGAAATTTATGGAATTCAATGAAACTTTATAGGTCATCTATGGATTTCTCAAGAAATTTCCATCAGCTTCCAAGAACTATAACTTTCCCATTTTTTATGATTTTTGGGCGATCCCAATTTCATATTTCCACTTAAAGAGTCTAATTCATTTCATCTTCAAGTATCAAGAGATAATTTTCATTGGAAGGGCTAGTAAGTTTGCAAAACATTATGTCATTATGAAGCTCTACACATAGAAATTTTTCTAAGTGTCAAAATCAGTTTGTTTTTCACAATTTCAAATGGACACAACTCTCAGCTCAATTTTCCAAATGAAGTATTTCTTGGCATATTGTAAAGTTTTTGATGTTGTGTTTCAGTTGTGAAAGGAATGAGATCATAAAGCCTCAAACGCTGCTTATCCCATGGATTTAAAGATTGCACTTTGAAACTGAGATTTCCACTTCCAGTCAGAAGTAAATTCGATTAATATGGCTTGTAATCACATAATTCATGTGAATTTTCTACTTAAGAATGTTTTAAAAAGTTTCCAAGTCTTGTTTCAGCATTAAACCACATGAATTGAATGTGTTTTGATGAGATGCACATCACACTTCCCATGCCTTCGACCTTCACATGAATTCCATCTATTTCTCATTATTTAGAACATATTATCTCATTAATCATTCTCCTATAAATAGAGGATCATATTCCTCTCATTTCCCAAGCTTTTGATAGTCTGTTAAACCTTGCAAAGATCCCAAAAGAACTCTTGACCATGAATTTCATTTTCTTATTTCCAAGCATTCTCTCTCCAAACTTGCCACAAATTCTTCATTCTTATAATCACACATACTTTTTACAACAAAATCCAACCAATTCGAGCATAGAATCATGCTACCAGAGTTTGGTTTTAGAGCTTACAAGTTGAACTTCGTTCAGGTAGATTTCTCAACCAAATCATCTCAAATAAATGCTTAGGGTATAGTCCCTTCTTCTCTAAAGCTTATGCTTCTTCTGGTTTGAATTTTCATGGTGATTTGATACTTGAACTTTCAAATTTCATTTTACAATTTCTCTCGGGTAATTTCCAAAATGGCTATGTTGTGGTTTATATAAATTTGGCCCGAGGATATGGTTGTGATCTTCTTGATGAGACGCATCCAATGAAACCACTATGACCTCCTAAATTTTCCATTTGAAGGATTTGATCTCTGCCCTAGTTGCAAGTGGCTGGAGGTTGAAGATGACCAACATGTCATCTTCAACCAATGAGAGTATGACAAATGAATTGTTGTGATTGGTCTGTTTAATGTGCCACGTTGTTTAAATGAACAAGATATAACACTCCATGTTATTTCTAATTTATTTTATTATTACAAAATTGTTCTAAAATTCCTTTTATATTTAAGAATTCACAACTCTTTCATTTTTATCCAAAAATTATGAAAAATTACACAAAAATACTTCGAATTATTTCTGACTTTGTGAATTTTTTTTCCTTTTTTTCATTTTGTTGTTTGTTATTTTTTATAATTTTTGGATTGTTTTCTTTACTTTAATTGGTTTAAAAATACTTTTAATACTTTTCAAATTGTGAAAAACTTATGGAATGATCCAATGATAGTTTGAAAACTTATGGTGACATCATTTAACTTTTATTTCTGACTTTGCTATTTTTCTTGATTTTTGGTTTATTTTTTATTAATTTTTGCATTTATAAAGTTAGTTTATTACTTTAAAAAATTATAAAAAAAAATTGTCATCACTTGTTGACACATGTTTGATCTATGGTAATTTTTTTGAGTTATTATTTGGTGTTTTTATACACTTTGTGTATTTCATCAATTAATTCCATTTAACTAACCATTCTAAATTGTTTTTATTAATTGTTTTTATTAATGGTTTTAAATACATTTTATTTTTTATTTTTGTGATTGTTTCTGACTTGTGGATAATTGATGATACTTTGGGTCAATTTCCTAAATATCATTGGAACTTGGGTGTTGATAGGTTGAAAAACCAAATCCACCAAAATGGATGAATGATATTGATGAAGTTGAAACCCTTCTTTTGGTTTCATATGAGGCTTGAGTTCCATCATGACATCCTCATTCATCTTCATCTATCCCCTACTTCTTTCCTTTAAGTGATCATTAGTGGCCCAAACTTTATGTTTGAAGGTCCAAGCTTGATTGTTGATTGAACCATGGATAAAAACCCTTGAATCTTGTTGCTAGGAGGCTTGGATTTTATCAATCCTCTAACAAGTCTTCTTCAACTTTAACCTAAGTTCAATATTCAACCATCATTGATAATTTATCCTGGATTTCATCTCCTTCATCCCTCTTCTTTTTCATTTCTTGAAATAATCATTAGTGGCGCAAACTTTATGTTTGAATGTCCAAGTATGGTTGATTGATCATTTTTGGTCCAATAGCTTTGAAGCTTGTTGTTACGAGGCTTTGATTTTATCAATCCTCTAATGAGCTTCACTAATCTTGGTCAAAGGTCATCTTTCAATCATCATTGGTCATCCTTGTAACCATTAACCATTAACAATTAACTTCTAACTTCTAACACATTAACAATTTACTTTACTTTTTGCCTTTATTTTATGCATTTATTTTATGTCTTTACTTTATGTCATTTACCTTTAGCATTTAAATCTCATGTTATTTTCCTTTTGCTCACTTAAGCATTTATTTTATGTCATTTTATCTTTGCTCATTTGAGCTTTCTTTTAAAGACACTTAATAACCATTTGAACGTTAAAAGATTTAAGGCTCTATGAAATATTTGGTTGCTATCCTTAGAATATTAGAGTTGTGGATTCTTTGGACTTAAGATTAGAAGCCTTTCTAGCTTGAGACCTTGGAACTTTGGCACCTTGTTAATTATACTGTCTGAAGTCCTTGGGGTTTACTCCAAGGCATTTGTTTGTTTTTATCTACGTGCAGGTTATTCTGAGTCTTATACTTTGTCTGAAGTCCTTGGAGTTTACTCCAAGGCATTGTGATTTGGAATTTCTCTATGTACAGATGTTACTCTGGCCAATTTATGTATGAAGTCCTTAGGGTTTATTCCAAGCCATGGATTTGTAAATTGTTCATATGCAGGTGCTATTTTGAACTAAAGAAAGTTCATCTGATATATTGAATTTTTTGAACAAATGAAGACTTTTCTTGGTTCTAAGTTAATTTGAGGCATAAGTTAATCTTAGGCATAAGTTCATCTGAGGCTTACTTCATATGAGGCTTGGTTTTCTTTTTTCATGCTTGCTTAGTTTTAAATCCAAAGGATGGGCATTCTACATTGACTTCATTTTGTCAAGTGTTGGCTTTTTGTTTGGTTAGACCTTTCCTTACTTTAGCTTTTACTTTGTGCTTTAGGATAATCTCTTATTCTCTTACCCATCTTCTTTAATTTCAAAATCTTATCCCTCCTTTCCAAAACTCTTTTTGTTTTTAAACTTGAATCGCTTTCATAAAACACTTGGACTTAGGTCCATGCAATTTCATAAACTCTTTTTCTTAATCAAATTTCAATCAATTTAATCATACTTTGACATATTTTTTAAGAAGACTAAAAGTAATTAACCTCATTTAAATAAAATTTTCCACTTTCTCTTTTTTACTTTAAAACTTTTCTCAAAAAAGATTAGACTCTTGTTGATCTTGTAGTGATGCAAGCAACTATACTTTTACAATATGTAGTGAAATGCAACATTTTCCACTTGGGTGTTGAGTGATGTCTTGTTGATTTTAAATCCAAGCTATCTCCTCAACTTTGAGATGATGCAAATGTTCATTTCTCATAATTGTGGATAGTAAGTATGTTTTCCTCTTGGATATGATGAGATGCCTATTCTTCTTAAAATTTAATCATCACATAAACTTTCAAAAAACTTGAGAAGAACTACGTGGTTTGGATTTCATCATTGCACCTTGGTGATACATAAGCTTGAAGCTAATTGTAGTTTTTCCAAATCAAAATTAATTAAAACATTTCTTTTCCCATCTGTACCTTTTATTTTGTAACTACTTCTTTATAGCCAAATTACACAAATTTCGAAAGAGGTTCCCACGCAGTACCCTAGATGTTTAGGGTGCAAGTACCTTCCCTTTGAATAACAAATCCCCTTACCTTGATCTATACTTTAATTTGGGTTTGTTCACTTTTTCCCATTCCTTTGGATAAAATAAAAGTGCGGTGGCGACTTTCATTGATTTGGTGAGTTAAGTCAATCCAACAACTTTGTCTCAACATTTATTCTGCTGCAACATCAACATATAACTTCAGACTTCGCAGCAGAATCATTTTCTCAACATAACGTCACTTATTTCATCAAAATATCAAGACCTTTTAGTGTTGTAGAAGTTTAACATCAAACTAATTCAACAACTAACGAAACTCATGGAATGTATTTTAAACAAATTAATGAACTTTAAATAATCAAGTGTTTCCAACCCCGATGTTACATATCAGAGCAAGGATGAGTAATCACAACATCATTACAAAAGATATACGAAATACATATAGTAGTTACCACAAAATTATTAAGAAATCCATATATCATCATACATCATGTATTATACTCACACGTCTACATAATTAATACAAATCACAACGTCATTATATCATCAATTCAACATTCAACACCAAACATCACTTAAGTCACAAGATCATTAATCATCATTTATTCAACAATCATGCAATGCCACCAAGAATGCAATACAACTTCATGGACTCATGCATGTGGTACCAAACTTCACGGATGAACACTTGGTAATTTCCCTCCAAATATCCCCACCATAGGATCGATTCTCGAATGGAACCAGAGCACCTCATAATAACACACTCAATCAACACAATGGGATTAAAGACATCACTGGAAAAACTTCCTAACAACATCACTGGACCAATATCCTAACATATGCCAAGAATTCATGACGCACATCACATTAGTAATTCGACCACGACTAGTCAATTTCATCACCATATAAACATTCTTCATTAACATCATATATTCATCATCACATAGCAGGTATACATATAGTTATCATGCACGTTGTCAAATAACATCACAAGTATCACTCATCACATACATCAACATAAAAATCATCATAATTAATTTCACAACAACAACATATTCATCATCAGAAACAGGACATCACAATTATCAAGTATACAAGACAATTGCATTTCCCCCCCAAAACGACATAAGTTGAAATTATTAATCGCCAATTCGTATGTAACTATTCTGAATTTTGGTACTAAAATCATTTAAATAGAAAGTATGTTCAACCAACATTCCAACAATCTGAACCACGCGTCAATCAGATACTCACAACTCCAGTTATAAATTTTCAAAGTTTCAAAAATAATTCTGCCAGAACAGTGGTAACCAGTTACCCTCATACTGGTAACCGATTACAACTTCTGTAACCCAATTCCACGCCTCTGCGATGTGTTTGGTAATTGGTTACACCCATACTGGTAACCGGTTACACCCCCTGAAACATCCACTTTCTACTTTTTTTTTGTATGAAAATCATCTTTTCCCAACTCAAAACCCCAATTTTTCTACATCATAATCCTTAATTTAGTTTACCACATTATCATACTTCATATACTATATTCTAACACCGTTAAACATACCAATTTCATCCATAGGACATTAAACATCACAATAATTGGCAATTTCATCAGTGTTCACATATTATCCGAAAGTCACTATAAACCCCAAACAATCCTACATATACCTAAACCCCATATCAATTATAATAACAAGGATCACCCCCTTACTGAAGATAGAGAAAAACACAAGAAGGGGGGGGGGGGGGGGGGGGTTGAATTGGGTATTTAAATTATTTTTGCAAAAAATTTTTGGCTACTCAGCACACAATTGAATAACAAGTACAATGAAAGCTAAAAAAACATAATTATTTTTATACAAGTTCACCTTGAGAATAAGGTTACGTATTGTCCACCCGCCAAGGTGAATTCTCCTTTGAAAAGAACTTAATCCACTAATCTTGAAAGATTACAAACAACCTCTAAGAGTCTAGAAAGACACCTTAGCCCTCTCAAGTATACAGACTAGAAAGTCACTTGAGGAAAATAACTGTTTGAAAAAATTACAATGAAAAGTTTATAGCTTGCTTCTTGGATAAGCATGATAAACACAATTTAAAAACAATATATGAACGCTAAAATATGATTTTTTTTCTTTTGAACTTTGTGCTCTATTTGTCTTTATAGTTTTTTTTTTTGTAGTTTGGAGTGATGATGAAGTAGTCTTTATACAGGCCATCAAAAAATAGTTTGTTGAAATAAATAAGGAAGGAGCATTAAAAATATTCCTTTTATGTTTCTCCATTAGTGAGGGAAAAATTGTGCCTTTAATGATAATCATCATTGAGTAGGATGTGTATTGACTAAGTATTCTCCATATTGTATTAATGTGTCTGATGCTTCTGGTATAAAGTCTTTGATACTTATAATTATTTGATGTTTCTAGACTCAACATTCTAAGAATAAAGTTTTTGTTGTCCTTAATATGATAGGAGATTATTTCAGAAATAGAATTAAAACTTCTGATGCTTTGTACGCTGTCCTTTCTTCATAATCAAAAGTGGAATTTCTGACCAACGTTGCATGTTGTCATTTCTTTATGAAGTTCTACGCAAGTGCTTCTGATCTTTTAATAGGACTTGTCCGATGATGTCATTCATCATTGATAAGCTAGAAACATTTTCTTGCACATCATAAACTTGGAGCACAAATAATTTCATATAATATATTTTTGTTATCGTTAAAACAAGGATTTGTCTAGAAGCACTTTTTGTTCTAACTATCTCCCCATTTTTATGATGACAAAGATTTTCATTTTGATGAAATTATTTAAGATAATAAAAGAGAATAAACTCCCTTAAAAAGTAAGCAGACTCCCCATGAGTCTTATATTCATTTCATATGAGACAAGTTTCGTTAACGTGATCTGGAGTGATCCTGAAACTTTCTAGAAACATTCTAAGCAGAAGGTTAGATAATAAAGTGAGTGTTGAGTTTCTAGAGACTTTTTTATATTATCAAAATCATTTGTATTACTCCCCCTTTTTTTCATAATTAAAAATAATCAAAATGAGGAAGAGAAAAACTTTTCATTAAGTAGAAATAAGCATACATAGTAAGAAAAAAAAGAGAAAACACAAAAAAAAATTAAGGGTTTTGTGTAAGGTTTCTCTGAACAAGTTGAGTAAGCAGATTCTGAACATTATTGTTAATCTCATCCTTCTTATCAAGCCTTTCCTTCACATATTTCTGGTCCCGTTTCATCTCTTCCATGGTAGTCAAAAGTTGTTTCAGAATAGAAGAACTTTCTGACACATCTTGCGACGACCCAACAACTTCCTTATCAACTTCTCTTTTTCTGGCCAATTCTCTTTTCCTTGAGAGCTGCATCAGTAGCTTCCTTTTCAGTAGCTTATTTTGCTGCAATATTTTGGGCTTCAATCTCTAGATACCTTTGTTCAGCAACTTGGGCACATTGAGTCTGATGCTTAGCAGATACATTCTTGAGTTTGATGAGTTTTACACTCAGAAATATCTGAAACCTATTCTAGCTAGCATTTAAAATAGCAGGATCGCTACTGGTGTTAAACGCCTGATTTAGCTTTTTCACTTTCCATACATCATTGTCCTTAAGTTTAGAAAGTATTTCTTCAAGGTTGGGAAGTGGAATATCAGAAGGTTTTGAGGTTAGTTCTTCATCATAATCATTCCCTTCAGAGCTGTCTAGATCAGACGGTTGTTTAGATGAGTGAGCAGGTGAGGATCGAGTGGGCTCAGAAAGTTCTGAGAAGGTCGTTCCTTCAGGGATAGCATAAGTATTTCTAGTTGAGATGGTGGAAAATTGGTTAAGGGGAGGTTGTAAATGTGTGCTTTCCGTGATAATAACAATATTATCTGTTGTGGAAGTTGTTAGAACATAGTTTGGTTCTATATCCTTGTAAGAGTTTTGATGATAATAAACACTCAAAGAACAATTATGCTCCCTAAATAAGTATTTTATTTTGAAGAGAAGTTCTGATGCAAGAAGCACAGAATATTAGATAGATCATGATGTAAGAAGCAAAGAAGACTAGATAGACCATCTTACATAGAAGAAATATGTGCAACACGCTTAAATAAAGAAGTTCTAGTGATACAACTTCTTGGTGCACTAAACGCTTCAAACAAAGAACTCTGTTATTCTAATATGTAATGTTTTGGAAAGAAGTAAAGGAGTCTCAACAGTAACATTCAACTTCTGATATAATCTTTAGCAAGCATGTTCTGTAGTGTTACATTTCATTCATGGCTATTCAAAAGTAACGACTGAAAGAGGAAAATAATCTTTATGTTTGGAAAGTTCATCACTAATATTTATCAATATTCCAAAAGCACCTCTCGTGCATTGCCTATATAAACAAGACTTGAAGAAGAAATCATTTACGATTTTGGCTGCGCACTGCAAACGAGAAAATATCACTACCTTCAATCCTTTGTTTTTTCAATTGTGTAATACATCACTTGTGTGATACTGTTTTTTGTTAGAAAACATATTTTGGACACACTTTCTAATATATTGTACTGTGTAATACCTTGAGAAAACTAGGTTATGGTTTAACCTCAAGAAGACTTTGACACTTGTCATTGTATCTATGTAATCAAGCTTGATTAGTTGATTAGGAGCTCGTTTGAGAGAGGCGAAATCACCTTGGCGGGTGGACTGGAGTAGTTTGAGTTCAAATGAACCAGGATAACCAACATGTTTTTTATTTTAAGTTTTAAAAACCCAATTCAAACCCGCTTCTTATGTTTTTCCATTCTTCAATTGGTATCAGAGCACCTGGTTCTGAGTGCAAACACTTAACCATGTCAGAAAAACATCCAAGCAAGAGAAACACTATGGTGGGACCAAGCCAGAACATCAGCAATGATTATCATGATGAGAAAGACAGAGTCAACGGCAAACCTCCAATCTTTGATGGTGAAAACTTCGATTACTGGAAAGACAAAATTGAAAGTTTCTTTCTAGCTCATGACGCTGATCTCTGGGATATGGTGATTGATGGGTACATACATCCAGTTGACGAAAGCAGTCAAAAGATCGAGAAAAAAAAGAATGAAATATCATCAAAAGTGAGAATTCAGAAATTATCACAAAGCCAGAACAACTCTCTTAAGTGATATCTCATACACAGAGTATGAGAAGATCACAAACAGATAATCACCAAAACACATGTTTGACTCCTTGCGAATGACGCATGAAGGAAACAGGAAAGTCAAAGAAACCAAAGCTCTTACTCTCATTCATAAGTATACAACTTTCAAAATGGAAGAAGACGAAACCATTGAAACAATGTTCTCAAGATTTCAAATTCTGGTTGCTGGACTAAAAGTTATGAATAAAGGATACTCAACTGCAGATCACGTAAAGAAAATCATCAAAAGTTTACACAAGAATTGGAGACCCATGGTCACAGCCCTAAAACTGGCCAAAGATCTGAACAAAATATCTCTTGAAGAACTTGTCATCTCCCTGAGAAGTCATGAGATAAAACTAGACGAATATGAGCCCCAGAAGTAAGGCAAGTCTTTAGCTCTTAAATCTAACAAAAAATATGAACCTAAAGTTTTGCAGGAAAAAGAAGAAAACTCTGGTGGATCCTCATAAGAATAAGACGCACTATCTCTTCTCTCCCGAAGAGTCAATCAGTTGTGGAAGCACGGGCAAAGGAAGTTCCGAACTTTCAGAAGAACAAGAAACAATTCTGAACCATCTTCTGGATTCAGAAAATCAAGCAACAAAGACATTGTTTGCTATGAATGCAATGAACAAGGTCACTACAAAAGTGACTGTCCAAATCTTCAAAAAGAGAAACCTAAAAAGAACCTCCTTAAAGAAAATAAGAAAAGCCTTATGGCATCATGCGATGACTTAGAATCTTCTGAAGCTGAAACAGAATCAAAAGATGAAAGATCCGACATAGCCCTAATGGCCAATGTATCAGATGACACTGGATCATCAGAATTAAACTCAGAGGCAGAAGAGGTATTCTCTAACTTTTCTAGATCTCAATTAGAAGAAAGTTTGTCAAAAATTCTTGAAAGATATCAACAACTTCGAGTCAAAAACAAAAACCTGAAAAGGATCTAGTATATGACTATAAAGAAACTAAGAAACTGAAAATATAAATCTCTGAGCTTAAAGAAACAATTTCAAAACTCGAAAATAAATTACAAAAGGCTCAAAAAGAAACTGTCTCAGAAGTTTCTAGTACCTCTCATAAGATCAGTAAAGAATATGATCATAACTTTAAATATTTTCTTGCTAAAAACATAGATAGGAGCCAGATGGCTTCAATGATCTATGGAGTTAGCAGAAATGGAAGAAAAGGGATAGGATATAAGGGTAAAGTATCTCAACCTAAGAAAGTTAAGGATATAGTCATAAAACACACACCCCTTTATTCTCACTTCACCTATGGGCACACACATGATATAAAGTATACTGGTAATGCTTTTTCTGCTAAACCAAAATTCAAACAGAATTTTGGTAACTCTAACAAACAAGGACCCAAAAAAGATATGGGTACTTAAGGACAAAAATATCTATGTTACAAATGTGTTTAATAGAAAAATTGAAACACCAATCTTGGTACCTGGACTCTGGATGCTCTCGGAACATAACAGGAAGAAAGCATATGTTCAAAAGCTTGGAACTTAAATCTGGAGGCTATGTAGGTTTAGGAGGCAATCAAAAAGGAACGATTATTGGCTCTGAAACTATTGGTAATGGTACACTTCCTTCTTTAATTAATGTTCTGTTAGTAGATGGATTAATGCATAACCTGTTATCCGTAAGTCAATTAAGTGATAACGGTTATGATATAATCTTCAATTAAAAGTCATGTAAAGAAGTTAGTCAGAAATATGGATCTATCCTATTTAATGGAAATAGAAAGAACAACATATAAAAAATAAAACTTTCTGAACTAAAAAGTCAGAATGTAAAATTCCTAATTTCTGTTAACGATGAGCAATGGGTCTGGCACAGAAGATTGGGGCATGTTAGTATGAGAATAATTTCTCAGATTAAAAAAATCAATCTGGTAAGAGGACTTCCTAACTTGAAGTTCAGCTCATATGCTCTGTGTGAAGCATGTCAAAAAGGTAAGTTTGCAAAACCTTCTTCCAAAGCAAAAAATGTTGTTTCTACCTCTTGACCATTATAACTTCTGCATATAGATCTATTTGGACCAGTGAAAAATGCATCGATTAGTGGCAATAAGTATGGATTAGTGATCGTAGATGACTATAGAAGATGAACATGGGTAAAGTTCTTAAGACACAAGGATAAGTCACATTATGTGTTCTTTACTTTCTGTAACCAAGTTCAAAATGAAAAAGATCTTAGAATTGTTAAAGACAAAAGTGATCATGGTGGGGAATTTGAAAACAAAAAATTTAAATTATTTTTTAATAAGAATGGTATCTCTCATTATTTCTTTTGTCCTAGAACTCCTCAACAAAACAGAGTTGTAGAACGAAAGAATAGAACTTTACAAGAAATGGCCAGAACCATGATCAACGAGACTAACATTGTTAAGAACTTCTGGGCAGAAGTAATTAACACAACGTGTCATATTCAGAATAGAATCATCATAATACCTATTTTAGATAAGACTCTATATGAACTGTAGAAGAATAGAAAGCCCAACATTTCTTATTTCCATCCATTTGGATGTACTTTTTTTTATTGTAAACACTAAAGAACATCTTAACAAGTTTGACTCTAAAGCACAAAAGTGTCTCATGTTAGGATACTCTGAATATTCAAAAGGTTATAGAGTATATAACACAGAAACACGAATTTTGGAAGAGTTTATCAGTGTCATATTTGATGATAAGCTTGGCTCCCAAAAGTCAAAGCAAGGTAAATTTTTTGCAGGTATAGAAGTTCAAATTGCAGGTACTAAAGACACTGCATTAGAAGTTCTCTATAAATAATCACAGTCAAACTCAAAAGAAGATGTCACAAACATTATTGCAACTATTATACCCCAATTTTTGCCCCTAAGATTCCTCTATCATATCATATCAACTCGATCATAAAAAGATCACACTAGTGTTTGGTTCTTCTCCTTATCTTTATCTTTGCTCCTGAGATATCACCAAGCACCTTGAATCGTGTGCCTCGTATATATGTATTTTATATTTTACTGACTTCTGACCAAAACTCCAAAATATGTTTTGTCTGTTTTGTGTCTTGAAAGACAGGGTTTGCGACCAAGAAGTTCAGGTGATGACTCTCCGATTAGGGTTATGGTTCGTTCAAGCAAAAAATAGTTCCCAAAATCCTATGGCTCAGAGCGGTGATGTATAATCATAGGTAGCGTTATCCTCAAGTTTCATTCAGCATAGTTAAGACGAGTCTGGTTGCTTAATTCTCAATATTCTTCGAGATAGGTTCATGTGTTTATTTCGATGCCTTCTTCGACGTCTCAAGTTCATATGTGATTAATAGTGTCTTGGGTGGTGAAAAAGATCAAGCTCGCGAGTTGATTTGAAGTTGTCAAACCAAAAGTCAATGTTTTCCAGTTTGAGTTCGAATGATCATAACATCCTTATTGATCAATATTTTTTTTAGCGATTCTTCGAGCTTATGAGTCTCCTTGATGTCATCTCCAACTTCTCTTTACAAGTCAAAAGCTAATGATATGAGGAACAAATTTGCTTCAGAAGGTTTCTCGAATTGATTTCAGCGATTGCACCTTAAATTTCGCCCCTAATTTTTTCAGTCGTAGTTTCATATCATATTTTTCTATTTGGTCACAATCATTAATAAATAGTTTCATTCAACACATTTGCGTCATCCAGTCATGTTTAAGCTGACCAAAAGTCCGTTTAAATTGACATTTGCATCATTTTGCAGTTGTAAAATATCTGACATTTCACTTCATGCATTTTTATTTGTTTACTCTTTTCTTGCATTGCTCCGAGTTGTTTATATGTCGAACATAAAAAAAATTCGATTTTACAGACAGACTATTCAAAGCGATTTGACAATGTACGAAAAATTAGCGAGAAAAATATTTCAAGTTTCCACCTTTTACCGATCATTCTATGAATCTGTGTTTCACCTAGATTATGATGGTATGCTCGCTTTATTTTTTCGGTACAATTTGAAGTCTCATTTTTAACCGTAAACATTTGTGCAGTATGATATTTTTATTCTCATTTTATTTCAATTTTGACATTTTGAATATTTTTTCTTTAATCTTTGTTAGATGTAGTTTATTTTAATATGTTCATTTTATTTTTTTCAGATAAACTTTTGTCCGTTTTTTACCGTTTTTAGTCATTTTAGGTCTTTATTTTTTATTCAAAAAAAAAATTCAAAAAAATTATTTTAATTTGAGTTAATTTTTATACTTTAAGGTTTTTATTTTATTTTTATCATTTAAGGGCATTTTTTTGTCATGACAATATATTGTTTACACTGTGCTTGATTCCTATTAGTTGTTGACAGAATTTACAGATTGATAAAATTGAAGATATTAAGCAACAGTCATGATTAATTTGAAATCACAATTCTCTCATCATTTATTCTATTTAAATAGTCTAATTCATCACTAATTTCACACAAAGAAAAGCAAAAGCAGTAACAGTCCACTTTCTCTCTTAAACTTTCTATCCTTCTTTTCTCTTCCTAACAAACAAAAATAACAAAGCAATAGTAGTATCATAATCCCTCATTTCTCTATTCCTCTATTCACAAATTGGAAACCCTATCTTCATACAAACCCCCTCCGCCAACTTCTCCAATCCATTTAAACCTTCCTCCGCTAACCCACTGTTAACCACTCCGTCAACTAGAAGTATACTCCTTTCACCCTTCAACCTTCAATTCATCTTTCATTACCCACAAACCCCTTCCATTGTTAGCTAACCAACACATCCACCCAATCTCGCGAAACAGCAAATTCCCTTCCTTCCATCACCGTAACATCATCACCGCATCACCTAACTTCTATCCGTTCCGTGATTTCTAGCGGTAACTCACCGTAACAACACCCTTCGTCAATGTTACTTTGATGTTGTCGTCGCCTTTCCACTGATTCTGCAGCCAGTAAATCCGCGATTCACTTTTCAGTTTCAGTTTGACGTGTATGCTTCTGATTTCAACCGTTTAGGTAATTCTCGATGCTTCTTCCGATGACTTTTATGTTGTGACAAATGTTGTGATGAACTTCTGAAAACAACTTGTTTTAGTGTTTATGCTTGATACTTTTGAACTGTTATGCTGTGAAATTGTATGATAATTGGTTTGATTGAGAAGTTTGATTGTGATAGTTGTATGTCGATAATTCTGTGATGTCCTTTTCTGCTGAAAATTTAAGTTAACTATTTTGTTGTGATAAGATAAAAAAAAGAGAAGAAAACAGTTGCTGTGTTTTGTTATTTTGAGTCGATTTGAGTAAGGATAATTGCAGATTTTTAGTTCTTGTGCGTTAATTTCGCACGATAAGATCGCGATGACAGTACCATGATGATTTGTGATTAAATATGGGTGGAGTTCTTGATGCTAATGTTTGTATCAAGCTTGTGTGAAATTCCAATGTCGAATTTGTGATACGATTGTTGATTAGTCTATGTTGAGTTAATATGATTGATTGTTGAATGGTACTTTTGTTTGAGTTCTTATTTGGTTAGGGAAAACATGCTATTCGAGATATCTTGAAGGTTTGAGGTGGTATTTTGTTGTTTAATTCAATTGGAATTCAAAGGTTTAACTTGTGGGTAGTGTCGTTTTATCTTCGAGTTTGAACTTGATTGTTTGAGGTAAATTCTATGGAGCATTTTTGGATGATATAGCTGCTGCCCGGATTTTGTACGATTGAGTTTAATTTGAATTGAAATCAATTTTTCATGTTTAAATTTAGAATTGAATATTGGCATGTGATCTTTGCTTTTTTTTGTTTCATTTGTGAATTAAGAATCATGATAATTAATGACATTGTTATGCAATTAGATTTGTTTTCGAAAGGTTAACATGGTTGGTACATCACTTTGTTTTCTCATTAGTTTTGAACCCTTTTGAGGTATTTTTTTATCAAGTATTAACGATTTGTGTTGATGTTGTCTTGTTATTTGAGTCATTTTTAAGGGAGTTTTTGGATGATTTTTCAAGTTGAATTCGATTCACAAATTTTTTTGGTTATTATCGGTGTTTGTACATAATCTTGGAAATTGATTATTCATGAGATTTTATGCTGTCCAACTTTTGTTTGCATATTTAAGTTTGATTTTTCATGTATCAGATTTGAATTGAATTAGAGTGAATTCCTGAATTTTATCTGTGTAAATATTCATTTGTTCATGTGCATTCATGCAATTTCCATTCAATTTCATACTTTGTGATTACTAACATAGATTTTAATAGTTGCAATTTCCTTCATTTTATTTCATACCGCTTATGCTACTGACGAGTTTGTTTATTGTGAAGGTTTCTGATAATTGTTTCAAGCAATTCATTATCGCATAGCACATATAATTTCTTCTTCATTTACTTTTTATTGTATTCTTTACTTTACTATTCCGATTTAATATTTGGTACTGTAAATATATAATTGTATATAATATTTTTACTATATAGTTTATTCACTTCACTTATAAATAAATTCTGGTTATGTGAATATTATTTTTATTGCGTTACGATTTTAAACTTTAATTCAAATTAAATTCTGAAAATCGTACGGACGCATACATTTTTTCCCGTGCTATTAGTTTTGTCAGTAAATTTCATGTGATGCAGGGAATTTTCTCTGATACCGTGAGCTGTATTTTTAATATCTTGAATCTTATCCAGTATCATGAGCTTCATCCACGATTTCTTTATCCGTGATTTATTTTCAGGTGTCACACCTCTCGCTTCTGATTGAATGTGCTTTATTCGCTTCTTGGAGTATTATCTTATATCTTGTTTTTTGATGCTGTCAGCTTGTGATTTATTTTCACCTGAGGTTTGGTATACTCTTAGCTTATCTTTTTCTTTCCGTGGCTTTAACCCCAAAGTAATGGGAACATAGTATTGACTTCATCATGTCAAGTACTGGTTTCTTATTCGGTCGGATTCTCTTTACCATACCGTTCACCTTCCTGTACACACGACATTCTTTTCTCTCTTTCTTTAATTTTCAAAACCTTCTCATCTTTTTTTCAAAAGCTTTTTGTTTATAAACTTAATCGCTTTCATAATAAACTTGGACTTATGTCCATGTATTTTCAAAAATTATTTCTTAATCAAACTTTAATGAACTTAATAATACCTTGACATTTTTGTGGGAAGACTAAAAGTCAATCAATCTCATTCAAACCATTCTTCCATTTTGGCTTTTACTTTAAAACTTTTTCTCAAAGGATTAAACTCTTGTCAATCCCTGTAGTGATGCAAGCGACTATACTTCTACAATATTTAGTGAAGAGAGATATTTTCCACTTGGGTGTTGAGTGAGACTTTGTTGATTTTTAAATCCAAGCCATATCCTCCACTTTGAGATGATGCAAATTCTCCTTTCTCATGATTGTGGGTAGTAAGTATGTTTTCCACACGGACAATGACGATGATGTCTTATCTCTTAAAATTAGCCAACACACTTGTGTTTTAAATTTTTTAAAGGTGAACTATGAGTACCCTGATCCCCTATTGCACGAAAGGTGGTACGTAGGCACTAAAGGTTCGCAACCGCGGCGGGTGCAAAAATCATAAAAAATACTTCTTTTTTTTACCTCCACCATCTATTTTTTATACAACATTTAATAGCCAAAATATAAAGATTTTACAAAGAGGTTTCTGCGGAGTACCGTAGATGTTTAAGGTGCTAATGTCTTCCCTTTGCATAACCAACCCCCTTACCTAGAATCTTTCCCCCTCTTTTGGGTTATTCTCTCTTTTCCCATTCCTTTGGAAACAATAAAGCGCGGTGGAGATTTTTTTTATCTGTATAAGTCTAGTCAATCCAATGGCTTAGTCTTAAACATTTCTAGCGCTACAAAAAAAATGGTGACTTCACTGGGGACAGATTGACCTCTTACTGGTCCATCCCTAAGTGGGTTAAACCTATCTTTGTTTATATTTGTGTATGTGCTATTGTTTGTTATATATTATATGTTGTATATCTGTTTGTCTGGATTTTTCTGGTTTTCAGGGTGCTTGGTGATTTCACATAAGTCCTATACCCGGACTTGGGAAAATCTAAGATAGGACGGGCGGTATAGTCATGCTAACTTTGAGGTAGTAATCCAAAAAAAGGAGGCATGAGATCCCCCACTCAGTGGAGGCCCCTTTGACTGTAGTGTCATTTACCGAGTAATCGGGAAGACGTGCTGATTTATACTTGGGAGCCTGCTGAAGCTGAGGACCATAGAATATCTAACCCATCTTGGCCTTTTAGGTGTAGTGCGGAAGCTATGACAGAGTAACTCGGAAATAGTTGTTACGCGATACTACGCTCGGACGAGTTTTTCATGAGAATATTACTAATTACCGAGTTAATCGGGAAGTTGGTAATATCCGAAGGAAGGATGTAGACTCTGGGAACCTCTAGAACCTTGTTCAGCAGGTGATAACTTTGAGACCATACCTTATGGGTAGTACCTTCGACCTCATGCTCGTGACGTTGAACCTATGAACCCTATGCTTGTGATCTTGTGTGTGATTGTTGCATCATGCATCCATGCACTCATAAGCATCTTTTGAAGAGATACTATTTCAAGGGACTTAAAAGGTGACCATTTGTGAATATCTTAGGTACTTTTTTGACTATGGATTCTGGAAAAAGAAAGACCAAAAGATACAGTTTCAAAGATCCCAAGATAGATGAGTTGATCAGTCTAATTCCTGAGATTGAGTGCTCTGCAAATTTTCAGAGGAAGTATGGATCCATCATTTCTCTCATGAAGCTTAGGATGAAAGAGGGTATTCTCTCGACCTTGGTCCAATTCTATGATCTGATGTATCATTGCTTTACTTTCCCTGACTATCAGTTAATGCCTACACTAGAGAAGTATTCTTATCTGTTGGATTTACCTATTACCGATCATGTTCCTTTTACTGGTTTGGAGGGTGAGCCACAACCACACGAGATTGCTGCTTTGATCCATCTAGGGAAGTTTGAGGTTGAAGCCCATATGACTACTAAAGGAGGGATTAGAGGATTACCAGCTCAGTTCTTATTGGAGAAAGCTTGTTACTTTGCCAGGATGAAGAGTACAGTCGCTTTTGAGGCCATCTTTGCTCTACTTGCTTACAAGTTGTTTTTATTTCCTAATGTGGACAGGTTTGTTAACATTAATTCTATCAGGATCTTGATGATTGGAAACCTAGTTCCTATATTGTTGGGTGATTCTTATTACTCTATTCATCTTCGGAATTCTTATCATGGGGGGATTATTATCTGTTGCACGTCTCTGTTGTACTGGTGGTTTACTTATCACGTGCCTCAGTCTAATGCTTTCTGGGATGTCAGGAAGGAACCCCGTTGGGCTCCTAATATCATGGCACTTACTCACTCAGATATTGTTTGGTATCATCGGGCTTACCATGATGTAGAGATTGTCGACAGTTGTGGTAGTTTCCCTAATGTACCTCTTCTTGGTACAAATAGAGGAATTAACTACAACCCTGTTCTTTCACGATGACAACTTGGTTATCCTATGAGTGATAAACCAAATAGTATTCATTTGAGTAGTTTCTTCATGAAGGAGGGAAAAGACCATAAGGAAGCTAGAGAGCAGATTGTGAAGGCCTGGCGTCACATTCATAGGAAGAGTAGGAAAGACTTGGGACCTAGGGGGGATGTTTCTTTGGAGCCTTATCTTCAATGGGTCCAAACGAGAGCTATTCAGTTGAAGATGTTGTATTCCCGGGAAGCACCTATGCCTGATTTGTTTATGAAGACCACGCCTCCCTTATTGGATGATGTGGAAGAGCTACAACTTGATTTAGTCAGGATGCAGCAAGAAAAGGAAGCTTAGAAGAGTAAGTGCCAAACTTTAGAGATTTCCTATAGAGTAAACTTGAAGGAGAAAGACCAATTGATTGAGATTCTTGAGAGTCAGGCTTTAGAGACAACAAAGAGGAAAGGGGGTTTATTTTCCTCTAAGCCTCAGTCAGATGACAGTTGCTCACTTCCTGATTCAGGTGATTGGATAAAGGTTGCCACCATATATGTGGAAGAAAACCAGAGGTTGAAGGCTCAGATTGCCAGGCTTACAGGGAAGCACCAGCGTATAGAGTGATCTCGATCAGCTTTATTTCTTAGGGTTTTAGACTTTATTTTCATCTTGTAATTGGGATTATTGAAACTTCCATTTTGAAGTTATTATAATAAAAAATTTCAGTATTTCAAATGTGTTATTACTTTGATATTTGCAACGTGTCTATAAATCTTTAAGTCCCTTGATATATTAATAATAAAATAAATGATGTGCATTGCATATCATGCATCATATTACACATATTTCTTGCATTTGTTATGCATATCCAGGTGTCTTACCAAGCTTCTTTACTTTGTTCAGCAAGCTATCTCACCAGTACAATACCCGAGCTAATTTCAGAAGGAAGATGGACAACTTAGAACAAGAGAATCACGAGATGTGTGAGGAAGTTTCTTCTCTGAAGGCCGGCATGGGAAATCTCTATGCTCTAATGGAATCTCTAGTGGCTACTCAAAATCAGCCACCGAGTGTTCAACCTCAACAGACAAAGGTTACTACTGAAGCTCCAACTGTTCTTATGTCTGCTACTCCAACTACTGTTCAGAATCGCATGCCTCAAGGTTATCCATGGCGAACGCCAGAGAACTTTGTGCCTGAAGGTTTCAATCTTGGTCCTCAAGTTACTCCAGTTGTTCAGACTATTGTTACTCCTATACCTCTTGGGGTGCATGTTACTCCTGCTACACCTCCTTCGGCGAATATGGTCCCATTTGCTAATGATGATATGTATCGTCCTTTTCGTCCACCAAGTGAAGGCTTAGGTCTCTATGATCGAATGGATTAAGATCAGTTTGATAAGATGTAGAGGGAGATGAAGGCCCTCAGGGGAAAGGAATTATTCGTGCAGAATGTGAATGATTTATGCTTGGTCCCGAATGTCAAGATACCTGCGAAGTTTAAAGTCCCGAAATTCGAGAAGTACAAGGGCAACACTTGTCCTCGTGCTAATCTTATTATGTATATAAGAAGAATGTTTACCCACACTGATGATCAACGTCTGCTGATTCACTTTTTTTAGGATAGTTTGACTGGTGCTGCGTTGAAGTGGTACATGAGTTTGGACAGCGTCAATATCCATACTTTTAACGACTTGAGAGAAGCATTTATCAGAAAATACAAATACAACATGGACATGGCGCCTGACCGTGATCAACTCAGAGCCATGGTCCAAAAGGACAGGGAATCATTCAAAGAATATGCACACAGATGGCGTGAGGTAGCCACCCAAGTGATTCCTCCTATGGAAGAAAAGGAGATGACTAAGATTTCCCTGAAGACTCTGGGTGCTTTCTACTATGAGAGGATGGTAGCGAGTGCGCCAAGTGACTTTACTGAAATGGTGGGCATGGGTATCCGTTTGGAAGAGGCTGTAAGAGAGGGTTGTTTAACAAAAAGTGAAAGTCCTGGAAGTACGAAGAAGCCATCCTATGGGTTTTCCAAAAAGAAGGAAGGAGATACAAATGTTGTTATGCAAGAGAGGAGGGTTAATCCCCCTAGAAGAAATTATCAGCATCATCAACAGGTTGCCTCAATGGCTCCAATTATTGGTTTTAACTCCAACCACCGTTGCTTATTAGAGACCATCCCATCAGGGGAATCAAGGGAATAATTAGAGGAGGGAGAATTATGACCCTATTCCTATGAGCTATGAAGAATTACTTCCGGCATTAATTCAAAAGAAGTTGGTTCAAACCAGATCACCTCCCACTATACCATCACTGTTGCCTTGGTATTACAAGGCATACCAAACACGTGCTTTTCATTAGGGAGCACTAGGGCACAATGTTGAGAACTGCTATCCTTTGAAAACTGAAGTACAAAAATTGGTGAGCTCTGGTATCTTATCCTTCAAAGATGTTGGCCCTAATGTGAAAGATAATCCTTTGCCAAAGCATGGAGGAGCAAATGATGTGAACATGGTGGCTGGTTGTCCAAGCGACTTCCGGATTTTCAATATTAATTTTGTTAGAGGAGATTTGGTAAAAATGCATGCAGACCTCTGCGAGTTTAGTTACTACACTCATGACCATGCTGGTTGTGGTATCTATAGTACTAATATACAAGGTTGTGACAAGATAAGAGCTGATTTGCAAGAGATGATGGATGAGGGTCTCATTCATATAATCAGGCCTACGACAGAGTATGTAGAGGAAGTAAACATGGTTTCTGGATGTCCTGGAGAGTTCAGAATCTTTGATGTGGAAAATATGAATGAGGATCTTGTACAATTGCATGCTACTTTCTTCCACATGGTTGGTCAGGTAGAACATGAATATGGATCTTGCCGAATTTGCTGTCAGGACTCCCGAGGATGTTCAATTGTAAGGAAATGTATTCAGTTATTATTTGATAATGGAACTATCAAGGTTATAGGCCGAAGGGATGATTACCATGAGGTTAATGAGATTGAGGCTTGTTTGGCTGAAGAAGAGTCAGATGATGAGTATGCCTCCGCGGAAGAGTTCTTCTCCTCAGATGAAGATATGTTTTCCAGAGATGACTTTGTAATGATTGAATGTGTTGAAGAGGGAGTAAATGTTATTGTGCCTTGTTTTGGTGAACCCACCCCCTTTTGAAGTTGAATATCATGGCAAGCCAACTATTACTCCATTAATGATTAGCTTATCGGGTCATGTCCCCTACAAGTCACACAAGGTTGTACCCTACAAATATAATGCTACAATTTTAGAGGATGGTGTGGAAGTTCCCATCCAGCCAATGCCTAATGTTGGAAATATGTTGTTAAGAAAGCCTTCTCTGGCGGTGCATTAATTCTTGAAACTATTGATGGCGAGGAGTTCCCATGTCCCATGAATGCTGATGCAGTCAAGAAATACTTCACCTAAATAAATAAAAGAACAGCTTGCTAAGTTGAAAACACAAAAGGGCGGCTTAGGCAAAAAGGAGCGTCTCGGTAGGCCGAAAACCCGAAAGGGCGGTCTAGGAAAAAATTAGAGACATAAACTGAATAAAATTTCTCGCTAAGTTGAAAACCCGCAAGGGAAGCTTAGGTAAAAGTTAGGGACTTTCTTGGCAAGTATATACATCAGACAAGACTTGATCATTGAAGCAACAATCTTATTGGATCCTCACCATACTTCAATGGAAGCTTTTGCTCATAATTTCAATGTTGTTAGAGGGAATATTGGTCATTGTATCTCAATGTATCTTTTCCATTACATATTACCATTTTCCGAACTTTGTAATAATTCGTGGAGTCTCGCCATTCCCAGACTACCATTATATCAATAAAATTTATACTTTTACATAATTCTTTGTAATTCTTATTTATTCAGCTTACAAAGACTCCATTTATTATTGATAATAATTTTCAAAGCAAAAAGATTAAATAACAAAGTTGTTTTTCAAAAGAATTTACAACTTACTTTTACTTTAGATTTTGTGATTCAAGAGGAAAACAAAAGTGGTGATCCCAGGAATGGATGAACTCCAGTAATTTTGGGAAGTTTTGTTTCCCCCAGGAAGGTTTTCTCAGGTTGTTTTCGCTGGTATGTGCATGATTTTTGTATATTGAAGACGATACCAATTGGCGTAAGGTGTGGTATTGGGTTTGTCATCCCATTGTCCCCAGTCAAGTGTTGGTTCATTTTTATTTTTTGTTTGCATGGTCTGAAGCCTCTATCCCAGATTCCCCAGTGAAGTCTTCCCTCATATGACAAAAGGTCTTGTTCCCTTGGTGAGCTGAGATGGAACTATTTGCAAAATGTCGCTCTTTTTGGCAGTGTTGGCATTATTGTTGGTATTTATTTCCCAGGAAACTAGACCAGGGCAGTATATTTTCTAAGAAGTGTTGAGACAGTTGTCAACCCTTTGGGTTTTCACCCTCCAAGTGCTGGTTTTGATTTAAAATCCCTATGAGTTTGACCTGTTTTTATAATGTTGACTTCTTGATTCCCCAAGAAAATGCATCTTTTGTTGGAATAAGTTTGCATGATATTAAGACTCAATCCAAGATTCCCCGGTGAAGGCTTCACTTATTTGATAAAAGTCTTTTCTCCCTGTGCTTGCTGGGTTGGACTCATTTGCGAAGTATCTCCCTTTCGGCAGTACTTGCATTTTGTTTGATTTCCCGATAATCAGGCAAGGGCAATGTTTTATTTAAGAAGTGTTGAGGCATTTGTCAATTTTTTGGGTTTTCACCCGCCAAGTGCTGGGTTTGATTTAAAATCCCCATAAGATTGATTTTTTGCTGTAATGTTTGACTTCTTTGTTAGAACAATGTTTGAATCTACTACCCTATATTTGAGTTTTGATGATAACAAAGTGAAAAGATATAGTATTTATATGTTTCATGTTTGAACTATATACTGCCTAAAATTACTATGCTCTGACTTGCAGATACGCTGATTAAAATAAGCAAGATCACTTCTTCAGCATCAGAATTTGATTTCATACACCAGCATCAGAAGTTGCTGAATCAGAACATCAAGATCAGATGATCAACTCACGTACATGCTGAAGCTTGATGAACAGAACTGCGCGTAAACACTCTGATACAAAAACAATAGTTCATCAGCAGCGAAGCAGAATCAGAATGAGCCAAGCCAGAACGTGCATTGAAGAAGCAACGGTATTGTGCATTGAACGCTAATTAATTCCAACGGCATCATTCTAGACAAGATCTGCTCAAAAAGGAAAGCTTGTTATTAGCATTGAATCAAGAATATTGCATTCAACGTTCATCTTCTCAAGTGCTATATAAACAAGGCTTCGAAGATTATAATGGCTAATGCTCTCCAATTCTCTACACGCACAAAGCTGAACAATAATCTTCATCTACCAGTTTTGCTAAACCCCAAACTCTGATACTCCATTAGTGTTTAGCAATCTAAGATTCTAAGCTTCATTTGTGTATACATCACAGTTGTGATAAAGTTTTGTAGAAAACATTCACACACATTTGTTTTATACCTTTGTAAGAAAGTGTTGCCTTGACAAACCGGATTGTGGTTTGAATCAAGAAGGCTTTAGCAGTTGTTAAAGCAGTCTGTAATATTCAGTTGAATATAGTGAATTAAGACCTCGTTGGAGAGAGGCGAAATCACCTTGACGGGTGGACTGGAGTAGTTTGAGATCAAACGAACCAGGATAAAAATATCTTGTCAATTGCTTTAAGATTTCAGTTTACAATTCAACCCCCCCTTCTTGTGTTTTTCACCCCTTCAATTGGCATCAGAGCGCCTGGTTCTGAGCTAAAACACTTAACCGTGTCAGTACAAGATCCAGCGTCAGAAAAACACAATGGCAGGAAACAACTCTCATTTCAGCAATGACAACAATGAGGACAGAGACAGATTCAGCGGCAAACCTCCAGTCTTTGATGGAGAAAACTTTGATTACTGGAAAGACAGAATTGAAAGCTTCTTTCTAGCACATGATGCTGATCTGTGGGATATGGTGACAGATGGATACACGCACCCTGTGAATGCAACTGGTCAGAAGATTGATAGAAAATCAATGACTGATCAACAAAAGCGTGATTTCAAGAATCACCATAAGGCCAGAACCATCCTCCTCAGTGCCATCTCCTATACTGAGTATGAAAAGATCTCCAACAGAGACACAGCTAAGAACATCTTTGATTCTCTCAGAATGACGCATGAGGGCAACGTTCAAGTCAAAGAAACAAAAGCTCTGGCGCTCATTCAGAAGTATGAGGCGTTCAAAATGGAAGAATCTGAATCCATTGAAACTATGTTCTCTAGATTCCAGATTCTGGTAGCTGGTCTCAAAGTTCTGGACAAAGGATACTCTACTGCTGACCATGTCAAGAAGATAATCAGAAGTTTACCCAAGCAGTGGAGGCCTATGGTTACTGCTCTGAAGCTAGCAAAGGATCTCAACAAAATCACTCTGGAGGAACTTATAAGCTCCCTCAGAAGTCATGAGATAGAGCTAGAAGCTGATGAGCCTCAGAAGCAAGGTAAGCCTTTAGCTTTAAAATCTAACAGAAAATCTGAATCTAAAGTTTTGCAGGCAGTTGAAGAAACATCTGATGGATCCTCATCAGAAGAAGACGAACTTTCCCTTCTCTCCAGAAGAGTAAATCAACTGTGGAAGCAAAGACAAAGGAAGTTCAGGAATCCCAGAAGATCTGATCAGAACGAGTCTTCTTCCAGATACAGAAGGACAGATTCTTCCTCTGGATACAGAAGATCTGAAGGCTCCTCCGGTAGCAAGAAGCCAAACACAAAAGACATCATCTGCTACGAGTGCAATGAGCAAGGACACTACAAGAGTGACTGCCCAAAGCTTCAGAGGGAAAAGCCCAAAAAGAAGTTTGGAAGAGAGAAGAAGAAAAGTCTCATGACCACATGGGATGACTCTGACTCGTCTGAAGCTGACTCAGAATCAGATGATGAAAGGGCAAACATAGCGCTCATGGCTAACATTCCAGATGATAGTGAAGCTTCTGAATCAGACTCAGAATCAGACACAGAAGAGGTATTCCCTAACTTCGCTGTTAATTTTACAAAGGCTGAACTTGCTGAAAGCCTCAATGAAATTCTGGAACGTTATCAGCAGATTAGAGCTAAATTCAGAGACCTGAAAAGGAATCTTGAATCTGACTCTAATAAGTCTGAGAGTCTCAAATTGGAAAACTCTGAGCTGAGAGATAAAATTTTAAAATTAGAAAACTCTTTACAAAACTCTCAGAAGGAACCAATTTCTGAAACTCCCAGCAACGCTGATGAGATCATCAAGGAGTATGATCACAGTTTCCAGAAGTTCCTTGCTAAAAGCATAGATAGAAGCAGAATGGCTTCAATGATCTATGGAGTTAGCAGAAACGGCAGGAAAGGAATAGGATACCAAGGTAAGGTTCCTACACCTAAGAATGTCATGGATTTAACCATTAAACACACTCCTCTAAGTTCACACTTTGTGTATGGTCACACACATGACATCAAATATACTAGTAGTAAGCATTCTGTGAAACCAAAATTCAACCAGAGTTTTGGTAAAACTAACAAATCAGGACCCAAGAAGATCTGGGTACCTAAGGATAAAATAATACATGTTGCAGATATCTTTAGCAGCAAGTCAGAAACACCAGTCATGGTACCTGGACTCTGGCTGCTCACGACACATGACGGGAAGACGGCATATGTTCCAAAGCCTGGAGGCCACGTTGGCTTTGGAGGCAATCAGAGGGGAAAGATAATTGGCTCTGGAACTGTAGGTAACGGAAATCTTCCCTCTATTAATAATGTTCTGCTAGTAGATGGATTGATGCATAATCTGTTATCCATAAGTCAATTAAGTGATAACGGTTATGATATAATCTTTAATCAAAAATCATGTAAAGCTGTTAGTCAGAAAGATGGGACTATCCTGTTTAATGGAAAGAGGAAAAACAACATTTACAAAATCAAACTTTCTGAACTAAAGAGTCAGAACGTAAAATGTCTTCTGTCTGTTAACAACGAGCAATGGATCTGGCACAGAAGATTGGGGCATGTTAGTATGAGAAGAATATCTCAGATTAACAAACTCAATCTGGTCAGAGGACTTCCTAATTTGAAGTTCAATTCAGATGCTCTGTGTGAAGCATGTCAGAAAGGCAAATTTGCAAAACCTTCTTTTAAATCCAAAAATGTTGTTTCTACCTCTAAGCCATTAGAACTTCTGCACATTGACTTATTTGGACCAGTTAAAACTGCTTCAGTCAGTGGCAAGAAGTATGGGTTAGTAATCGTAGATGACTATAGCAGATGGACATGGGTAAAGTTCTTAAGACACAAGGACGAGTCACACTCTGTGTTTGTTACCTTCTGTAACCAAGTTCAGAATGAAAAAGATCTTAGAATCGTTAAAGTCAGAAGTGATCATGGTGGAGAATTTGAAAATAAAGATTTTGAGTCATTCTTTAATGACAAAGGCATTCTGCATGATTTCTCTTGTCCTAGAACTCCCCAACAAAATGGAGTTGTAGAACGAAAGAACAGAACATTGCAAGAAATGGCCAGAACCATGATCAATGAGACAAACGTTGCTAAGACTTTCTGGACAGAGGCAATAAACACAGCGTGCTACATTCAGAATAGAATCTCAATAAGACCTATTCTGGAAAAGACTCCATATGAATTGTGGAAGAACAGAAAGCCCAACATTTCGTATTTTCATCCATTTGGATGTACTTGCTATATATTGAATACAAAGAATTATTTGAACAAGTTTGATTCTAAGGCACAGAAGTGTATTATGTTAGGATACTCTGAACGCTCAAGAGGGTACAGAGTATACAATACAGAAACACAGATTGTGGAAGAATCAATCAGTGTTCGTTTTGATGACAAGCTTGACTCTGAAAAGTCAAAGCAGAATGAAAATCTTGCAGGTATAGAAATTGAATTTGCAGGTTCTGAAGACAAGTCATCAGAAGCTCTCAACACAGACATTCCTTCAACGTCTGAAAGGAGCAATGCTAGAAATCCTACAACTGCTGCTGATCAACCTCAGAAGAGATTACCCAGAAGCAGTTTGGATCACCCAGAAGAGACTATTCTAGGAAGAAAGGAAGATCCAATCAGAACAAGAGCAAGCTTCAGAAACTCTGAAGAAACTCTTATGGGACTTGTGTCTCTGATTGAACCTTCTTCTATTGATGAAGCACTTCTGGACAATGACTGGATTCTGGCAATGCAAGAAGAGCTGAATCAATTCACCAGAAACGACGTATGGGATCTCGTTCCCAGACCAAAAGGATTCAACGTCATTGGAACAAGATGGGTGTTCAGAAACAAGCTAAATGAACAAGGTGAAGTCATCAGAAACAAGGCACGACTGGTTGCACAAGGTTATAGTCAGCAAGAGGGGATAGACTATACAGAAACCTTTGCCCCAGTCGCCAGGTTAGAATCTATCAGACTTTTAATTTCATTTGCTGTTAATAGAGGCATCACTCTGTATCAGATGGATGTCAAAAGTGCATTCTTAAATGGTTATATAGAAGAAGAAGTTTATGTTCACCAACCCCCAGGTTTTGAAAATACAAAACATCCAGAACATGTTTTCAAACTGAAAAAGTCACTGTATGGTCTGAAACAAGCTCCCAGAGCTTGGTATGAAAGGCTAAGTAACTTTCTGCTTGAAAATGAATTCACCAGAGGGAAAGTGGACACTACTCTATTCTGTAAAACAGTTAAGAGTGACATTTTAGTCTGTCAAATTTATGTTGATGATATTATTTTTGGTTCTACTAATCCTTCTCTTGGAAGAAAATTTGCTAAGTGTATGCAGGCAGAATTTGAGATGAGCCTCATGGGGGAACTGAAATTCTTTCTAGGAATTCAGATCAATCAAACTCCAGAGGGAACTTACATTCATCAGAGCAAATACATCAGAGATCTTCTGAAGAAATTTGACCTCTCAGAATGTAAGCCATCAAAGATTCCAATGCATCCCACGTGCATTCTGGAAAGAGAAGAGGTAAGCAAAAGTGTAGAACAGAAGGTCTACAGAGGTATGATTGGTTCTCTCCTTTATCTGACAGCTTCAAGACCTGATATCTTATTCAGCGTATGTATTTGTGCTAGATTCCAATCAGATCCTAGAGAATCTCACTTAACAGCTGTTAAGCGAATTTTCAAATATCTGAAAGGTACTACTAATCTGGGTTTGTTTTATAGAAAATCTAGTGATTACAGCTTAGTAGGCTACTGTGATGCTGATTTTGCTGGAGACAGAGTGGAACGTAAAAGTACTTCTGGAAGCTGCCAGTTTCTGGGAGAAAATCTGATCTCGTGGTCCAGCAAAAGGCAATCAACAATTGCTCTGTCAACAGCAGAAGCTGAGTACATAGCAGCAGCAGGATGTAGCACACAAATGCTCTGGATGAAAAGTCAGCTTGAAGACTTCCAGATTTTTGAGAGTAACATTCCTATTCTTTGTGATAATACTTCTGCTATTTGCTTGAGTAAGAATCCTATTTTACATTCTAGAGCTAAGCATATAGAAATAAAACATCATTTCATTAGGGACTATATTCAGAAAGGTATTTTAAACTTGAAATTTATAGATACAGACCATCAATGGGCTGATATCTTTACTAAACCCCTTTCAGAAGATAGGTTCAATTTCATTCTGAAACATCTCAGCATGAAAGTATGCCCAGAATGAAAATGTTTTAATTCCATGTATTTATCTTCAGAATGTAATTATATTACTGTGAACTTCTGATCAATCTTCTTTCAGAAAGATAGAACATGCAGATTGTATCAGATGCAAGTCTAAAGATCTGAGAGTCTAATCTCAAATACAGACGTGCTGATCACTACATCAAACAAGTGTCATCCAATCATCAGCGAATCTCTGAAGCAGAACGCGTGCATGCTTCTGAGAAGGCAAAGCGCTGATTGGGTGCATTGAGACACATGTCTGGTAACCGTTTTTAAGTATCTTTCTCAAATCCCCCAAAATCAGCAAGCATTTAATGAAAAGTAATCACGCTTGTTAAATGGCAATCATTATTTTTTTTCTCTCTCTTAAAAACGTTTAATTTTTCAAAATAATTTTTGAAAACTCTATTTAAACACATTAATCCTTCATTCTTATTGTTTACTCTTTCTCATAATCTCTTAAGCATTTTCTGCATATTTCTGAGTTTATCTCCTACAAACCTTTTTCTCTCAAATCATTCTCAAAGCTTTTTTTTGTGAGAACAATGGCATCCTCCAGCATTTCTGCAGGCAATCAGAAGAAAGAAACCTCTGAACAATATCAGGTGCCCCTCAGAACTCTTCTCACACCGGTAAAGAATCTTGAAGTTCTCTCTGAGTTAATCATCGACTTTGAAAGTTTGAAGGAAAATGGATTTGACCTAACTGAAGAAATTAGGGCTCAAAAGTGGGAGAGGTATTTCGATAGGTTGGTTGGACCAACATTCCCAGAGCTTGTCAAGGAATTTTGGATTCACGCCAAGATTCATAAACATCTAGTCATCTCTTCTGTCATGGGAAAGAAGATAGTAATTTCTGAAGACCTCATTGCTAGGTTAATCGGTCAAAGTGGTGGTGGAGTCCGTTGTGTGGACATGGCTGATAGATGCCCTGATATAGGCGTGGTAGCTAACAGCATTTTCACTCTTGGATTTCCCAGCAGCAAAATTAAGGATCTGAAGGATCACTGCAGAGTATGGGCCAAGATTGTTCTTGGATGCTTCAATCACAGGAAACCAACAAGTTCTCCTGATTATATAAACGTGGATCAGCAATTTCTGATCTACTTTATTGATCAGAGGGTAAAGATCAATCTGGCACATTTCCTGTTCAACCATCTCAAGACCAGTGTCAAAGAAACAAGAGAAGAAGAAAGGACCAAAAGGGACTGGATACCGTTTGGAAGGCTCATATCAGATATTCTGATAGAGAATAAGCTGATAGATTATCTGAGCGAAGCTCAAGTGCTGAGCACCCTTGAACCAACTGTTGGAAAACCGCTGAACGCTAAGAACCTGAAAAAGATGAAGCTGATAGAAAATATTAGGAAGGAACCCAGAGCTACTTCAACTGCTGACATCTCCAGCAGAAGAGTGCCTCTGAGTGATTTCCCAAAATTTTCTGAAATGGAATCCAAACCTGACATGTTTCTCAAGTATCCAGATTCATACAAGGAAGAAGATACAGGTTCAAAGCTGAAGATCAAAGATCTGAGTCAAGTCCAACCAGAAGTGACTCAGAAGAAGACAAAGAAGAGGAAAGCAGAAGGATCATCTCATCAGACTCCAAAGAAAAGAGGTAATTCATCTGCTGCCCCTATTTCAATTTCATCTACTATTCCAACATCTGCTGCCCCTCCTAAAACCTCTCACAGAATATCAATCCCAATCCCTACTATTGATGAAACCATACCAGAAGACCCTTCTGAGGCCTTACTACTCAGAAGACCCAGAACTAAGATTCCCAAACAACCAACTGTTTCAACAACACCAGCACTTGATAGAGTGCTAGCTGATATTGAGCAAGAACATGCTTATGCTCAACCACATTCTGAACCACTAAATATTCCTCCTCCACAACCAGAACCACAACCTGAACCAGAAATACAACAACAACCAGAACCAGAACATCAACAACAACCACTCACAGAAGAACCTCTGATCCCTGAGCAATCAGAGATTCCACCTCCTCAACCAGAAAATAATCCACCTTCACCACAAACAGAGTCTCACCGCTATGAAACCCCTTCTCCTCATCATTCTGACCCTCACTCACCTCAACCTTCACCGCTGGCAATCCAGTTGCCATGTGGAACCACTATTGTCAGGCCCCAGTTGCCATCTTCAGAGGAATCAACACCTCCAAAAACTCCAACCACTCCAATAGAAATATCTGACTCTGATTCTGATAACCCTCCTCCAAAACAAACAACCTCTCAGAAAACCGCTGAAAACCCCAACAGAACTTTCATTGACTTGACAAGTCTTGAACGTCTTGCTGATCTAAGACACAAAATTGCCATACCCAAACCAAAGCAACCAGATGTTGGCTCTGGTATTTTGAATTTTGAAACAGGTATGCTGCAATGGATTGCTTCTTTGAAGCAAGTCTGTCCGGGGATGATCGACCCAGCTGCTTCTGATCAGCTCTGGTCACAGTTCAGACTATGGGTACGTGCTGAAGCCCTCAAGCTGCAGGACGTCAACTACGAGCAGGCTCAACAGAACTTTAGCAAGCTGCTGAAGGAAGTTGAGAGTCAGCTGCCTCAAGAAGTTGTGCTCCCTCTGGACAGTGAATCTTGGTCTGAGAAAGAGCAAGCTGCACAGGTGCAACCATCAGAAGACAAGACCATTCAGGCTGAAGAAAATCCAGCAGAAGATGTAGCTGAAAGTTCTGAGAAGCTTCCTCCTTCTGACCCTTCTCAAGCTGCCTTGGACAGGCAGGCTCTGGAAGAATTAAGGCTGAATGACTTGCGTCTACAGCAGCGGATGGAAGAGAATGATCAGAAAATGAAAGCAAGAATGGATGTACAGGACAGCAAGATTGAAACTGTTATCAACATGGTTCAGAAGCAGAATGAAACTTCTGAAAAGATTCAAGCGATGCTGGAAAGCCTGTTCTCACGCATGCCCCCACAACCTTAAATTTTTTTTCATGCATGACATTCTCTATGTTTTCTTCATTTTCTGATGTACTGTTTTGACTATGTTTTGTAATGTTCTTTTGCTCTGATTCTGAACTATTTTAATATAATTTGTTTTTCTGATCTAAATTGTTTTAGCACATCACCAACACTTTTTGATTGCTGACAAAAAGGGGGAGAACAAGAATGATATTTAAAATCAATAACGGCTAACTAGACAGAAATTCTCAAACATTCTAACTCTATTACTTGAAATGTTTTTCTGTTTTGTTTTTAAGTCTACAGGCACAAGGAAGCTCCTGAACACTATGAAGACTAGAAGCTAGAAGCTCTGATCAAAATGTAGAAGCTCATGTTGCTCTGATCAAATATGAAGTTCTGATCGACCAAACACTCTGATCCAAAGCAAAGCTCTGACAGGAAAAGCTCTGAAGCTCTGCTCTCTGATAAGTCAAAGACTATTAATCTGTTGTTCAAAGAAAGACAAAGATCTGATCCTGAAGAACACGTATCATCAAAGGGAAGTAATCAACTCAGGGGGAGTATCTCTTAACTCTGATTTTTCCGTACTTCTTATTCTGATACATTTCCCAGACACCTTTTCACGTTATTTTTCATTTAAAATATCTAGTTTTTGTCATCATCAAAAAGGGGGAGATTGTTAGAACAATGTTTGAATCTACTACCCTATATTTGAGTTTTGATGATAACAAAGTGAAAAGATATAGTATTTATATGTTTCATGTTTGAACTATATGCTGCCTAAAATTACTATGCTCTGACTTGCAGATACGCTGATTAAAATAAGCAAGATCACTTCTTCAGCATCAGAATTTGATTTCATACACCAGCATCAGAAGTTGCTGAATCAGAACATCAAGATCAGATGATCAACTCACGTACATGCTGAAGCTTGATGAACAGAACTGCGCGTAAACACTCTGATACAAAAACAATAGTTCATCAGCAGCGAAGCAGAATCAGAATGAGCCAAGCCAGAACGTGCATTGAAGAAGCAACGGTACTGTGCATTGAACGCTAATTAATTCCAACGGCATCATTCTAGACAAGATCTGCTCAAAAAGGAAAGCTTGTTATTAGCATTGAATCAAGAATATTGCATTCAACGTTCATCTTCTCAAGTGCTATATAAACAAGGCTTCGAAGATTATAATGGCTAATGCTCTCCAATTCTCTACACGCACAAAGCTGAACAATAATCTTCATCTACCAGTTTTGCTAAACCCCAAACTCTGATACTCCATTAGTGTTTAGCAATCTAAGATTCTAAGCTTCATTTGTGTATACATCACAGTTGTGATAAAGTTTTGTAGAAAACATTCACACACATTTGTTTTATACCTTTGTAAGAAAGTGTTGCCTTGACAAACCGGATTGTGGTTTGAATCAAGAAGGCTTTAGTAGTTGTTAAAGCAGTCTGTAATATTCAGTTGAATATAGTGAATTAAGACCTCGTTGGAGAGAGGCGAAATCACCTTGACGGGTGGACTGGAGTAGTTTGAGATCAAACGAACCAGGATAAAAATATCTTGTCAATTGCTTTAAGATTTCAGTTTACAATTCAACCCCCCCTTCTTGTGTTTTTCACCCCTTCATTCTTAACTCCCCGATATATTATCCTCATGAGGTTTTATACTTTTTCCCAAGAGAAGTTGGTGCAATAATTACTCTCAATATTGAAGAATGCATCTCGATTTCCCCTCAATGATGTGGTGTTGTCCTCCCCATTGAAGTTAACACCAGGTCTCTCGTTGTTATCTCGATGATAAGGCACTATCTCCCTTAGTGAAGTCTGTATGATATTCCCCTATGAAGTCAACATGAAATCCTCATTTGGTGTTTTGACGATATGGTTTTCATCTTCCTTATTAAATCAGTATTGCAATTCCCAATAGAAGTACTAACCGTGAAACATTTGTTTCCCCCGTTGAAGTCTGTGTGATATTCCCCAGTGAAGCCTGGAGAAGTATGTTATATCCCCGTATCTATACTGATTTGTCGCTATGATTTGATTACTTCCGGATTGTGTTCTTTTCCAGTGAAGTTAAGCCATGAAATATGATTATGTTCCTCATTTGGTGCTTACTTTTTATGGAATTTTCATCTTGAATGTGATATATCTGAGTATTGATTGTACCTGAGTTAGTTTTATCTGGTTATTCCCTGTACCATATGTCTGTTTTGTCAGAATTTACATAATAACACTCATACATTCATACATACATCAAACATAATTGAATTTAGCAAATCATTGCTCATTTGCATTCATTAATTTTTTGTTAGCGTATTACCCTGTTTTGTAGAGTTGTGTTGTTCTCTCTCCAATAGAGAGCCAACCTTAAGCAGAAAGTGTATATTCTTTCATTTTCCCCACTGAGCTATCCCTCGTGGAAGATTTTTGCTTTAAGCTTTCCTGTACAGCTCTTTGTCTGGATAGAATGTGATTCTCCTTTGAATTTATTTCTCATAAGGTGTTATTGTGGTTGACTGATTCATTCCGGTTTATTTCTGGTTTGAATCTATGATCCCCATCAATATTATTACTTTTGGTCTCTGCAAGCTTCGAGCCTTGGTTTGAGAATGTGCATTTATTTTGCAAGAGAAGACTTTATCTCCTCAGCAGGAATATATTGGCATTTCCCAAGGAAGTCATGATTCATTCCCCAGGAAGTCATGATTCATTCCCCAGGAAGTCATATTTCTTTCCCCAGGAAGCCATATTGCTTTCCCCAGGAAGTCATTTTTATAATCCTTCACAACAGCAAGTAGCATGTCTCTTTATTTGAGCAACTTGTACTTCCCCGTAAAAAGTCGACGTTACTTTTTGGCTATCTTCCCTATGAGTGGATAGTTTGTAGTTCATTGTCAAATTACTCCAATGGATGGCAAGTCTTTTCAATATGACGAGACAGTCTGTTGGAAAATCTTTACAAGTGGTAGTCTCTTTATTTGAGACAACTTATATACTACCCTTTCTAGGTGGAATGCCTTGGTTAAAGAAGAAGCTGAGACCCGTTCTAGGTGAAATTCCATGATTTTGGGAAACTTGTTATTGTCAATATATCTTTTTGCCACCTTCAGTGAACGTTGGTAGTTCATCGTTAGTGAATGTCAATGTTATATTCTTTTCTCTCTACCTTCAGTGAAAGTTGGTAGTTTATTGTGAGTGAACATCAATGTTATTCTCTTACTACCTTCAGTGAACGTTGGTAGTTCACCTTCATTGAACGTGGGTGTTATCTTTTTGCTACCTTCAGTGAACGTTGGTAGTTCACCGTCAGTGAACGTCGGTGTTATAATTCTTTTCTCTCTACCTTCAGTGAAAGTTGGTAGTTCATCGTCAGTGAACATCGATGTTATTCTCTTATTACCTTCAGTGATCATTGGTAGTTCACCTTCAATGAACGTTGGTGGTTCTTCGTTAGTGAACATCGGTGTTATATGTTCTCTTTCTACCTTCAGTGAACGTTGGTAGTTCACCTTCAATGAACGTTGGTGTCATCTTTCTTCTACCATCAGTGAACATTGGTAGTTCATCGTCAGTGAGCGTCGGTGTTATATTCTTCTTTTTCTACCTTCAGTGAATGTTGGTAGTTCACCTTCAGTGAACGTTGGTGTTAATCTTTTTTTCTCTACCTTCAGTGAATGTTAGTAGTTCACCATCAGTGAATGTTGGTGTCATCTTTTTTCTACCTTCAATGAATGTTGGTGGTTCATCGTCAGTGAACGTCGGTGTTATATTCTTCTTTTTCTACCTTTAGTGAACGTTGGTAGTTCACCTTCAGTGAATGTTGGTGTTATTCTTTTTTACTCTACCTCCAGTGAATGTTGGTAGTTCACCATCAGTGAATGTTGGTGTCATCTTTTTTCTACCTTCAGTGAACGTTGATGGTTCATCGTCAGTGAACGTCGGTGTTATATTTTATTTTTTCTACCTTCAGTGGACGTTGGTAGTTCACCATCAGTGAACGTTGGTGTTAATTCTTCTCTTTCTACCTTCAGTGAACGTTTGTAGCTCACCATCAATGAACGTTGGTGTTATACTTCTCATTCTACCTTCAATAAATGTTGGTAGTTCATTGTCAGTGAACGTCGGTGTTATATTTTCTTTTTCTACCTTCAGTGGATGTTGGTAGTTCACCTTCAGTGAATGTTGGTGTTATTTCTTCTCTTTCTATCTTCAGTGAACATTGGTAGTTCACCTTCAGTGAACATTGGTAGTTCACCTTCAGTGAATGTTGGTGTTATTCTTTTTTGCTCTACCTTTAGTGAATGTTGGTAGTTCACCTTAAGTGAATGTTAGTATCATCTTTGATGTCTTCAACTATTGAGTTGGTAGTTTACCGTCATCTGTGAGTCGATATCTCTTACTTTTCTATCTTCATTTATTGAGTTGGTAGTTCACAGTTATCTGTCGATCATTTTTATCCTCTACTGTATCTCCTTAATCTTTGAGTTGATGACACCTTATACTCTCTTTGGGATTTCCCCCAATAGAGTCAGGTCTTTTGTTCACCAGTTATTTATTTTCCTAGTCGGGTTTCTCTTTTGATCATTGTTTCCTTTGCTACATCCCCAGTAGTGTCTTGTGTCCTTTTGAATTTGTTCATTTGCATTCATAATCATAAGCATTTCATGACATCTTAGGGCCAAAAATAGGGTTTGTTTTATATTTAAGTATCTTCAATTGCGTCGACACAAAGTTTTTAACCTTCGCATCTCCGGATAGAAGACACTTAAATAAGGGAAGCTGTTATACCCCAATTATTTCCCCTAAGATTCATCTATCATATCATATCAACTCGATCATAACAAGATCACACTAGGGTTTGGTTCTTCTCCTTATCTTTAGCTTTGCTCCCGAGAGATCACCAAGCACCTTGAATCGTGTGCCTCATATATATTTATTTTATATTTTACTGTCTTCTGACCAAAATTCCAAAATATGTTTTATCTGTTTTGGGTCTTGAAAGACAGGGTTTGCGACCAAGAAGTTCAGGTGATGACTCTCCGGTTAGGGTTATGGTTCGTTCAAGCAAAAAATAGTTCCCAAAAGCCTATGGCTCAAAGCGGTGATGTATAATCTTAGGTCGCGTTATCCTCAAGTTTCATTCAGCATAGTTAAGACGAGTCTGGTTGCTTAATTCTCAAGATTCTTTGAGATAAGTTCATGTGTTTATTTCCATGCCTTCTTCGATGTCTAATATTCATATGTGATTAATAGCGTCTTGGGTGGTGAAAAAGACCAAGTTCGCGAGTTGATTTGAAGTTGTCAGACCAAAAGTCAATGTTTTCCAGTTTGAGTTCGAATGATCATAACATCCTTATTGATCAATATTTTTTTTGAGCGATTCTTCGAGCATATGAGTCTCCTTGATGTCATCTCCAACTTCTCTTTACAAGTCAAAAGCTAATGATGTGAGGAACAACTTTTCTTCAGAGGGTTTCTCGAATTGATTTCAGCGGTTGCACCTTAAATTTCGCCCCTAATTTTTTCAGTCGCAGTTTCATATCATATTTTTCTATTTGGTCACAATCATTAATAAATAGTTTCATTAAGCACATTTGCATCATCCAGTCGTGTATAAGCTGACCAAAAGTCTGTTTAAATCAACATTTGCATCGTTTTGCAGTTATAAAACATCTGACATTTCACTTCATGCATTTTTATTTGTTTACTCTTTTCTTGCATTGCTCCGAGTTGTTTATATGTCGATAATAAAAATATTTCAGTTTTACCGATAGACTGTTAAAAGCGATTCGACACTGTACGGAAAATTAGCGAGAAAAAATTTCAAGTTTTCACATTTTACCGATCATTTTATGAATCTGTGTTTCACCTAGATTATGATGGTATGCTTGCTTTATTTTTTCGGTACAGTTTTAAGTCTCGATTTTAACCGTAAACGTCTGTTCAGCCTGATATTTTTATTCTCATTTTATTTCGATTTTGACTTTTTGAATATTTTTTCATTAATCTTTGTGACATGTACTTTATTTTAATGTGTTCATTTTATTTTTTCGGATAAATCTTTGTCTGTTTTTTTACCGTTTTTAGTCATTTTAGGTCTTTATTTTTTATTCAGAAAAATTCAAAAAAATTATTTTAATTTGAGTTAATTTTTATTCTTTAAGGTTTTTATTTTATTTTTATCATTTAAGGGCGTTTTTGTCATGACAATATATTATTCACACTGTGCTTGATTCCTATTGGTTGTTGACAGAATTTACGGATTGATCAAATTGAAGAGATTAAGCAACGATCATGATTAATTTGAAATCACAATTCTCTCATCATTTATTCTATTTAAAGAGCCTAATTTCTCACTAATTTCACACAAAGAAAAGCAAAAGCAGTAGCAGTCCACTTTCTCTCTTAAACTTGGTATCCTTCTTTTCTCTTCCTAACAAACAAAAACAACAAAGCAATAGCAGTAGCATAATCCCTCTTCTCTCTATTCCTCTATTCACAAACCATAACCCCTCTCTTTATACAAACCCCCTCTGCCAACTTCTCCAATCCATTTAAACCTTCCTCCGCTAAACCACTGTTAACCATTCCGTCAACTAGCAGTATACTCCTTTCACCCTTCAACCTTCAATTCATCTTTCATTACCCACAAACCCCTTCCATTGTTAGCTAACCAACACATCCACCCAATCTCGCGAAACATCAAATTCCCTTCCTTCCATCACTGTAACATCATCACCGCATCACCTAACTTACATCCCTTTTGTGATTTCCAGCGGTAACTCACTGTAACAACACCCTCCATCAATGTTACTTTGATGTTGTCGTCGCTTTTCCACTAATTCTGCAGCCAGCAAATCCGCGATTCACTTTTCCGTTTCAGTTTGACGTCTCTGCTTTTGATTTCAACCGTTCAGGTAATTCTCGATGCTTCTTCTGATGACTGTTATGTTGAGGCAAATGATGTGATGAACTTCTGAAAACAATTTTTTTAGTGTTTATGCTTGATATTTTTGAATTGTTATGCTGTGAAATTGTATGATATTTGGTTTGATTGAGAAGTTTGATTGCGATAGTTGTATGCCGATAATTTCGTAATATACTTTTGTGCTGAAAATTTAGGTTAACTATTTTGTTGTGATAAGATAAAAAAAAAGAGAAGAAAACAGTTGTTGTGTTTTGTTATTTTTAGTCGATTTGAGTAAGGATAATTGCAGATTTTTAGTTCTTGTGCATTAATTTCACACGATAAGATTGCGATGACAGTACCATGATGATTTGTGATTAAATATGGGCGGAGTTCTTGATGCTAATGTTTGTGTAAGGCTTGTGTGAAATTTCAATGTCGAATTTGTGATACGATTGTTCATTAGTCTATATTGAGTTAATATGATTGATTGTTAAATGTTACTTTTGTTTGAGTTCTTAGTTGGTTAGGGACAACATGTTATTTGAGATAACTTGAAGGTTTGCGGTGGTATTTTGTTGTTTAATTCAATTGGAATTCAAAGGTTTAACTTGTGGGTAGTGTCGTCAACAGGTTGCCTCAGTGACTCTAGTTGTTGGTTTAGCTTCAACCACCATTGCTTATCAGAGACCATCCCATCAGGGGAATCAAGGGAATAGTCAGAGGAGGGAGAATTATGACCCTATTCCTATGAGCTATGAAGAATTACTTCCGGCGTTAATTCAAAAGAAGTTGGTTCAGACCATATCACCTCCCGCTATACTATCACCATTGCTTTGGTATTACAAGGCATACCAAACATGTGCTTTTCATCAGGGAGCACTAGGGCACAATGTTGAGAATTGTTATCCTTTGAAAACTGAAGTACAAAAATTGGTGAGGTCTGGTATCTTATCCTTCAAAGATGTTGGCCCTAATGTGAAAGATAATCCTTTGCCAAAGCATGGAGGAGCAAATGATGTTAACATGGTGGCTAGTTGTCCAGGCGACTTCCGGTTTTCAATATTAATTTGGTTAGAGGAGATTTGGTAAAAATTCATACAGACCTCTGCGAGTTTAGTTACTACACTCATGACCATGCTGGTTGTGGTATATGTAGTACTAATATACAAGGTTGTGACAAGATAAGAGTTGATTTGCAAGAGACGATGGATGAGGGTCTCATTCATATATCAGGACTACGACAGAGTATGAAAAGGAAGTAAGCATGGTTTCTGGATGTCCTGGAGAGTTCAGAATCTTTGATGTGGAACATATGAATGAGGATCTTGTACAATTGCATGCTACTTTCTTCCACATGGCTGGTCAGGTAGAACATCAATATGGATCTTGCCGAATTTGCTGTTGGGACTCCCGAGGATGTTCAATTGTAAGGAAAGGTATTCAGTTGTTATTTGATAATGGAACTATCAAGGTTACAGGCCAAAGGGATGATTACCATGAGGTTAATGAGATTGAGGTTTGTTTGGCTGAAGAAGAGTCAGATGATGAGTATTCCTCTGCAGATGAGTTCTTCTCCTCAGATGAAGATATGTTTTCCAAAGATGACTCTGTAATGACTGAATGTGTTGAAGAGGGAGTAAATGTTAATGTGCCTTGTTTTGGTGCACCCACCCCCTTTTGAAGTTGAATATCATGGCAAGCCAGCTATTACTCCTTTGGTGATTAGCTTACCGGGTCCTGTCCCCTACAAGTAAGACAAGGTTGTACCCTACAAATATAATGCTACAATTTTAAAGGATGGTGTGGAAGTTCCCATCAAGCCGATGCCTAATGTTGGAAATATTGCTGAAACTAGCAGAGTGACCCACAGCGGTCGTGTATTTGCACCAATTATTCATGGAAATGATAATGCTGGAAAGAAAACTGTTAAAGATGTTGAACCCAAGAAGGCTGCAGGTGAATCTAGTGGAGCTACGCTAGAAAAAGAGGTGGATGATATTTTGAAGATAATCAAGATGAGCGACTACATAATTGTAGATCAGCTACTGCAGACTCCTTCAAAAATATCTATCTTGGCTTTAAATATGAACTCCTCTTCTCATAGAGAATCTTTGATAATGGTATTGGACCAAGCTTTCGTGGAAAGTGATATGCCAGTAGACCAATTCAGTAGTGTGGTAGGGAATATTACATCATGTAATAACCTGAGTTTCTGCGACGATGAACTGCCCGATGAAGGAAGGAATCACAATCTGGCCCTCCATATCTCTATGAACTGCATGAATGATTCATTATCCAATGTGATGATTGATAATGGATCTGCATTGAACGTTATACCAAGGAGAACACTTATGAAGTTGAAATATCAAGGAACGCCCATGCGCCTAAGTGGCATTATTGTGAAAGTGTTTGATGGATCAAGAAAATCAGTTATTGGTGAAGTGGACTTGCCTATTCATATAGGCCCGCATTTGTTTCAAATTACTTTCCAGGTCATGGATATTATACTCGCTTAAAGTTGTTTGTTGGGACGGTCGTGGATACATGAGGCAGGGGCTATCACTTCGACTTTACACCAGAAGTTTAAGTTTGTGCATGAAGGAAAAGTGGTAATTATAAATGGAGAACAGGCATTATTGATATCTCATTTGTCCTCTTTCAGCATTGTGGAGGCGGATGAAGCTGCTGTTGGAACCCAGTTCCAAGCTTTATCCATTGATAATATAAGAGGAAATGAGAATTCTATGTATTCGTTTAAGGATGCTCAGCAGGTTGTGCATAATGGCCATAGTGAAGTATGGGGACATATTGTTTATCCACCTGTAAACAAGAATAAAGTTGGCTTGGGGTTCTCTATGAAGAATGATAAAGCTAAGGTCATGAAGCCGAAGTCTGCTGCAGGAAATTATCAAAACATCTTTCATAGCGGGGGTTATCTTCATCAAACTGTTTCCGGGATTCATACCATTATGGAAGATGAAGCAGAGCCAGAAATGCTAAATTATGTGACACACAGAGTTAGGGTTCAGAACTGGATCACCATTGATGTTCCCTCTTGCATACATGTTTCAAAGTAATCTGTTTTTTGTTAATCTTTTTGAAAAAAAACTTTCACTCTGCCCAAGGTGAAGGTATTGATATTGTATGGGCTTATCTGTTTTCTTTGATTTTTAAAATCAATAATAAAAGTTATCTTTATTTCTGAAATTGTGTTTTTATTGTTTTCTTTTTTCTTGGAAAATGGTAATTAGAAAAAACTTTCAAAATAAATAATAACTTCAATTCAATCTGCATGATCACTTGTTATATGTGTCAGTTTCTAAAAGCAATCATAAATCTTATGTGCAGATTAATTAAAAAACCCATTGAATACAATGACCCTGCACCCTCTCCCAACATTGAATGTCCTGTGTATGGGGCCGAAGAAGAAGACTATGATGAGATTCTGGAAGAGGTCTCACGGTTGCTTGAGCGCGAGGAGAATGCCATTGAGCCATATAAAGAGCCATTGGAAGTAATCAATTTGGGTTCAGAAGAAGATCCGAAGGATGTCAAGATTGGAGCATTACTGTATCTTGATGTGAAGAACAGGTTGATTGAGATGTTAAAAGTGTATGTGGATATTTTTGCTTGGTCTTACCAAGATATGCCTGGTCTAGATACAAATATTGTAGAGCACCATTTGTCGCTGAAGCTAGAGTGCCCGCCAATCAAATAGAAGTTGTGAAGAACTCACCCAGATATGGCAGTGAAGATCAAAGAAGAAGTTCTAAAGCAGATTAATGCCAGTTTTCTAGTAACATCAGTGTACCCTCAATGGATTTCCAATATTGTCCCAGTAGCGAAGAAAGACAAAAAAGTTCGCTTGTGCGTAGATTACAAAGATCTAAATAAATCTAGTCCAAAAGATGATTTTCCATTGCCACACATTGATATGTTAGTCGATAGCACAACAAAATTCAAAGTTTTCTCGTTCATGAACGAATTTTCCGGGTATAATCAAATAAGGATGGCTCCTGAAGACATGGAAAAAACAACATTTATCACACCCCGAGGAACATTCTGTTACAGAGTGATGCCCTTCGTGTTGAAAAATGCTGGTGCAATGTACCAGAGGGCTATGACAACCCTATTCCATGATATGATGCACAAGGAAATTGAGGTATATGTTGATGATGTGATTTCTAAATCCCAGACTGAAGAAGGGAATGTAAAAGATTTGTTGAAGTTGTTTCAGTGTTTGAAGAAGTATCGTCTCCGCTTGAATCCAAACAAATGTACCTTCGATGTTCGGTCAAGGAAATTGTTGGGTTTCATTATTAGCCAGAGAGGGATTGAAGTTGACCATGATAAATTCAAAGCAATTCAAGAAATGCCAGCACCGAGAACCAAAAAGCAAGTCAGAGGGTTCCTCAGGCGTTTGAATTATATTTCCATATTCATTTCCCACATGACTGTAACGTATGAACTGATCTTTAAGTTCTTAAAGAAAGATCAAGGTTGTGTATGGACAAATGATTGCCAAAGGGCATTTGAAAGTATTAAAAAATATCTTCTTGAACCTCCTACCTTGCTCCCTCCTATTGAAGGAAGACCATTGATTATGTATCTGACAGTGTTAGATAATTCCATGGGTTGTATTCTTGGACAACAAGATGAAACAGGTAAGAAAGAGTATGCCATTTATTATCTCAGTAATACTGATTTTGAATCGCGGTATTCCATGCTGGAAAAGACATGTTGTAATCTGGCCTGAGCGGCAAAACGTTTGCGGCAGTATATGTTGAATCACACTACTTGGTTGATCTGCAAATGGATCCAATCAAGTACATTTTTGAAAAGCCCGCTCTTACTGGGAGAATTTCCCACTGGCAGATGTTGTTATCTGAATATGACATCGAATACGACACTCAAAAAGCTATTAAAATCAGCGTGTTGGCAGATTATCTTGCTCACCAACCAGTTGATGATTATCAGTCTGTGATGTATGATTTCCCCGATAAGGATGTGATGTTTCTGAAAGTGAAAGATTGTGATGAACCATTGCTTGAGGAAGGTTCTGATCCTGAATCTCGCTGGAGCATGATATTTGATGGAGTTGTGAATTCTTATGGTAAAGAAATTGGTGTTGCGATTGTCACTCCACATGGATCACACATTCCTTTTACTGCAAGTTTGACAAATGCCGATAATTTCGTAATATCCTTTTGTGCTGAAAATTTAAGTTAAATATTTTGTTGTGATAAGATAAAAAAAATTAGAAGAAAACAGTTGATGCGTTTTGTTATTTTTAGTCGATTTGAGTAAGGATAATTGCAGATTTTTAGTTCTTGTGCGTTAATTTCGCACGATAAGATCGCGATGATAGTACCAGGATGATTTGTGATTAAATATGGGTGGAGTACTTGATGCTAATGTTTGTGTCAAGCTTGTGTGAAGTTTCAATATTAAATTTGTGATACGATTGTTGATTAGTCTATGTTGAGTTAATATTATTGATTGTTGAATGTTACTTTTGTTTGAGTGCTTATTTGGTTAGGGACAACATGTTATTTGAGATAACTTGAAGGTTCGCTGTGGTATTTTGTTGTTTAATTCAATTTCAATTCAAAGGTTTAACTTATGGGTAGTGTCGTTTTATCTTCGAGTTTTAACTTGATTGTTTGAGGTAAATTCTATGGAGCATTTTTGGATGATATAACTGCTTCCCGGATTTGGTACGATTGAGTTTAATTTTAATTGAAATCAATTTTTCATGTTTGAATTTGGAATTGAATATTGGCATGTGTTCTTTGCTTCTTTTTTTGTTTCATTTGTGAATTAAGACTCATGATAATCGATGACATTGTTATGCAATTAGATTTGTTTTCGAAAGGTTAACATGGTTGCTACATCACTTTGTTTCCTCATTAGTTTTGAACCCTTTTGAGGTATTTTTTTTATCAAGTATTAAAAATTTGTGTTGATGTTGTCTTGTTGTTTGAGTCATTTTTAAGGGAGTTTTTGGATGATTTTTCAAGTTGAATTCGATTCACAAAATTTGTTGGTTAATATCGGTGTTTGTACATAAGCTTGGAAATTGATTTTTCATGAGATTTTATGCTGTCCAAATTTTGTTTGCATATTTAAGTTTTATTTTTCATGTATCGGATTTGAATTGAATTAGAGTGAATTCTTAATTTTTATTTGTGTAAATATTCATTTGTTCATGTGCATTCATGCAATTTCATTTCAATTTCATACTTTGTGATTACTAACATAGATTTTAATAGTTGCAATTTCCTTCATTTTATTTTATACCGCTTATGCTACTGACGAGTTTCTTTATTGTGAAGGTTTCCGATAATTGATTCAAGAAATTCATTCTCGCATAGCGCATATAATTTCTTCTTCATTTCCTTTTTATTGTATTCTTTACTTTACTATTCCGATTTAATATTTGGTACTGTAAATATATAATTGTATATAATATTTTGACTGTATATTTTATTCACTTCACATATAAATAAATTCTGGATATGTAAATATTATTTTTATTGCGTTACGATTTTAAACTTTAATTCAAGTTAAATTATGAAAATCGTATGGACGCATACATTTTTCCCTGTGCTATTACTTTTGTCGGTATATTTCATGTGATTCAGGGAATTTTCTATGATACCGTGAGTTGTCTTTTTAATATCTTGAATCTTATCTGGTACCATGAGCTTCATCCACGATTACTTTATCCGTAATTTATTTTCATGTGTCACACCTCTTGCTTCTGATTGAATGTGTTTTATTCGTTGCTTGGAGTATTATCTTATATCTGGTTTTTTGATGCTGTCAGCTTGTGATTTATTTTCACCTGAGGTTTGGTATACTCTTAGCTTATCTTTTTCTTTTGGTGGCTTTAAACCCCAAAGGAATAGGAACATAGTATTGACTTCATCATGTCAACTACTGGTTTCTTATTCGGTCGGATTCTCTTTACCTTACCGTTCACCTTCCTGTACATAGGACATTCTTTTCTCTCTTTCTTTAATTTTGAAAACCTTCTCATCTTTTTCTCAAAAGCTTTTTGTTTATAAACTTAACCGCTTCCATAATAAACTTGGACTTATGTCCATGCATTTTCGAAAATTATTTCTTAATCAAACTTTAATCAACTTAATAATACCTTGACATTTTTGTGAGAAGACTAAAAGCCAATCAATCTCATTCAAACCATTTTGCCATTTTGGCTTTTACTTTAAAAAATTTTCTCAAAAGATTAGACTCTTGTCAATCCTTGTAGTGATGCAAACGACTATAATTCTACAATATGTAGTGAAGAGAGATATTTTCCACTTGGATGTTGAGTGAGGCTTTGTTGATTCTTAAATACAAGCTATATCCTCCACTTTGAGATGATGAAAAGTATCCTTTCTCGTGATTGTGGGTAGTAAGTATGTTTTCCACACGGACAATGACAATGATGTCTTATCTCTTAAAATTAACTAACACACTTGTGTTTTAAAAATTTTAAAAGTGAACTACGAGTACCCTGATACCCTATTGCACGAAAGGTGGTACGTAGGCACTAAAGGTTCACAACCTCGGCGAGTGCAAAAATCATAAAAAATACTTCTTTTCTCACCTCCACCATCTACTTTTTATACAAGATTTTATAGCCAAAATATACAGATTTTACAAAGAGGTTCTTGCGGAGTACCGTAGATGTTTAGGGTGCTAATACCTTCCCTTTGCATAACCAACCCCCTTACCTAGAATCTTTCCCCCTCTTTTGGGTTATTCTCTCTTTTCCTATTCCTTTGGAAACAATAAAGCACGACGACAATTTTTATGTTATCTGTATAAGTCTAGTCAATCCAATGGCTTAGTCTTAAACATTTCTACTGCTAGTGTAACATCTGAAGATCCCATCCAGAAAAGACAATGCAGAAGTAGCTTAGCTCATCCGAAAAACATGATTCTGGGAAAGAAAGAAGATCCAATCAGAATAAGATCTACATTCATAAACTCTGAAGAATCTCTCATGGGATTAGTGTTTTTGATTGAGACAACTACCATTGACGAAGCCCTTATGGACAATGATTGGATACTTGCAATGCAGGAAGAACTAAATCAGTTCACCAGAAATGATGTGTGGGATCTAGTTACTAAACCAAAAGGCTTTAACATCATTGGAACCAAATGGGTCTTCAGAAACAGGCTAAATGAACAAGGAGAAGTCATCAAAAACAAAGCACGTCTGGTCGCACAAGGTTATAGTTAACAAGAAGGGATAGACTATACAGAAACCTTTGCTCCAGTCTCCAGGTTAAAATCTATCAGACTTTTAATTTCTTTTGCAGTAAATAATGGCATCACTCTTTATCAAATGAATGTTAAAAGTGAGTTTTTATATTGTTCCATTGATGAAGAAGTTTATGTGCACCAACCCCCTGGCTTTGAAAATAAAAAAAATCCAGAATATGTTTATAAAATTAAGAAATCACTATATGGTCTGAAACAAGCTCCCAGAGCTTGGTATGAAAAAGTAATTTTCTGTTAGAAAATTATTTTACCAGAGGGAAGGTGGACACAACCTAATTCTATAAACTATTTAAAAATGACATTCTGGTTTTTCAAATTTACGTAGATGATATTTTTTTTGGATTTACTAAAGCTTCTTTGGGAAGAGAATTTGCTAAGTCTATGCATGCAGAGTTTGAAATGAGCTTGATGGGCGAACTCGAGTTCTTTCTGGGTATCCAAATCAATCAAACTCCATAAGGAACCTACATTCATCAAAGCAAGTATGTCAAAGAACTTCTGAAGAAATTTGACTTGTCAGAATGTAAGCCACCCAAAACTCATGTGCATCCCACATGCATTCTAGAAAAGGAAGAGGTAAGTAAGAAGGTAGAACAAAAGCTCTACAAAGGTATGATTGGTTCTCTCTTATATTTGACAGCTTTAAGACCCGATATTCTGTATAGTGTTTGTCTGTGTGCTAGATTCCAATAAAATCCTATAGAATCTCACTTAACAGTTGTTAAGGAAATTTTCAAGTATCTGAAAGGTACACTGATCTTGGTCTTTGCTATAGAAAATCCAAAGAATACCAATTAGTAGGGTACTGTGATGCTGACTTCGCTGGAGACATAATAGAAAGAAAAAAGTACTTTTGGAAGCTGCCAATTACTGGGAGACAATCTAATCTCGTGGTCCAGCAAAAGGCAATCCACCATTGCACTATCAACTACTGAAGCTGAATATATAGCAGCAGCTGAATGCAGCACACAAATGCTCTGGATGAAAAGTCAACTTGAAGAATTCAACATATATGAGTAAAATTCCTATTCTCTGTGACTATACTTCTGTTATTTGTCTTTCAAAAATCCCATTTTACATTCTAGAGCTAAGCGTATATAAATTAAACATCATTTTATTAGGGACTATATTCAGAAAGGAATTATCTCGTTAAAATTTATAGACACAAACTACTAATGGGATGATGTTTTCACTAAACCCCTTTCTGAAGATAGGTTTAACTTTACTCTGAAACATCTTAGCATGAAATTATGCCCAGAATGATAGTTTTGTTTCTGTATACTTTAACCCTAATAAGTTTTTGTTTTAATTTTTCTTTTGTGAACATCTGATCAATAGTTCTTCCGAAATTAGAAGGCAAGTTGTATCAGGATCTATCTAGAAGATCTGAACATTCTCCAAACAGTTCACTTCAAAGATAGAAGCATGCAGTTCACAATATCAACATCTGTCAACTCTATACGCATGGTCTTAGTCTAAGGCTGAACACGTGTTCAAATTCTAAAGAGACTGAAACATTGAGTTGATGCATTAAGGCTCGTGTCAAATCGGTATCTATTTCATATCTTCACGCTATCCCTCTTTTCAAGAATCATTAATGCATGTAATCATTTTCTTTAAATCTTTTTCATGTTAATTAAGACTTCTATTTTCTTACATATACTTCGCTCACCATCACTATCACTCTTCCACTCTCAATTTCTTCTCTCTTCAACTTGTTCAATCTTTCAAAAAACCCTAAAAGAGTCTGTTTGAACAAATGGCTTCCTCTCAACAACTTTCTCAAGGTTCTCAAAGCATTCCTGGTTCTTCTTCCTCAACAACAAAAAGGTACGAAGAGCCCTCAAGAACTCTCCTCACACCAATTGATTTCGCTAGAAGTTCTGTGTGATCTCATTGTAGATTTCGTAAGCATGAAGGAAAACAAATATGATTTAATCCTTGATGTTGAGTTTAAAGGATGGACTAAGTACTTTCTAAGACTTGTTAATGAATTCTGGATCCATGCCACAACTTCAAATCATCAGGTTACATCTTTGGTAATGGGAAAAAAAATCATCATCTCTGAAGATCTCATTGGGAAACTAACAGGTCATGACGGCGGTAGCGTTCGATGCAGTGATATGGTTGACAAAAGTTCTGACCTAACCAAGATCTCAAAGGAAATCTTTACTTCTGGCCAACCATCCAAAAAAATCAAAGACTTGGAGGATTACCTCAGAATTTGGTCTAAAATTATTTTGGGTTGCATAAATCACACGAAGCCCACAAGTTCTCCAGATTACATCAACATTGACCAGCAGTACCTTCTGTACTTCATCGTCACCAAAGTAAGAGTTAATCTTCCACATCTTTTGTTCAATCATCTGAAGACCAGCGTAAAAGAAACAACTAAAGAAGAAAGAACAAAGAAAGATTAGATCCCTCTGGGAAGACTCATTTCAGATATTCTGACAAAAAACAAATTGAAAGAACATCTGACTGAGGCTTAACAAGCTAGTACTCTGGAAGCTAGTGCTGGTAAACCTGTCAACTCCAAAAATCTGAAGAAGATGAATATTATTGAAACTATTAAGAAGGATCTAACAATCACCACCAAGGAAGTCATTACCACTAGAAGAGTACCTCTGAAAGATTTTCCTCTCTTCACTCAAGCAGACTCTTCTCTAGATATTGTTCTCATGTATCTGGATGCTTGCAAGAGGTACGGGACAAATCCAAATGTGAACATCCATGATCTAAGACAACAACCTATAGAAGTTGCTCCCAGAAAATCAAGAAAAAGGAAAGCAGTTGCAGAAGGAACTTCTCAGAAGACTCCCAAAGCTTCCAAAAAGAATGGTAACCCTTCTTTTGTTTATGTCATTGAATCAGTATGGTTATCAACATCTGAAAACCCTTCATCTCCAAATCCCACAGAAGATCCATCTCCTCAAACATTTTGCTGACTTTGACCTAGACTTTGACACCTAATTTCCTCTAGATAACCTTCTGAACAATCCACCTTCTACCCATCTTGACCGAAATCAGCCTGAACTTGCACAAGTTCTCTCTAATATTGATCAATTTGATCCGCTGTTTGAAGCTCCCCAAACCGAAAATCCAAACCTTGATTCTGATACCACAACATCCATCTATGGCATCACCTTCCCTCTCATGGTCTCTCAACCACAAATAATTCCCTCAACTTCTTCACTTAACCTATCCATCCCATATTTTCCATCTCCTTATCAGTCCACTCCACTAAACTCACCAAATTCTCCCATAATCCTTTCTGACTCTCCCTCTCCAAATAACTACCCAGAAGTTCCCTTAGAACAATCATAGATTTAGAAGCTTTGGAAAATATCGTCACAAGCTCTCAGAAAATTTTTGTTCGAAAACCAAAACCAAAAATCTCCAAAGCAGATGTTGGTAAATCCTTGCTGATTTTTGAAACAGATATACAGGAATGGGTTAACTCTCTAAATCTAGCTTGCATAAATAATCTCAACCCAACTGCTTCTGATTTTCATTGGAACCAGTTCAAGAAATGGTTTAACTCTGAATCTCTGAAACTAAAGGAGCTTAGTTATGAACTTGCTCAACAAAACTTCTGTGATCACCTGAATATCTTCAAGGATCAAGTTATGTGACACCAGGAAAAGAAGCCACTCCTTCTGCTGGACTATACCACTTGGGAAGGTCATTAGACATCCGAGTGTGATGAACCACTCTTCGATCCTATTGCGCTGGTCATGTTTCAAGACATAGGCAATAAAGTTGAAGAAGATCCTGCGTCAGAATCAACTGTAGTTTGCTTTGAAAAAGTGGTCCCTTCTGCTGAAATACCCTCTTCTTCTATTGTGCTACAAACTCTGGAGGAGTTGAAGAAAGAAAATATTGTGTTTAAGGAAAGGCTAAACAAGCAGGATGAAACTTGCAAGGAAATTAAGGGGATGCTTGGGAAATAGGAGGTATCGAGCAATCAGATTAAGAGTTTATTAGAAGCCCTGTTCACACAACTTCAACCTCCTCAAACTTGTTTATGAATTTTTTTTCTTTATTTTTTTGTTTCATTGATCTTTTTTTAAAATGGAATGCATTCTATTGTCTATAGTGTTTTTATTTCTTTTTGATTCTTGACAAAAAAGGGGGAGAACGTAAGATATTTCGAACATAACAGTATCGAGACTTAGTCTCAAACATTTTGAATAATAACTTCTATTTTTCATATTTTGAAAGCAAAATAGGAAAAACCTCTATTGAGGACAGTTATGGGAGCATAAAAAGTATTCTTCTCAAAACTCTGATTAAAACATCTTCAGGGAAGTATTTTTCTTTATCTGAGTATCCAACTCAGGGGGAGACTTTAATTCTTTATTTTCTTTAAGTTTCTATCAAAATATCCAAGTTTTTGTCATCATCAAAAAGGGGGGAGATTGTTAGAACATAGTTTGGTTCTATATCCTTGTAAGAGTTTTGATGATAACAAACACTCAAAGAATAATTATGCTCCCTAAATAAGTATTTTGTTTTGCAGAAAAGTTATGATGTAAGAAGCACAAAAGATTAGATAGATCATGATGTAAGAAGAACAGAAGATTAGATAGACCATCTTATGTATAAGTAATCTGTGCAACACGCTTAAATAAAGAAGTTCTGGTGATAACTTATGGGTGCACTAAACAATGCGAACAAAGAACTCTGTTATTCTGATATGTAATGTTTTGGAAAGAAGTAAAGGAGTCTCAACGGTAACATTCAACTTCTGATATGATCTTTAGCAAGCATGTTCTGAAGCGTTACATTTCATTCATGGCTATTCAAAAGTAACAGCTAAAAGAGGACAAGAATCTCTATGTTTGGAAAGTTCATTGACTATTATTTATCAACATTCCAAAATCACCTCTCATGCATTGCCTATATAAATAAGACTTGAACAAGAAATCATTTACGATTTTGGTTGTGCACTGCAAACGAGAAAATATCACTAACTTCAATGCTTTGTTTTTTAAATCGTGTAATACATCACTTGTGTGATACAGTTTTTTGATATAAAACATATTTTGTACATGCTTTCAAATATTGTACTGTGTAATACCTTGAGAAAACTGGGTTGTGGTTTAAACTTATGAAGACTTTGACAGTTGTCATTGTATTTGTGTAATTAAGCTTGATTAGTGGATTAAGACCTTTTTTGAGAGAGGCAAAATCATCTTGGCGGGTGGATTGGAGTAGTTTGAGTTCAAAAGAACCAAGATAACCAACATGTCTTTTATTTTAAGTTTTAAAAACCCAATTCAAACCCCCCTTCTTTTGTTTTTCCATTCTTCAGAAGTGGTTTCAGGAATGACTAGAATTGATGTTGTTATAGGTATGTCTGGGGTGAAGGTTTTTGTAAAGGCATAAGAGAAGGAAAAGGATAAAAGTGAGATGGTTTGTCCAGAAGGTGAAATTGTTTGTTCAGATGATGGAAGAGTTTGGGTAGGTGGTAGGAGTTTTTGTGGTTGTGGTTCAGGTGGATTGATAGTTGGAATAGGTTAGGGAGTGGATATTCCAGATTTTTGTGGAGGTTGTTATTGATCTTTGGATTTTTCAAGAGGAGCAAGAATAATTTGTGGTGATGGTGAGATGAATGAAGTGGTAATTGTGGTAGAAATGTGTGGTGGTGGTAAAGGTAGAGAACATATTATAGCTTTAGAAACAGAGATAGTAGCAGCATAAGTGAAAATAGATGAGTTACCAGAAGGATCAGGGTTGGAAACCAATGCTGGTGTAGTTGTACCAGAAATCGAAAACTTCAATGATTTTTGTTTGGTCTTCTCTTTCTTCTTTTCAAACTTAACACGTTTTCTTTTCAGAATGGGTGAAGGTTCATCCATCAACATGGAATGGTAAAATTGTGATGTATCCATACCTTCTGCTAAAAGATAGTCCATTATGATATGGGGAGGATCAACCTTTGAAAAAAGAGGATATCCATCAACTATCGTCCTGTTATCCTTTAGCGTGTCTCTTTCAGTGTTAGGGTTAGGTTTCACCAGAATCTTATCAATGACCCCCATCTGCTTGATATTTTTCCCTTTGAAAGGTTTTCCAAATTCTACAAAATGATCCTTGATCAGATTGAATTTTTCAGATGATATACTAGACCACTTTCTATTAGAATGTCTGATATTTGTCTGCCTAGAGGAATGTAATTTCTGGGTTTTCCATGGTTTCTAGTGTCTCTTATACAATCCCTGAGGTAGAAAAACATAATGGAGGGTAATTTGATCTTTTCTCTTTTCATCAAATAGTACAAGATGCACTTCTGATCTGCGTTGACATAGTCGGAAGAGATTGTTGGTTTTCTGTGATGAATGCTCCCCGGAATAATCTTAAACCATACACGAAGGATTGGAGGAAGTTCTTGAACATTGAATGAAAGGGTTTTTTCACCATATTTCATTTCAATGAAGATTTTAAGTTTTATCTCTTTTACGATCATTTTTTATTTAGGGTTTACCTTGTAAATCCTTTTTCCTTTAGCGTTTTCCATCCCTAGTAATGTAGCAACAGATTTCTCCGTGATAACAATTTTAACACCTGAAATATGTGAAACAATGTACTCCCCATCTGCTTCAGAAAAACACCAGAATACCTTGACAAGATTTGTGTAGATGGGTCCTTAGAGACGATCAAAATAGTTGCCCCAGTCTTGTATTCTCAAATCTGCTGAAAGGTCAATACCATTTTCTTTTAGGTTTTCAAAATCCACTAGTAATTCACAAAGAACTTCTAGTTGATCACTATGAGTTGAAAGATGAACATGAGCGGGACGCTCAAGTATGTAAACTTCATTAGGTTTAGTGAAGGTTGAAAGGGTTTGATGAAGAGAAGAAGATGGTGCTTATTATACACCAATTTTTCCCCTAAGATCCATCATCAACTCATATTATCAATACATCAAGATCACGCATTAGGGGTTTGGTTATCACTTCTACTGTTTCTTATCTTGAAGTTTGTCCCTGAGGGATCACCGGATACCCTGATTTTGTATTATTGTGTATATATGTTTTATATTTTACTGACTTCTAACTAAAATCCAAAAATATGTCTTGCTTATTTTGTTTCTTTTAGAATATAGGGTTTCAGATCAAGGAGTTCAGGTGATGGTTCTCTGATTAGGGTTATGGTTTTTCAGGAAAAAGATGGTTCCCAAGAGCCTATGTTTCAGAGTGGTGATCTATAATCTTAGGTCACACTATCTTCAAGCTTCATTCATCATGGTTAAGGAGAGTTTGGTAGCTTAATTCTCAAAACTCTTTGAGATAGGTTCATGTGTTTATTTCCATGCCTTCTTCAACGAGTAATCTAAAATTAAACACAAGTGTGAACATGGTTCGATCAAGATTTCATCATCTCAGGTTCATATGTGCTTAAGAGTGCCTCGGGTTGTAGAAAAAGATAAAGTATGTGGGTGGATTCAAAGTTGGGTGACTAAAAGTAAACGTTTGCAAGTTTGAGTTCAAATGATCATAAATTCTTCATTGTTCAGTATTTTTGAGTGATTCTTCGAGCATATGAATCTCCTTGACATCATCTCTAATTTCTCTTTTCAAGTCGAGAGCTAGTTATGTGTAAAAGGCCATCAAAAGTTTGATTACATTGGAGGTCATTTTTTGACTTTGACCTAAATTCACATGACTTTTGTCCAACTTTCAAGGATCATAATTCTTTCGATCTTCATCATTTAGGGTAGATTCTTTTTGCACAATGCTCTTCATGACGTCATCTATAAATTTTCTTTAAGGGTCTAAAACAAATTGTTCATAGAAAGTTACGATTTCTATGGGAACAATATAGGTCATTTTCAACCTCTAATCTCAATTAAAGCCATGGTTACTTTCTTGAGATGTTGATTTCTGGCACTGATGTTACTCATGCTCAAGCCAAAGTGTTTATTGCTAAGAGATTGAGATTTCACAAATTTTTCAAATAGAATTTATTTGAAAATGGGTTCATGACTATGGAATTTCTTTCAAGTTTATTTCAAAAAGAATTCATGATTATGGTTAGGGTAAAATTCAAAGTTGTTGGTTCAAGCACATCCCAATTTTCTCAAAGGATTTGATTCAAAGAAATTCAAGTTCATCTATGAAAATTTCTCAAAAGGAAGTTAAAGCATTCTCATTCAATCAAATTCTAAATTCAAGACTATTGGTTTCAGATGGCCAATAGTTCAATGATCATTCAAGAAACTACAAGCCACGGTTTTGGCGATGCATTTGTTTTCTCAAGAGTTCAAGGGATATTTAAGTGAAATGTTCAAGTTTCTAATGAATTTCAAGCCCATGTTTTGTTCAAAAATTCAATTCTAGCTTCAACTTACAAGGATAATTTCAAAAAAAGTTTACAATACTTAATAATGTTTCAAGCTCCAAAGATAAAAAATACAAGTGATTCTAAAGACACTTTTTTCCATCAATGTGCAAATTTATAAAGAAGGATTCAAGATCTTTAGACCTAAATTCCAAAAGTTACATCGACTCTCTATAAAATATTTTCAAGACAATTACCCAATCTTCTTGAATACGTTTCTCTTGAAGCTCCAAGAACTCTTGACGACGTTATTTCCTCTTCTTCTTGTCTTGCCATCCTTACAATTGTTGCCATCACATGAAACAAGAAAAGAAAGAAACATGGTTAGTAAGAGAATCAAAACATGGTTAGCAAGAAGGAAATTTTAAAGAGTCTTACAACTTATCATTAGGGTTTGTTGCAAGGAATCAAAAATTTAGGGGATTGCATTCAATCATATTCACAAATTCAACAATGGACCTCATACTCTTGTTTCACAACATAATCAGAATTTCAATATTAAATCATAGGCCTAACTCCATCCATTGAAAATCACAAACTAATTTTGGTTCATAAAGGAGGTACAAAAAGAATAAACTCAGGATTTCATCATAGTTAGCAGTACAAAAATCGCATTTTTCAAGTCCAGTATAGCATCACGGTTTAGCAAGGAAAATCAAAAGCAAGTCAGAATCACAAATTATAGCCCAACAAAAATATCACAGAAAAAGTTCACACCTTAAGTTACAACAATAAAAAATGGTAAATCCCAATAACAGAAATTATTGCAATAATGTGTTTCATTCACCAGATAATTAGAAAGTATGGTTAAGCCCAAATAGAAAAATCAACAAAGGCCTGCTACAACAACTCAGAGATATAACATATCAGAAAAATAACAAACTATAATCACATATTCAAGCCCACATGAATTCTCAAGGCATGTTAACAAATCATCAAATTCACAACAGAAAACTCTAATTTGATTTCACAGTATAAAATCTTTCAATGCACAGATTTCACAGAGGAGAGAACTGTTCATAAAAACAAAAAAAGCTGCACAGCTAAGAAAGTAGAAACCGTAAAAAATGATTTCAACATAATTTTCAAATAAAGCATAACCTTCAAAAGTATTGTTTTGTTTTTTATTTGTTTTATCAAAATAAAATACAAAATATTTTTATAATATAAACAATTAAGTTGAAATATTATTTAGTATTATTAATTACTTTGTTAATTATTTTTGTTAAATAAAATGATTTAATTTTAATTATTTATTTAATTAATTTCGATTGAGTTGTACTGTTTGTTTATTTAGATTTTAATTGTATTATCGATTCGTGACATCCCCTCACTTGGATGTTATTTTAGGACAAATTCCTCAACCTCATTGGATCTTAGGTGTTGATAGGTTGAAGAACCAAATCCACCAAAATGGATGAATGATATTGACGATATTTGAAACCCTAATTTCATCTAATACATCCCTTCCCTCTTAATCTTATCCCTTTCTTACTTGTGCTATATGTTGTTGGAGAATGATCTATATATCATTTCTCTAAACATATGGTACATAGATTGCTATTGACCGGGCTAAAAAAAGGCGCGACTTCTACATAAGTCCACTTATGATTTCTTAACATAGTGCTAAATTTTGTACCAATTCGAGAAATGATCATTCGTGTCCCAAGCCTATGTTTAGAAGCCCAAGGATGTTTAATTTGAAACCTTTGGTCCAATAACCTTGGAGTTCATTGTTATGAGGCTTTGATCTTATCAATCCTCTAATGAACCTTCATAAATTTTGGTCCAAGTGAATCACTTAAACATCGTTGATCATATATTGTTGCCTCGAGAATTTGAAATGAATGATATACTTGACAAAAAGCAAATTAAACTTGTTTTTGAGAAGCTTTGATTTTATAAATCTTCTAATGAGTTTTCAAATGCATGTTTTAAGATGGTCATTCAACTAACCCTAATTTCCAATTCTCTAACAATTGACTTTTACTTTTACTTTGTGATTTTATTTTATGCTTTTACTTTATACCTTTACTTTTATGCACCATTTACCTTAAAACATACATTTTGATGCTTTCTTCATCTTTGCTCCCTTGAGTTTTTCTTTTCTCTTTTAAGACACTTAATAATCAACTTGAACAATAAAAAACCTTAAGGATAATCAGACTATTTGGTTACTATCCTTGGAATAATGGAGTTATGAACCTCTCAGACTTAGGATTAGAAACCTTTATTACTCTTGAGACCTTTTGATTATGTTGTTATTTTTTCTGGAGCTCTTGGGGTTTACCCCAAGACATTGGGTTGATTTTCTTTTTGTGCAGGTTATTTTGAATATATGCTTTGTCTGTAATTGGTAATTTCTCTATATACAGTTGTTACTTTGTCCAATTTTTGAGAAGACTTAATGCATCTGAAGCTTGGTATTCTTAAGAGTTTTAGTATCTTTTCTTGCTTAGTTTCAATCCAAAGGATGGGAATTCTACATCGGTTCTTTATGTCAAAGTGTTGGCTTCTTGTTGGTTAGGTGGTTCTTTCCCTTATCTTTTACCTTATGCTTTAGGATAGCCCCTTCATCTCCTCCCATCTTCTTTAATTTTAAAATCTTTTCCCTCCTTTTCAAAACTCTTCTTATTTTCTAACTTGAACCGCTTTAATAATAAACTTGGACTTAGGTCCATGCATTTTAAAAACAATACCGCTTCTTAATCAAACTTTAACCAACTTAGTCATACTTTGACATTTTTTGTGAGAAGACTAAAAGTCAATCAATATGATTCAAACCATTTTTCCACTTTGTCTTTTTACTTTAAAATTTTCTCAAAAGATTAGATTCTTGTCAATCCTTGTAGTGATACGAGCTACTATACTTCTACGAGACATTTTCCACTTGGATGTCGAGTGAGGCTTTGTTGACTTTAAAATCCAAGCAATATCCTCCACTTTAAGATGATGCAAATTCTCCTTTCTCATAATCGGGGGTAGTAAGTATGTTTTCCACTCGGATATGGAGATGACGTCTCGTTTCTTAAAATTAACCAACACACTTGTGTTTTAAAATTTTAAAGGAGAACTACGAGTACCCTGATCCCCAATATTTCATGGATGATGGTACGTAGGCACTAAAGGTTCGCAACTGCGGCGGGTGCAAAAATTTTAAAACATACTTCTTTTCTCATCTCCACCATCTATTTTTATATAACACTTATATCCAAAAAACACAAATTTTCAAAGAGGTTCATGTAGAGTACCGTAGATGTTTAGGGTGCTGATACCTTCCCTTTACATAACCAACTCCCGTACCTAGATTCTCTTCCCCTTTTTATTGGGTTATTAAATATTTTCACATTCCTATGGAAACAATAAAGTGTGGTGGTGATTTTCATTTGATTTGTGCAAGTTAAGTCAATCCAATGGCTTAGTCTCAATATTTCTACTGCTACAATGCTGAAGACAGTGGTTGAGAGAAGTTGCAGGAGCAGAAGATTAAGCATTTTCCATTTGTTGAGAGAAGTTGAAGACTTCTTGTTGATGAGCATCCATGGTAGAGATTAGACTGATTAGAAGGTTTTAGGTTTTGGGAGAGAAAGTGAATTGCAAGGTGTGTGAAAGTGATAGAAGTGAGGGTTTTTTATAAAGAAATTGAAATTTTGAAAAGAGGAAAACATATATGAAGGAGTAGTAATGATTTTAAAAAGTAATGATGATTTTTAAAAGAGGAAGTAATGATGATTTTAAACCTAATCTCAGAAAACCTGGTGCTCGAGGTGTCACTCAAGTGTTTTGCATTGATTATAATTATCTAGTGTCATCTTCCAATCGTAGCCATAGGTTTGAAGGGACATGATTTAATATTTGTCAATCAGATTTGACGATTGGATATTTAATGATTTCTAACTTATAGGAATATCAGAATTAGAATCTAAACAGTAAAAACAAGTCCACATAGTAATTATAACATTTTATCAGAGTTTTTATTTAGGACAAAGAGTCATTTTTAGATTTTCTAATATAAATAGAAATTTGTCTTCAGATAAGGGTTTTGTAAAAATACCAGCCAACTAATGGTCTGTATCTATAAATTTTAAAGTTAATGTCCCTTTCTGAACATAATCTATGATAAAGTGATGCTTAATTTCTATGTGTTTAGCTCGAGAGTGTAAAGTGGGATTCTTACTTGGACATATAGCTCAATGTTGTCACAGAAAATAGGTATGTTGTTTTCATATATTTGGAAATCCTCAAGCTACTCTTCATCCAGAGCATATGGGTGCTGCAGATTAACATTGAGATGTATTCTACTTCTATAGTTGAGAGTGCAATTGTGTATTGCCTTTTTCTAGACCAGGAGATGAGATTCTTTCCCAGAAACTGATAATCTCCAAAAGTTCTTTTGCATTCTGTTCTGTCTCCTGCATAATTTGTATCACAAAACCCAGATAGCTTATACTTTGATGTTTTCTCATACATCAATCCAAGTTTAGTTGTACCATTTAGATAATTTAGAATTCTCTTAACAACAGTTAAATGAGTTTCTATAGGATCTGATTAAAATCTAGCACATAGACATACACTATACAGAATGTCTGGATGAGAAGTAGTTAGATAGAGAAGAGATCATATTATACCATAATGTAGCTTCTGACAAACCTTTTTACTTTCCTCATCTTTCTCCAGAATGTAAGTAGGGTGCATTGGAGTTTTCACTGATTTACTTTTTGACATTTCGAGTTTCTTCAGAATTTCTCTGGTGTATTTTCCTTGATAAATATAAGTAGCTTATGGTGTTTTATTTATTTGTATTCCCAGAAAGTACTTCAATTCTTGCATAAGACTCATCTCAAATTCAGCCTGCATTAACTCAAAAAATTCTTGACAAACAAATGGATTTGAATAACCAAATATAATATCATCAACATATATTTGGCATATAATAAAATCTTTTCCATGATTTTTACAGAAGAGTGTTGTGTCCACTTGTTCTCTAGAGATCCCATTTTCAGATAAGAAAGAACTTAGTCTTTCATACCATGCTTTGTAAGCTTGTTTGAGCCCGTACATAGACTTCTTTAATTTAAAAACACGTTCTGGATATTTTGTGTTCTCAAATCCAGGAGGTTGATGGACATAAACTTCTTCATAAATATAACCATTTAGAAACACACTTTTTACATCCATTTGACATAAAGTAATATTATTATTATCAGCAAATGAAATAAGAAGACGAATAGATGCTAACCTGGTGACTTGGGAAAAGGTTTCATTATATTCAATACCTTCTTGTTTACCGTAACCTTGTGAAACCATTCGTTCTTTGTTTCTGATAACTTCACCCTTTTCATTTAGCTTATTTCTGTAAACCCACTTTGTTCCTGTGACATAAACTCCTTTGGGATTAGGTACCAAATCCCAAACATCATTTCTGGAGAATTGATTTAGTTCTTCTTGCATTTCTAGAATCCATTCATTATCTTGATGAGCTTCTTCACATGATTTTGGTTCTATTATAGACACCCGTTCTAGAATTGTTTCCTCAGTCTGCTTGAAAGAATATATAGTTCTGACAGGTTCAGTTTTGTCTCCTAGAATGAATTCTTAAGATGTGTATTATCTTGGTCTACATGTTTTCTGGATAACTAGATTTTCAGATGGTTCTGATGTGCTATTGTCATTGTTTCTTTTATCTATAATTTCTTCATAACCTACAAGCTCTATTTCTATATCTGTAAATTTTTCAACTAGCTTTGACTTTTCAAGGTCAAGCTTATCATCAAATCTGACGTGGATTGATTCTTCCAAAATATGTGTTTCTCTATTGTATACTCTGTAGCGTTTAGAGCGTTATGAGTATCCATAATACACTTTTTTTTTACTTTGGAATCAAACTTATTCATATTTTCTTTAGTATTTAAAATATAGCAAGAGCATCCAAAAGGATGAAAATATGAAATGTTTGGTTTTCTTCCTTTACATAGTTCATAAGGAGTCTTTTTCAGAATAGGTCTTATAGAGATTCTATTATGAATGTAACAAGCTATATTCACAGCTTCTGCCTCGAAGTGCTTAGCCATATTTGTTTCATTGATCACGGTTTTGGCCATTTCTTGTAAAGTCTTATTCTTTTGTTCTACAACTGCATTTTATTATGGAGTTCTAGGACAGGAGAAATCATGGGATATGCCATGTTTGTCAAATAAATTATCAAAATATTTATTTTAAAAATCTCCACCATGATCACTTCTAACTTTAACTATGTTAGAGTCATTTCATTTTTCACTTTAGAACAGAAACTAGAGAACACAAAATGAGACTCATTCATGTACCTTAGGAATTTAACCCATGTCCAACAACCAGCTGAAAATCATCAAACAATAAAGTCGCCATCGAACGTCTTTTATCCCACATGGAGGGAAAGGTAAACATCGAGAAAACCTGAGAAGGGAGAAATCATAGTCTTGCGACTGAGAGATAAGGGTAAGGGAGTCTGTTACGCGAGGGGAAGGTATTAGCACCCCACACGCCCGTGGTACCCTACGGTATCCACTCTTGTTCTCTATCTTATGGGTGTGTTTAATCTATACTTACTGTTTACTATACTACTGAAGGGATAATGCATGCAAAAGAAATGAGAAAATAATGTAGGGAAAATAAAAGTTGTGCTCGCTCGGCCCCTACCCCAATGCCTATGTATCCCTTTTAAGGAATCAGAGCAGCCGTAGTTCGGCTTATATGTTTTTGTTGGTTCGTATTTTTTAATGAACATTATTAATTTCGCCTTCTGCCGCAACTCGACCTTTGGAGACTTACGCGTCAGCACAGAAGTGAATTAACATGCTCTTTTGAAAAGGTTTTGAAAGAAAATCCTGTAGGAAAAAGAGTTTGCGTTTGTTGGTGTTTTTGTTGTAGATAACAGCTAGTTGATCTCAAGAGAGAGATATTAGCCATTTTTCTACTTATTCATGAAATGAGTCTTTGAGACTTGAACCATGCCAAGTCTTAGAATGGAAAAACGATAAGATCGAGAAGAGACCCGCTTATCATCTCCCATGTTCAACAAAGGCACGATTCTCATCAGTAATTTTTAAGTATTTGTAAGAAAAAGAACTTTTTTTTTTAAATGCATATGCGAAAAGAAAAAGAAAAGTCAAATGGGAGACTAGCCTATTTCTACACATAATATTATTATGCATTGTTAGACCTAAAGTTAGAATTTTGAGGGAATTCTACCTAATATTTGCATGCGTGGATTTAGAATCCTAATGCCCAATTTTAGTCCAATTAAATCAAAGATTAAATTTGAACCAAAATATCCTAAGGGATCATGAATGACTATACAAACAAGTAAAATTGGTAGCAAGTATTAAAGTATTGCATACGATCCATACTCAAAAATCGCAAACAAAATACATGATATAAAATGAATAAAACTAATGATTAAAGTTGACTAAAAAATTAGCAAAAGAAGAAATATATTCCTAATTAATTCCTAAAATGCCTTCTAATATTTTTACCATTTTTTATTATGTATTTTTTTTGGTTAAAAAAAATAAGTGAAAGAAAACATTAAAAATATTAGAAGGAACTAAGAGAATCAAGGGGGGGTGAGAATTGAAATCCAGGGGGTTTTGGCCCAGTAATCCAGGCGCTGATCCAAATAGAAGGTAAGCCCTAAGGCCCAGCGTATGAGTCCATGAACAAACTTTTTTGTGGGATTGAGTTACCCAAAAAAAATTGGCGCCATGGGCCAAAGAAAACAAAGTCCAGCCCATCATGATTTTTTTTTATTTTCTGAATATTTTTAATCAAATAAAATAACGTGAAATTGAAATGGGAATGAAATGCTACGTTTAGTCACTGTGTCCCCTCAAATCCACAATTCTCTCAACCTTCTGTCTATCCTCCGCATGCGATTTCCGGCGAGTAGTCTCCGCCACCATCACCACCATCAACCTTCTTTGATAGCCAAAGCTTAAACACAGATCCTACCTTAATTCATGCCTCGATCGTGAATCCATCGTTAATTTCTTCAAAATTAACTCCTAACATACCTTAATCTACCCCAAAACGAAACCCTAAATATCGCGATGGTAAAAGGGAAATTGTTCATAAGATCCTTAGCTACGTCTCGGTATCAAGAAATCAAAAATAAAAAAGCGTTCGGCCTACCTTGACAACGACGGAGGTGATAGAGCTATATCCTAGTGAAGATGAATTCTGAGGTAACCTTTTGATTTGCTCTCTTTCTTCGCCTTCTCCTATTCTTAATTTCACATTGGCTTCCTCTTCTGAATTCGTCTCGCACTCTGTATCTTATGGTTCCTGTTATGCGTAAGCGTTTCTTGAGTACTATGGATTTTTTCGTTTGCAGAAATGAGATTGATGAAGATGATGCTGAGATTGAGATAGCAAAGGGAGGTCACGATGATAGCACTTTGTGAAGATGGTGATGAAGAAGAAAGTGTAGAAGGACGAAGGCTTTGCAATGGGATTTTAGAGGGAGGGAGTATAGAGAATTATGCAGAGAGTGAGTGAGTGAAGATGAAGATGATGGTAAAGGGGGTCAATGTGAAGAATGAAGGTTGATCCATGACTAAATCGTGAAATGAAAGTAGCTATTTATAGTTGAAGTGTAGCAGTTGGTTAAAGGTTGATTAGGCGGTTAGAAGTTGGTTACATGATAAATTTGTTAGAGATTGAAGAGTTAGTTAGGAATTAAAATTGGAGGGAATTTTTGTTGGAAATTTCTATAAGAGTTGTTTTGTTGAATTCCTGTTATAACTATTAGAGCTGTTAGTAATATTTGGGAAATTGAAGTTAGTTATAGGTTTGTGAGAAGTTATCATGTTAGAACTAAGGTGGTTAAGGGATTAGTTACATGACAGTTAGTATAAGCACTAACGAATTGTTAGGAACTTGTTTAAGAGTAAGTTTTTTCTGGTTTTCTGTTGACAGTTAGGGTGGTTTAGAAGTTAGATAGGATATTGGTTGGAGTTTGTTATAATCGTTAGAAAATAGTAAAAATCTGTTAGCTTTAGTCTTGGGAAGTTAGAAGTTGGAAACTGTTAAAAAAATAATTATGAGATATTGGGAAAATTTGTTAGATGGTTTGGTAGAGGTTAGTTGGGGAATAGGTTAGAGGGAGTTACAAATTGGATTCTGTTATTAAAAACTGTTATGAATTCTGTTAGAGACTTTTTTTAGTTTTTTTCCTGTGAACTGCTATATATCAATGGGTTGTTAATTCTATTTTTTTTAGAATTCAGAAATTCTGCAGGTTTTCTGTTACATGCCTCCTTACTCAGCCTCTCAACACCTAACTTTTTTAAACTTTGGTCTAGGACTGCAGCACGGGTGTCTGTATAGATTCGAAAGAGCTGCCGTTGATGGCCTGCTTGAACCATTTGTTGTGCTAATTCATGAAGCAGAGGTATAACTCTGGGGGGAATAAGAGTTGGGAGAGTGAATGTGATAATTTCATTTTGCACAACAGTTTTGGTAGCAATTTTTTCAACTGCTTCCTCGAAGTCACCAAAGGTTTCTTAGGCTGTCTGAACAAGCCGCTTTGTCAATTTGATTGCAGCTTCCCGCATTTCAGCACAAACTTTACTATCAAACAGTATCTCAATCTCTGGTTGAAGTTCTCTCATTATCTCATACATGTCGAGGAGAACAAATAATTTTTCAGCTGACCTCTTGCTTCTGGCAACAGCCTATCCAAAACTAAGAAGCATAGCCACACTGCTGCCAGTAGCTTCAGCAAAGCATTGAGTTTTTACAGACTCATTACCATCAAATATTTGATCACAGATTTTTTTCCACAATCAACAATTTTATAGAATTCCTCATGAAATGAATCCAATTTCCAATCTTAGCAATTTTGAATTAGTTTCTGTAAATTGGATGTATGGTTTGTAAATGATGAACATTTGTAGAACTTGAGTGGTGAATTCTAAACTTGATATTTGAAATTGAATGAGCTTGTGATATTCAAAATCGAAATGCATGAATACATTGAACTCCTTGAACCTTGAATCATGATGAACCTTGCTTTTGTAACTCCAAGCAATCCATACTTGCAGATTATGAACTCATGGCACTAAGTAGTCATTGTGATGGATAATTCATAATAGCGAATTCGACTCAAATTCAAATCTTAAATCCAAACTTCAATCTTGAATCCAAATCAACTTGTATGATAAGTAATTTGAATAGACAATAAGATCTTGATCCTAAAGAATTTATAACCTCGCCTTTTGTATTACGACTCATATTTCACGATTCAATCCACAATTCTTGACAAAGTCCTTCCCTGATTGAAGACCTTGAATTACCAAAGATGAATATAGAAAATAGTGAAAGAGTATGATCAATATTAACATGAAACTTTATTCCAAGGATCTTCAATTACTTAACCTTTATTAACGAATAGAAAACCCTGATTCTTTGGCCTGACGTAAGGAAATAAACCCTAACCTCTAGAACTGATGAAACTAGATGGAGAAGAAGCCCAATTATGAGCATGCTCCAAAACCCTAACTCCAAAGTTTTGTACACCAGGAAGACCCTAAATAATTAGACTTGTTCAACCCACACACCTCGAATCAGTTGTAACCCTAGCTCCCTAACTGCTGATCTTTTAAACCTCAGATGAGCCTTTTTTTTTATGAATATGCGTGTTATACATATGACCTATTGGAATGATGCAGATGAATGCAAAGTCTAAGTCAGAATAAAAGAAAATTAGGAGGGCAAATTTTAGGGTGCAACAGCTGCCCCTATTTAATCGCCTTCAACCTGAAGGTGAGATTGGCGTCAGCCTTTTGAACTTTCAGGGTGGAAAAAGATTAAATACTAAAAGAACCCGAAATTTTGCACTCCGAAGCCAGTCAGGTATTATCATATTTTTGGTTTTTTCTGTATTTTCTTTTTTTTTTCCTTTTTTTTTGGTTAGAGGGGTTATAAGGGTTAGATGTATGTTTAACCAGAGTTTGACACACAGAAGAATAACTTGGTTATCGAGGAACACTTGTTGGGATTCAATAACAAACACCTATAAGAAGGATATCAAAAGGTATATGCCTGAAGTCTGTAGCAGACATACGAAAAAAGGTATCATAGATACATATCTGGGGTCGGTAGCGGATATGAAAGAGACAAATAGAAGAAAGCTTCTTACAAGGATGTCACGGGCACATGTCTGGGGTTGGTAGCAGACACGCACGAAAGAGACATCAAAGATACATATCCAGGGTTGGTAGCGGATACGCACGAAAGAGACATCAAAGATATCAAGAACACATGTCTGGGGTTGGTAGCAGACATATGAAAAAGGTATCAAAAATACATATCCGTGGTTGGTATCGGATACGCACGAAAGAGACAGAAAAGATACATATCTGGGGTTGGCAGCGGATACGCACGAAAGAGACAGACCGAAGAAAGCTCTTACAAAGATATCAAGAACACATGTCTGGGGTTGGTAGCAGACATATGAAACAGGTATCAAAAATACATATCCATGGTCGGTATCGGATATGCAAGAAAGAGACAGACCAAATAAAGCTCTTACAAAGATATCAAGAACACATGTCTGGGATTGGTAGCCGACATATGAAACAGGTATCAAAAATACATATCTGTGGTTCGTATCTGTTGTACCCCAAAATTTGCCCTCTCATATTCTTCAAGAAATTGCCAAGTCATGCTTCAAAATCTCCCCAAGGGTTGCACAGTTCAAGGGCCTCCTAAACAGTCAAAATTAGGGTTTGTGTTCTGATCAAGAAAATGAAGTTTCCAAAGGTCCAATCAAGTCTCACATGCCTACAAATATGGTCAAGCATCCTCATATCAAGTTTCAAGACTTTCAGCACAAAACTGCACAGTCAAAACCCTAATTGCACTACAGTCAACTGTAGGGGCAAAATGGTCATTTGACAGTCAAAAGTTCAAATTTTTGGTCAACATCTTATTTTGAAGCCACAAACATCATTTTATCAATTCTTGATCATGATTCTCAAAGCTTGGCTCAAAAATCATCAAGATGCAAAAGTTTCCTTATTTGGACAGTTGAAAAAGTCAACTGTAAATTGACCAGGGCATAACTTTCACATGGATTATCAGAAAAATTCCATCCAAAGCTCATTTTGAAGAGAAAGACATTTCCTACAACTCCTCTTCATACTTCAAGTCCAATAAATGCTCTCACAAAAAGTTATCAATTTCAACATTATAGGTCATTTTCAAAAGTCAACAAAAGGAGACTTTAAGTCAAAGGCCATAACTTGAGATTGATAAATCAAAATGACATGGGACAAAAGACATTGGTTAGAGGACTCAAAGACCTTTCCAAAATGTCCAAGAACATGAGCAAAGCTTAAAAATTGAGCAAGTTATGCCTTGTGGAAGTTGGGAAATTTTTGGATATTTTGAAAAGTCAACATTGGTTCAAATGACCTAAAATTGCTAATGGGCCTATTTTTCTTCCACAATTCATCATCCAAAGCATGCACACGACCATTTGGCCCAAAGGGAAGTTTTTCTCCATTTTTATTTATTTATTTGAATTTTTTATTATTAATAATTCATTTAATCAAATAAAATACATGAAAAATATAAAACCAATGAAATAAAATCTTTTTGTGCATGAAATATACTCAATAATTCGTGCATGATCAGATATGGAAGAATTGGAATTGATTGGATATGATTTGTACAAAAATAGCATGAAAAAAGATTGGAAAAAGATCTTGAAAAATCAAATCTCAAAAACCATGAATGCAAAGGATTTGGATTGTTTTTCTTGACCTAATTCACTCATACTTATACAAAGAACACAACCCTAATGCAGAGAACCCCTAAGCTGCGCAGAAAAGCATCCATTGAACTTGAAATTTTTTGCCAAAAACTCAATTCTGAAAACACTTTTGCAGGGCGATTCAAGGCACGATTTTGATTTCATTAGCTTGCTGAGGCTTCATAGAAAGATTCTGCATCAAAAACCATAAGCTCTCGTGCCCAGAAACGTGAGAACGATCTCACCTGTACAAAGAAAATTTCTCATTCGTGCATCTCAATTCATGCGTTTTTTGCAATTTTTAACATGTGATTTACATTCCTTATGCAATTCTGATGCTAACCGTGTGGTTTAATTTTGTTTTCATGCCCTATATGAGGATTTGCCATTAGAGACATCTAGGGTTTCCAGGTTTTCAAATTAGGCGTTTCTCATCCCTGTAAAATTAGGACACATCAAAACCATGAACAAAACCAGCACGCTTGGACGAAGAGATTGAGACTATCGCGCCAAATTTCTGAGGCCACATGGCCTAATCGCTATTATCAAAATACGCATGTTTTGAGGGGGTTCAAAACCCCCGTTAAATGTTTGTTATATTTTCCAGGAAATCACCAGCGAGGAAGATGATTATGTGGAGGGCTCTGATTGGAACGTTCAAAATCTTCGCGCGTTTTTGAGCCCCTGACTATGTTTCTTTTATAATGTTTGTTAGGTATTATATGTTAAACGCGTTTGGGATGGCTCAGTGGCACACGTGTAGGCTGGTAACGTTCATGACCTGGGTTCGAGCCCCAGGTCTTCACTCTTTCAATGTTATTTTTCATTTAGTATTCACATGCAGTTTCAACATGGTGGACCACTATGCACCTTCAGAATCAAGCCATCCACGTGTTCCCCACTATCAATCCCAGAAACACAATCTGAAGAACACGGTGTACTGCAGTCAACCACTCCACAAATTGCATGGAAAAGTCAATAAGACCATGCTGTAATGGGCCTGAATTACCAAGAAAAAACCTCCACTTTGGGGACTGCAACCCCCCTAGGTTTGCTAAACTTTTTTACTTTCTTTGTTTTTTTATTATTATTATTTCTATTTTCTTTTAAATTATTGTTTTCTTAATTAACTTATTATTTTCATAAATATAAAAAACACATAAAAAATTAGAAAAATGATAAATATTTTATTTTAAGTATTTTTGTAATTAAATTGCATATAATTAAATTAGTTTTAAATTAGGTTTTAATTTTAATTCTTTTGATAAAAATCTAAAAAACATAGAACTAGGGTTTAATTAATTTTCATCTTTTTTTCTTTTATTCCATAATAATTAAATATTAGATATTTATTTTATAATTAAATTGTATATAAAAATTAGGGTTAATTTTAGGTTAAAAACTTCAACATTTTTCATAATAAAACAAAAATTGTAGAATTAGGGTTAGCATTTATTTTATTTAATTCTTTTTCATTAAAATTACAAAATACCAAAAAAATACCAAAAAGACAATTTCTTTCCCCTTTAATTTTAATTAATTCATCGTTTAATTTAATTTTGCAAAAAGGGTCCAACGCCCTCGTTTCGATTTAAATTTAATTCGCATATTTATTTTTGTTCTTTATAATTTTTATGTATCTCTCCCGAAGCCGTGTAACTAATTGCTCGCACTTTTCTTTACTTTCTTTATTTTTCTGTCAAATCGGGTTCAAGAAATTTTGGCGATGTGGACCCGCGCCTTTTGTAATAGCTTAGAATTTTTTTTACCTTTCCGCAATTTTTAACTGTTAAATGGCATGAAAGAATGTATGGACAAAAATAAAAAAACAAACGTTAGATCACCAATGACATGACAAAAGACAAAATATCTGAAAACGACACACAAATCACACACCACCCCTAGGGTACGCCTCACTGTTGCCTTGCCTCGAAAGGTGATCGTCGAGTAGAGGATGTCTTAGTAAGTCCTCATGATCCGGGAACCTGGCATGAGGGTAGCTTCTAAGGTGTCTTCCCATTGCTCTGGTGATCACCATGTCCCGAACCTCGAATTGACCCGAACACCTCCAATGGTGGTGCTACCTACCTCTCAATGATGGGATGGCACTACTTTAAAGGACATTTACACAGAAGAATTCCTTAGGGTAGGTAGGTTCTCGTAGATACTTGCTCTAATTTCAAAACAAATTCAAAAAATACTTTTCACACCAACACATTTTCAAAAAGCTTTCGAAAGCAATTTTTCAAACACTCTTGAGGACAGATACAAGAGTCGAACTGGAATTTTCAAGGAAACTTTTTTAAAACCCACAATTGAAAAGCAAACAAACCATTTTTGAAAACACAAATGAGCAAGTATCTAAGAGCCCATGGATAACCATGGATAGAAAGGGTGCTAACACCTTCCCTTTCTATAATCTACCTCCCGAACCGAGAGCAATCTCTTTAAGGAATTTTTCTGTGCTTTTGTCCTTTCCATTTGGAGAAAATAAAAGACGGTGGCGACTCTTGCTTCCGCGACATTTCGCGAACCAGCGTTAAACAGTCAGTTCCAGATCCACCGATCACAGAACTGGCGACTCTGCTGGGGATAATCTTATAAAGTGAGGTGTACCTTAGGGCTAGTTCATAACTGTGTTTTCAATTGTTTTCCTTGTGTGCTTTAAAATTGTGGGTTGCTTGGGAGTTCTATAGATCCTAACCCGGATCTGGGGGATACCTTCTTAGAAAGTAGCAACAAGACTGTGAGGGAACTGTGCGGGGTATACCGACATGGTTGAAACAGTCTGCTACGTTGATGTGGCACTTTGGTGTGTACCGGTAACCCTTGAGTTCAGTCAAGGAAAGTACGGGGCCTCCGCGCGGTGTCGTGAAGCATCAACTTACCTTAGGAACCTTAATTGAACCATCTTGGCCTCTTTAGGGTAGTGAGATAACTGACTTTGGTGCAGTCCGAGGTTGGTTGATACTCGATACTACACTCAATTGAGGGTTGCTTTCCTGGAATATTTCGGTCGCCAGTTCAGTGGCTAAATCGAAACGATGAACAATGAAAGCAATCCCGTGATATTGGGACCCTTAGAACCCGGTTACTTCTGATAGGACAGGTTGAACCCACCAACTTCAAGAGGGTACTACCCAGACCCCATGCTGGCCTTAAACCCTAAGGGCTTGTCTTGTGTGCCTTGTGTGCCTTACATGTTTGTCTTTGTAAATATCTGTGGTGTGTTTAATCATAACATCATGACATCATCCAGCATCATATGCATTGACTAACCATTTCAGGGGTTCGAATTTTCATCTTTGTTCTTGTTTTGTAGGACATGGAAACCGTTCGTAGAAAGACAATTCAAATCAGTCTTGTAAGGATCCCTCCTCAGCTTAAGGAGCTTATATCCAGGATTCCCGAGAACTCTTCATTCAGTGAAAGACATGGAAGCCTCATCAGCTTGGTCAATACCAACATTGAGGAAGATATGATAAAGGTCCTGTTCCAGTTCTTTGACCCTCTACATCACTGTTTCACCTTCTTGGACTATCAGTTGGTACCTACATTGGAGGAGTTCTCCCGGCTCCTGAAGATCCCTATCCTTGATCAGCTACCCTTCAATGGTACGGAAAAGGAACCTAAGCTTGAAGAGATTGCTAAAGCCTTGCACCTACAGTCATCTGACCTCAAGGGACATTGGGAAGTTAGAAGTGGTATCAAAGGGTTCTTAGCCAGGTTTCTGTTTGAAAAGGCCCATGAATGTTGGAACTCCCTTGACCTGCAAGCTTTTGAAGAAGTAGTGGCCCTCCTTGTCTATGGTTTGGTGTTGTTCCCTAATCCAGATCAGCTTATAGATATCAGTGCTATCCAGATCTTTATGTCCAGGAATCCTATACCTACGTTGCTGGAGGACATCCTTCACTCATGTTACACTCGAACCATGAGAAAAAGAGGTGTCATTATGTGTTGCACTCCTCTCCTGGGAAGGTGGTTTATTTCGCACCTTCCACAATCAGTTTTGAAGAATGAGCGGGGTTTGAGATGGTCACAACGGTTGATGACTCTTACACATGCAGATATACATTGGTGCCCTAGGTCCAGAGAAGACGTCACTATCATTGATTGTTGCGGAGAGTACCCTAATGTTCCTTTACTTGGAATCAGAGAAGGTATCACTTACAACCCATGCCTGGCTTGGAGACAGTTTGGTTATGCTCGGAGGGATGGTCCCCATGACATGTTAATTCCTGACATAGTTTTTGACTTCGACAATGATACTCAAGGACTTCGCCAGAGATTTATCAGAGCCTGGAGGATGCCAAGTAGGATAGACAGCAAGACACTGGGGCACAGGAACTCCATCCCGTTGGAACCTTATCTCAAGTGGGTACGCGCCCGCTCCCAGAAGTTAGTGATGCCTTATCCTCACATGCTCCCAGTAATCAAAGAACCAGTCTTGGAAGGAGAAGTGTCCTGCACTATTCAGCACCCTGATATGCCCACATCCTGGGAAGAGATGTAGAAGAGCTGGATCCAGCTTAAGAAAGAACGAAATTCTCTTGAGACCAGTTTGCATGCCAGTGAAAAGAAGGTCTTGGAGCTCACCCGCCTGTTGCATGAGGAGAGAAACCTCAACACCTACATAGCTCCAAAGAGGATGCGTAGTATATTTTGGGATTGATTTGCTTTTGTATTATTTTTGCCCATGAGGCTTTGATGTACTAAACAGTTATTTCCTTAATGATAACGTGTGTTCCTTTTTGTCTACAACAAATTTGAACTTTCGAACCCTTGAATGCATTGCATAAATACATATCATTCATCATGTGCATAGCAGGTTTTTCCTCTTTTCAGGTTGCTCACAATTCTTCGCTGTTTATTTCAGCATCATGAATCCTGACTCGTCATCAACTGAGACATCCATCAAAGCTCTTCAGGCGCAGAATGCGCAATTTCAAAAATTAATCAAGGGTTTGGCTCAAGGCCAAGAAGAGCTGAAGGCTCTGCTCCTGAAGAAGGAGAAGAAGAAGAAGAGAAGAACGGTTCTGTTCAACTCGGGCCGAAGGTTTGGCAATGCTCTGCAGCATGAAGAGGCTGGTTCTTCTGTTGGCAAGAGTACTCCTCAAGAGGCAAGGGTTCCTAGTCCGGTAGTCTCCGACAACGAGACTGATTTTGATGAAGAGCAATATCCTCCGGCAGAAGACCGTTACAAGCAGCTGGAAGATAGGTTGAATGCTATGGAGATACAACAGGAACCTGGGCTGGATTTCGGAGATCTGGGTTTTTCTACTGGTGTGATTATTCCTCGGAAGTTCAAAGCACCATCTTTCACTAAATATGACGGGGCGTCTTGTCCCAAGCTACATCTCAGGTCCTATGTTCGGAAGATCCAACCGTACTCAGCGGATAAGAATTTGTGGATCCACTTCTTCCAGGAGAGTCTTTCAGGGACTCATCTCGAATGGTTCTATCAGCTGGATGGGACCAAGGTTCGTAACTGGGAGGAGTTGGCTACTGCTTTCTACAAGCAGTATCAATATAATGCCGACCTTGCCCCTACACGTACCCAGCTCCAGGGTATGTCGTTAGGTTCAAGTGAAGGTTTTAAGGAGTACGCTCAGAGGTGGAGAGACCTGGCTGGCAGGGTGCAGCCTCCGTTGACTGATCGGGAGTTGGTAGACATGTTCTTGGGGACCCTATCTGGGCCATTTTTCAACCATCTCATTGGGAATTCGTCTGCAGGGTTCACTGATCTGATTCTTACTGGAGAGAGAATTGAGGCTGGGTTAAAGTCTGGTAAGATTCCGAAGGGTGCATCGTCTAGTTCTGAGAAGAAACCCTTCAAGAAGGAGGCTAGTGCTGTATATGGCTCCCGGAGATCAGAGAGATTTGAGCGCCGCCAATCTGTCAATGCGGTAACGATTGCCAAGCCTGCTGCCGCTCCTCGGCCGACCAATCCTCAAAGGGCTGAAAGACCCCGGAGAGAGTTCACCCGGTTGAGTATGACCTTGTCGCAGATCCTGCCACAGTTGCTCTCAACCAACCTAGTGACTGTCAGAGAGGCTCCGAAGTTTCCAAATACTACATCTCCTAAGTACAACCCAAATGCTCGTTGTGCTTACCATTCTGATAGCCCGGGGCATTCTACTGACGACTGTTGGGCCCTAAGGAGCAACCTGCAGGACCTTATTGACGCCAAAGAAGTACAGTTTGAGGCATCTGAGAAGCCTAATGTAGTGACAGCTCCCCTGCCTACTCATGGAGTGAATGCTATTGGGGACGAAGACGAAGTGGATGAAGCTGAGTTTGATAGCTGGATCTATCCGGCGACCGACAGTGGACCTAGCAATTGGAGTGCGAAGGACAACCTACCTGTTTCTCTTGTTACTGAGTAATGAATTCCTATGTTTTTGGCATTTTGTAATAAACAATAATAAACTCTATGGCCCGGTGTCTTACCCGAGGCACCGTGGTTTCATTTGTGAGGGCATATAAATTGTCATTTCATATATCATGAATGAAAATCTTGGACGTTTTCTCGCATTGCAAATCTTATGCTCCTTTTCTGTCTTTCTTTCCTTTACATATATTTCAAAACAGCTGTATTTACACACACACACACTCACTCATACAGGTTTCAATCCACTCTGGATCTCACTGGTAACGACTCTGCTACTGCCAGTTATGACTTCGAAAATCCGATCAACTTAGCCGAAGACGAAGGTGAAGATGATTGCGAAGTGCCTGGCGAGCTTGCAAGATTGTTACTTCAGGAAGAAAGGGCAATTCAACCCCATGAAGAGCCAGTGGAAACAATAAACTTGGGTACTGAGACAGACATGAAAGAGGTAAAGATTGGTGCCAACCTAGAGCTCAGCGTGAAGCAACGGTTGACTCAGATGCTGCATGATTATATGGAGATCTTTGCCTGGTCCTACGAAGACATTCCCGGGTTGGATACCGATATTGTGGTCCATCACTTGCCAACTAAGGAAGACTGCCCTCCAGTTAAGCAAAAGGTCCGTCGGATGCGCCCAGAGATGTCTGAGAAGATCAAGGCCGAGGTTATGAAACAGTTTGACGCTGGGTTCCTTGCAGTGACTTCTTACCCTCAGTGGGTTGCTAATGTGGTACCGGTACCTAAAAAAGACGGTAAGGTCAGAATGTGTGTCGACTACAGGGATCTGAACAGGGCCAGCCCCAAGGATGACTTCCCTTTACCTTACATTGATGTCCTTGTTGATAATAGAGCTCAGCATAAGGTGTTCTCTTTCATGGATGGTTTCTCAGGTTACAATCAGATCAAGATGGCACCTGAAGACATGGAGAAGACTACCTTTGTTACTCAGTGGGGCACCTTCTGTTACAAGGTCATGCCATTTGGGTTGAAGAACGCTGGGGCAACCTACCAACGTGCCATGGTTGCTTTATTTCATGACATGATCCATCATGAGATAGAAGTGTATGTTGACGACATGATCGCAAGGTCCCAGACTGAGGAAGAGCACCTAGATCATCTGCAGAAGTTGTTTGACCGGTTGAAACTGTACAAGCTGAGATTGAACCCGAACAAGTGCACCTTTGGGGTAAGATCTGGAAAGTTGCTAGGCTTCGTTGTAAGTGATAAGGGTATTCAAGTGGACCCTGCTAAGGTTAAAGCTATTCAAGAGATGCCAGTTCCGAGGACAGAGAAGGAAGTCAGAGGCTTTTTAGGACGCCTGAATTACATTGCTCGGTTCATCTCGCATCTGACTGCTACCTGTGAGCCAATCTTCAAGCTGCTGAAGAAAGATCAGGTAGTACGTTGGAACGATGAATGTCAGGATGCTTTTGACAGAATCAAGGAGTATCTCCAAGAACCACCCATCCTTATGCCACCGGTTGAAGGGAGACCTCTGATACTATACCTGACAGTGCTTGACAACTCAATGGGGTGTGTGCTGGGCAGCATGACGAGTCTGGCCGAAAAGAGCATGCCATTTATTACCTTAGCAAAAAGTTTACCGACTGTGAGACCCGATACTCACTGCTTGAGAAAACTTGCTGCGCTTTGGTATGGGCTGCTCGCCGGCTGAGACAGTATATGCTGACTCATACCACCTTGTTGATCTCAAAGATGGATCCTATAAAGTACATATTCGAAAAGCCTGCTCTGTCTGGGAGAATAGCAAGATGGAAAATGATCTTGACGGAATATGACATTCAGTACACGACCCAGAAAGCCATCAAGGGAAGTGTATTGGCAGACCACTTGGCACATCAGGCCGTAGATGACTATCAGTCAATGAACTTTGAGTTTCCGGATGAAAGCATCATGATAGTGACTGATTGTGAAGTACCTGGACCGGATGAAGGACCTGAGGAAGGATCCCGATGGTCTATGCACTTTGACGGAGCCTCTAACGCTTTGGGAAACGGTATCGGCGCCATAATCATATCTCCTCAAGGCACTCATACTCCACTCACTGCCCGGCTATGTTTCAACTGTACCAACAACATGGCGGAGTATGAGGCATGCATCATGGGTCTTCAAGCTGCGATCAACCTAAGGATCAAGTTTCTGAGTGTCTTCGGAGATTCCTCTCTTGTGATCAATCAGATCAAAGGAGAGTGGGATACGAAACATCCGAACCTTATTCCTTACAGAGAATGTGTGTTGACCTTGATCCCCCACTTCACGAAGATAACCTTTGAACACTTTCCAAGAGAAGAGAATCAGCTAGCGGACGCGTTAGCTACAATGGCTTCTATGTTCAAGGTCAAATGGGACAATGAGGCTCCCCGGATCATCATCTGGAAACTGGACGAACCAGCATACTGTTGCGATCTCGAGACTGAATTGGTGACCGAAAAGCCTTGGTACCATGAGGTGAAGAGATACTTGGAAACTCAGGAATACCCTGAAGGTGCCTCTATCAATGATAAGAAGTTCCTGAGAAGGTTCGCAACCAAGTTCTTCCTTAGCAACGACATCTTGTACAAGCGAAACCATGATTCAACCCTACTGCGTTGTGTGGATAAGACTGAAGCAGAAAGGATCATGGAAGAGCTACATGAAGGAACCTTTGGTACACATTCTAGTGGACATACTATGGCTAAAAAGATCCTGCGGGCAGGGTATTACTGGTCCACAATGGAAGCTGACTGTTACCAACATTCCAGGACATGCCATAAGTGCCAGATTTATGCAGACAAGGTGCATGTTCCTCCGGTTCCCCTGAATGTTCTGACTGCGCCTTGGCCGTTTGCAATGTGGGGCATAGACATGATCAGTGAGATTAAACCTACGGCATCCAATGGGCATCACTTCATCCTAGTGGCGATTGATTACTTTACGAAGTGGGTCGAAGCAGCATCCTATGCTACGGTAACCAAGACTGTTGTGGCACAGTTCATTCGGCATAATCTGATATGTCGGTACGGCGTCCCTGAGAGAATTATTACAGACAACGGTACCAATCTGAATAACAAGATGATCGCTGAGCTCTGCGAGCAGTTCAAGATACAGCACCACAATTCTTCTCCTTACAGACCGAAGATGAATGGGGCTGTAGAAGCAGCAAATAAGAACATCAAGAAAATCGTGCAGAAGATGACAGTGACTTATAAAGATTGGCACGAGATGTTACCGTTCGCTCTACACGGGTACCGTACCTCAGCTAGGACGTCAACCGGGGCAACTCCTTTCTCTCTGGTCTATGGTATGGAGGCAGTCTTACCGATCGAAGTGCAGATACCCTCTCTCCGGATAATGAAGGATGCAAATCTGAACGAGGATGATTGGATCCAGACACGACTTGATCAGCTAAACCTCATTGATGAAAAGAGACTTGCTGCTATCTGCCATGGTCAGACGTATCAGAAACGGATGATCAGGGCATTTAACAAAAAGGTCAGACCACAGGAATATCAAGTTGGGGATCTGGTAATCAAGAGAATCATCCTTCCTCAGAGTGATCCAAGGGGCAAATGGACCCCTACGTACGAAGGGCCATTTGTGGTTAAGCATGTGTTCTCAGGAGGAGCAATGATTCTAACCAATATGGATGGTGACGACCTTCCTCACCCCGCCAATGCAGACATAGTAAAAAGATACTACGCATAAAAAAGACCCGCTAGGCTGACATGCCTAGGCAAAAATTATGGCTTCCCGGCGAACCAAAAGGGTTCGGGAAAAATGAAGGGATGAAATAAAAAAATCTGTACACCCGGCAAGTCGAAAACCTGAAGAGGCGGCTTGGGCAAAAATGGGTATCCCGGTGGACTGAAAACCCGAAAGGGCGGTCCAGGCAAAAATTAGGGATAAAGCGTAATACTATGTCTCATTGGATCACTTTGCATCCAGAATCCGGTATCTATATCAAGTTCAGACGGCATCGATCAGTCAGCTTCACCTTCAACCAAGGTCATCAAGTGATGAGACGCCCGGAGTTATAAAGGCAATAGCAGAGTTGAAACCCAGTGGGATCATTCATTTCACACAGCTGTTTTATTTTCTTTTGTACAAAATTTGTATAAACTCTTTTGCTCGGCGGCGTTCTCTTACTAGGACGTCAGCCTCTTGTACACAACGCCTATTTTCAGGCCATTCAAAAATCAATACAAATATATTTTTCAGTTAAAAAGTGCCAATTGTTTTTCTCTTTTCTGTTTTGTTTTGCGAAGAACGTCCAAGGTTCAATTTGTGATATGTGCATTGACAATAATTTGCTAACTCATAAATATTTGCATACGAAACAAAGGATTAATTACAGGTAACATTAGAAACAGGGGCAATAAAGAGTTGTCTGAGCAATCTAATTGTTCCGTCCTCCAAGGTACCAAGGTAGGTTCAGCCGAAGAACATAACCAGATATCCTAATTCCCCAGAGAATAAGCAGTCAGTGCACTCTCCCCAAGCAAAGCTATCAAGTCTTAAGGAAGTCTTAAGTATCCTCCAGCAGATATCAACATTCCCCAGCAGCATATTCTTAACAAGCATCCCCGGCAGTCTTGCTCTAAAGATTGTTCCCTGGCGGCATACCAACATTCAAAGGAATCACTTCCCCAGCATATCAAAACTCCCCCAGGAGAGTCCAATCCAGTTCCCCAGGAAAGTTGGAATCCATCTCCCTAAGCAGTAAGCTTATCCCCAGTAGATTCTGGAAGCTTATCCTCGCAAAACCACGAACGCGTCGCCCGGCCTTATTCAAAGAGTTAATTCCTTACCAGGATATAACTGGGTTATCCTCAGCCAAAAGCCACGGAAAGATCGTCGTCGACAGAATCTTCTTATCCCCAGCGAAGTCTATCAACACTTCCAACACAACAAGAGTATCCTCAGCAAGTTATTATCAACACTCAACAAAGTACCTCTCCCCACAGAGTATTGCTTCCCAGCAAGACCGTTAGAGTATCTTTTCTCCCCGCAGAGTAATCCATTCGCCAAGTTTATTCCTCAACGGAGTCACCTTCTCCTACCGGTATTCTTGCAACTATTATCCCCAGCGGAAGTAAAAGCTTATTCTGCAACATCAGCCCAGGAGTGACTTCCTGGCACCCGTCAAGGATTTACTTTCCCAGACGAAAACATAAACATCACATACATCATTATAGCATGCATAGACGCATCATATCTTACAAATCTCATTTATGTTGAGAGCATCATTGCTTGGTCCATATCATGCATTGCATATGACTGACCTTTACCTTTCAGGAAAGATTCAGTTAAATTCTCAATCATATTTCAAGACCTAGACCGGTTCAGTTAATCGACTCCAAAGATTTATTATCCAGTCAAAGGCCTTCTCTGGTCCAAGTAAATCGACCCCAAACAGATTTTTCTGATAAAGACCCAGTTGAAGACATTCCAAGACCTAGACCGGTTCAGTTAATCGACCCTAAGATTCTCTGTTTCTTATCCAGTCCAAAGCCTTCTCTAGTCCAGCTAAATCGACTCCCAACAGATTTTTCTGATGAAGACTCAGTAGAAGTTATCCAGGTTTTTCTCAAACGTCCGCTTTTGAGATTATAATTTCCTATGGTTCTCTCCCCAATCCTGCGGAGATGATAATTCCATCCCAGGTTTTTCCCAAACGTCCGCTTTTGAGATTATAATTTCCTATGGTTCTCTTCCCAGCGGTGCGGAGACGATAATTCCATTTCAGGTTTTTCTCAAACGTCCGCTTTTGAGATTATAATTACCTATGGTTCTCTCCCCAACGGTGCGGAGATGATAATTCCATCCCAGGTTTTTCTCAAACGTCCGCTTTTGAGATTATAATTACCTATGGTTCTCTCCCCAACGGTGCGGAGACGATAATTCCAACCCAGGTTTTTCTCAAACGTCCGCTGTTGAGATTATAATTTCCTATGGTTCTCTCCCCAATGTTGTGGAGATGATAATTCCAACCCAGGTTTTTCTCAAACGTCCGCTGTTGAGATTAGAATTGCCTATGGTTCTCTTCCCGATCCTGCGGAGGTGGTAATCCCAAGATTTTGCTCAATGATTGCTGTTGAAGTTAAAGTCACCCAAGGTTCTCTCACCGTTCATGCTGAGGTAGTAACCACCCCTGGTTCATTCATCACCGTTTGAAGCTCCAGATCCAGCTCCTGTAACCAGTCAGGACACATCTATACCAAGCATTTAAAAACAGCTCCTGCAACATGTCAGGTAATCATTTTCTGTTTTGCAGGTACGCAAGTTCTCGCTAAGGAATCTCTTACGCGATCAACATCCAGATGGCATCTATAAGCCCATCATCCTATTCATCAACCTCTAAATGGCATCTGTAAGCCCATTTCCACCATCACTGCTACTATGTGAGCGCAAATTTCTGGGCACTCTAGTGTTCAATCATCTTCTACCCTCGGATTACGAAAGGCACGTCAGCCAATCTGCATCCTCAGGTCTAAGAAGATTGAATAGGGGCAACTGTTGTACCCCAAAATTTGCCCTCCCATATTCTTCAAGAAATTGCCAAGTCATGCTTCAAAATCTCCCCAAGGGTTGCACAGTTCAAGGGCCTCCTAAACAGTCAAAATTAGGGTTTGTGTTCTAATCAAGAAAATGAAGTTTCCAAAGGTCCAATCAAGTCTCACATGCCTACAAATATGGTCAAGCATCCTCATATCAAGTTTCAAGACTTTCAGCACAAAACTGCACAGTCAAAACCCTAATTGCACTACAGTCAACTGTAGGGGCAAAATGGTCATTTGACAGTCAAAAGTTCAAATTTTTGGTCAACATCTTATTTTGAAGCCACAAACATCATTTGATCAATGCTTGATCATGATTCTCAAAGCTTGGCTCAAAAATCATCAAGATGCAAAAGTTTCCTTATTTGGACAGTTGAAAAAGTCAACTGTAAATTGACCAGGGCATAACTTTCACATGGATTATCAGAAAAATTCCATCCAAAGCTCATTTTGAAGAGAAAGACATTTCCTACAACTCCTCTTCATACTTCAAGTCCAAGAAATGCTCTCACAAAAGTTATCAATTTCAACATTATAGGTCATTTTAAAAAGTCAACAAAAGGAGACTTTAAGTCAAAGGCCATAACTTGAGATTGGTAAATCAAAATGACATGGGACCAAAGACATTGGTTAGAGGACTCAAAGACCTTTCCAAAATGTCAAAGAACATGAGCAAAGCTTAAAAATTTAGCAAGTTATTCCTTGTGGAAGTTGGGAAATTTTTGGATATTTTGAAAAGTCAACATTTGTTCAAATTACCTAAAATTGCTAATGGGCCTATTTTTCTTCCACAATTCATCATCCAAAGCATGCACACGACCATTTGGCCCAAATGGAAGTTTTTCTCCATTTTTATTTATTTATTTGAATTTTTTATTATTAATAATTCATTTAATCAAATAAAATACATGAAAAATATAAAACCAATGAAATAAAATCTTTTTGTGCATGAAATATACTCAATAATTCGTGCATGATCAGATATGGAAGAATTGGAATTGATTGGATATGATTTGTACAAAAATAGCATGAAAAAAGATTGGAAAAAGATCTTGAAAAATCAAATCTCAAAAACCATGAATGCAAAGGATTTGGATTGTTTTTCTTGACCTAATTCACTCATACTTATACAAAGAACACAACCCTAATGCAGAGAACCCCTAAGTTGCGCAGAAAAGCATCCATTGAACTTGAAATTTTTTGCCAAAAACTCAATTCTGAAAACACTTTTGCAGGGTGATTCAAGGCACGATTTTGATTTCATTAGCTTGCTGAGGCTTCATAGAAAGATTCTGCATCAAAAACCATAAGCTCTCGTGCCCAGAAACGTGAGAACGATCTCACCTGTACAAAGAAAATTTCTCATTCGTGCATCTCAATTCATGCGTTTTTTGCAATTTTTAACATGTGATTTACATTCCTTATGCAATTCTGATGCTAACCGTGTGGTTTAATTTTGTTTTCATGCCCTATATGAGGATTTGCCATTAGAGACATCTAGGGTTTCCAGGTTTTCAAATTAGGCGTTTCTCATCCCTATAAAATTAGGACACATCAAAACCATGAACAAAACCAGCACGCTTGGACGAAGAGATTGAGACTATCACGCCAAATTTCTGAGGCCACATGGCCTAATCGCTATTATCAAAATACGCATGTTTTGAGGGGGTTCAAAACCCCCGTTAAATGTTTGTTATATTTTCCAGGAAATCACCAACGAGGAAGATGATTATGTGGAGGGCTCTGATTGGAACGTTCAAAATCTTCGCGCGTTTTTGAGCCCCTGACTATGTTTCTTTTATAATGTTTGTTAGGTATTATATGTTAAACGCGTTTGGGATGGCTCAGTGGCACACGTGTAGGCTGGTAACGTTCATGACCTGGGTTCGAGCCCCAGGTCTTCACTCTTTCAATGTTATTTTTCATTTAGTATTCACATGCAGTTTCAACATGGTGGACCACTATGCACCTTCAGAATCAAGCCATCCACGTGTTCCCCACTATCAATCCCAGGAACACAATCTGAAGAACACGGTGTACTGCAGTCAACCACTCCACAAATTGCATGGAAAAGTAAATAAGGCCATGCTGTAATGGGCCTGAATTACCAAGAAAAAACCTCCACTTTGGGGACTGCAACCCCCCTAGGTTTGCTAAACTTTTTTACTTTCTTTGTTTTTTTTATTATTATTATTTCTATTTTCTTTTAAATTATTGTTTTCTTAATTAACTTATTATTTTCATAAATATAAAAAAAACACATAAAAAAATTAGAAAAATGATAAATATTTTATTTTAAATATTTTTGTAATTAAATTGCATATAATTAAATTAGTTTTAAATTAGGTTTTAATTTTAATTCTTTTGATAAAAATCTAAAAAAACATAGAACTAGGTTTTAATTAATTTTCATCTTTTTTTCTTTTATTCCATAATAATTAAATATTAGATATTTATTTTATAATTAAATTGTATATAAAAATTAGGGTTAATTTTAGGTTAAAAACTTCAACATTTTTCATAATAAAACAAAAATTGTAGAATTAGGGTTAGCATTTATTTTATTTAATTCTTTTTCATTAAAATTACAAAATACCAAAAAAATACCAAAAAGACAATTTCTTTCCCCTTTAATTTTAATTAATTCATCGTTTAATTTAATTTTGCAAAAAGGGTCCAACGCCCTCGTTTCGATTTAAATTTAATTCGCATATTTATTTTTGTTCTTTATAATTTTTATGTATCTCTCCCGAAGCCGTGTAACTAATTGCTCGCACTTTTCTTTACTTTCTTTATTTTTCTGTCAAATCGGGTTCAAGAAATTTTGGCGATGTGGACCCGCGCCTTTTGTAATAGCTTAGAATTTTTTTTACCTTTCCGCAATTTTTAACTGTTAAATGGCATGAAAGAATGTATGGACAAAAATAAAAAAACAAACGTTAGATCACCAATGACATGACAAAAGACAAAATATCTGAAAACGACACACAAATCACACACCACCCCTAGGGTACGCCTCACTGTTGCCTTGCCTCGAAAGGTGATCGTCGAGTAGAGGATGTCTTAGTAAGTCCTCATGATCCGGGAACCTGGCATGAGGGTAGCTTCTAAGGTGTCTTCCCATTGCTCTGGTGATCACCATGTCCCGAACCTCGAATTGACCCGAACACCTCCAATGGTGGTGCTACCTACCTCTCAATGATGGGATGGCACTACTTTAAAGGACATTTACACAGACGAATTCCTTAGGGTAGGTAGGTTCTCGTAGATACTTGCTCTAATTTCAAAACAAATTCAAAAAATACTTTTCACACCAACACATTTTCAAAAAGCTTTCGAAAGCAATTTTTCAAACACTCTTGAGGACACATACAAGAGTCGAACTGGAATTTTCAAGGAAACTTTTTTAAAACCCACAATTGAAAAGCAAACAAACCATTTTTGAAAACACAAATGAGCAAGTATCTAAGAGCCCATGGATAACCATGGATAGAAAGGGTGCTAACACCTTCCCTTTCTATAATCTACCTCCCGAACCGAGAGCAATCTCTTTAAGGAATTTTTCTGTGCTTTTGTCCTTTCCATTTGGAGAAAATAAAAGACGGTGGCGACTCTTGCTTCCGCGACATTTCGCGAACCAGCGTTAAACAGTCAGTTCCAGATCCACCGATCACAGTATCAGATACGCAAGAAAGAGACAGACCGAAGAAAGCTCTTATAAAGATATCAGGAACACATGTCTGGGATTGGTAGCAGACATATGAAACAGGTATAAAAAATACATATCCATGGTCGATATCGGACACGTAAGAAAGAGACAGACCGAAGAAAGCTCTTACAAAGATATCAATTACACATGTTTGGGATTGGTAGAGACATATGAAACAGGTATCAAAAATACATATTTGTGGTCGGTATCGGATACGCACGAAAGAGACAGACCGAAGAAAGCTCTTACAAAGATATCAAGAACATATGTCTGGGATTGGTAGCAGACATATGAAACATGTATCAAAAATACATATTCGTGGTCGGTATCAGATACACACGAAAGAGACAGACCGAAGAAAGCTCTTACAAAGATATCAAGAACACATGTCTGGGATTGGTAGTAGACATATGAAACAGGTATCGAAAATACATATTCGTGGTCGGTATCGGATACGTAATAAGGAAGGAGGCCGGAGGAAAGGACTCTAACCAAGGATATCAGGAATATACGTTCGGAGGAAAGGGCGTATAACCAAGGATATTGAAAAAAATATGTCCGGAGGAAAGGACATATATAACCAAAGGCTCGCAAGGGCAAGAGAAAGCCACGACTTACTAAGAAAATGGGAAATACCAAAGACTCGACTGGTGGTAGATCAAACAGCCTTAGATGGGGAAACAAAATAGAATCACCCTATGCTTCTTGTGGAGATAGGTCAAATCTGAATGCATAACAATCTGGTTACTGCGAGTAAACGTACTTGGCTTATACTCATGCATGTTTAAATTTTTTATAGCGTAATGCTCCATACAATGGAAATGCTACGCGTTTTGGTAGATGCAATGTAATGATGCATGTTTAGTAATGCATTAGGAAAACACATCAATAATCGACTGCCGAGAAGACGAAGAACTTATGAACGATTATTCTGGCACATCTGGTCTTCTGTAGAGAAAAGAAAATTTGTGCTTCAATGGGGAACCGAGATTTAGAACCACCAACTTCTAAAGATCGATATCACTGAGGAAGTAACTTCCTGGAAAGAATATTGCAAACGTATATTGCAGTTTAGAGAAAATCTTGAACTCTGATCAAACTCTCTATTTCACGGGGAATAGATTCCTTATCCTTTGTTGGAAAGAGGAAGGCTTTGCTGGGAATGGAAACTTCTGGCATCGAAATTTTTTGACGAAGATAACTTCTATTGGGGAGTATAGAAATTCTTAAATAAAAAGAATTTTACTCAGACCACACTGGGGATAACATTGCTGGGAGGTAAAAGATCCTCACTTGGGGAAGAAACAAACATCCCAGGATATGAACTCCACTAGGGATATCTCAACAAAATCTTCTACCACTGGTGACGAAAGAGTTATCACTCGAATTCTCCTATATAACTCACCTGAGAGATAGGACACTTACTCCATTAGGGAAAGAAGAATAGTTCCACTGGGGAAATTGGTTCTCATTATACGAAAATCCTCACGTTAGCCTTCTTGATTCATTTGTTGGTATGCTTCTTGTCATAAAAGACCAACAGTACTTGCAAAATAGAAATTAGGGAGACATTCCCCTGTTTGGAATGGAAAACCTTACTAACGAATAGACAACTTGAACTATCAATCATCGGGTAAAAACTACGATGCAAGATTGCAACTTCAACATGTCGACTCCGAGGAGAAATGCCACTAAAAAATGGACTTTAGAGAAGATGCTGCAAAAATAAATTGCAGTCCGACAAAAAGGAACCGTCTTGAATTTAAACAACTTCTACATTTCCAGGGAGAAAGAACATTCTCCTTCTGCAGAGAAATGAGGATGCTTTACTGGGGAGAAAATATCTTAGAAGAGAAACCCCTTGGTAGACAGATCTTTGTCAAGTAGCAACAGGTCTTTTACTGGGAGGAGGCATCCCCCTAGGAAGCAATATTTCCATCGCGTCTTGTACGAGTAAAAAACCCAAATCATTTAGCCTGCATATGGACTTGATCTGATCAACCACTGAAGAGGAGAAAATGCCCTTACATAAATTCTTGCCCCATTCTGTAGGGCTTTTGCAGAAAATTTCCTCGAGAGGACTTTTTGAGATTTATACTATTGAAGACAATCTTCCCTAGTGTTATGAATTTTAGATAACCAAAATTGGAGATGATTCCAACTATGCCTGAGTGAATGCCCATACATCTTCAAATTCTGGGAAGATTCTCCTCTGATCAACGCATTCTCAGAGAGATTTATCAAATATTAGTACAACTGCCCCAGTTTGTCTGCACTTTGAGGGATAAAATCCCGGCTTGAATGCCTCAGATCGGCTGAATACCTACTCGAAGGAGTATTCGACACGCTTGCCCCTGCTCAACAAAATCTCAACAAACCTTTTCCTTTACCTCATGCTCACGGAAGGATGAGAAACTTGAGGATTTTCGAAGGAAACATAGCCTTAGAGTGGTTAGCTTATATCTTGAAAGTAGGTTACTTCACAACCATACTCCTCGACTTGAACTTCTTCATTCTCGAGAAGATACTTGAAGAAATATGTCCCTTGGGACCAACTGAAAGTAATGCACCACTGCTTGACAGAAACTATGGGCGACCAACTTTTGCAATCTACTTCAGATCATTTATCAAACCGATATTCTTTTACTCAACAGAGCCAAAAGAATATTTTCCCCCAGGTTAAGACCATTATCAAAATGATTTACCTTTAAACGGTATCCTGAAGCAACTTCTCCCGTGAGATGATCAAATTTTCATCTGATGCTCATTATGCAAACTTACTTGATGTTTAAGCACTTGCTCATATGCAAAGAATGTTTATTCTAAGAATGATAATTCTAATGCAAAACTCATGTTTGTCTTGAAGTTTAAAAACCTTTATTGAAAAGATTAAACAAACAAAATTTTTGTACGAAAGAAATTAAAAAGATAGTGTGACACCAAGTTAAAAGTTTTTTTTGCAAGCCTCGTAGGAGTCAGATTACCATATTCTTGTTATAGTGTACTTTCAAATTAACCCATGCTTCAGTTAGGACTTTTTAAGGGTTGTAGCGTGTCCTGGTTCACGGTTTTAGGAAAAAAAGTATTTAAGGCTCAAAATATTTGGTGCCCACCCATTCTCCGTGATGTTCTTCAGTCCTAAATTCAGTAAAACCAATACGAGCACCCATCCCTCAAAAGGAGTTTACCATGGTTGAGGAGGATATGGAAATCACTCACCTCTTTCATTCTTGGTATTTGATCGCACGACTTTATTCTTTGTGGAGGATCTTTATTTGGTAATCTGCTTTCTCTCTTTTCGCGCTTTTCGCTTTTTTTTTTTGTATTCCCTAACTTTTGCCTGGACAAATTCCTTTTGAATTCGACTTTGAAGTCCAGCAGGATGCCCTGGCTTTTGCCTAAGAGACTTGTATTTCAAGTTTCGACTTAGCAAGGGTTTTTGTCTTTTTTTTCATCATTTCTTTTAATTTTAACTAGTCGTGTGATTTCGAGTCGTTTTTTGACTTGCTGAAAAAAGGTGTAACTGCCTTGCTATTTGGTTGACGAGGAATACCCATTGTGGTATCACCGTCTTTCATCCTCCTGTCGTGCGAGAGATACTCTATTGGGATATCATCCTCATTGATGCACGCTGCTGATAGATGAGAGTTAACCATTGTGGTTATGTTCTTTCTCAACCTTCTGAAGGATAACCATTATTGTATCCTTCGATGCGCACTCCTAATGAGTTTTGAACGCTCATTCAGATTAACTGAAATCTACCCTTCCCCGGGTTAAATGTGAGGGTTTTTCTCAACAGAAAAGAAACTCCTACTTCAAAGCTCAAAAGGGGTTGACGAGGGTTTCACTCCCTTATATCTCCGGTGTTTGGGGATTTGAAACAAGGCCTGTACATCATCAGCAGGGTCATATTCAAAAGCACACCGTTTAAATTTTCGGTATATTACTCATCATCCTCCCTTCAGGAGGTACCTTGCTTTATTTAACAAGAATTAAGTATCAAAAAGCAAATAAAAACATTCATGAGTGAATACAAATGGACTAATTCAAGACAAACATATTCAGTGCATTGTGATTAATATTCATAAATAGGAAAGTTTTGCATACAAGAAAGTACTGTACCAAAACAAGAAAGATTACAAATGAGAATGCAAATGTAATTTGAAAATTCCATGTTGAGGAGACTAGTCTCCGTTTGGACTTGTTGCTTCAGAAAGTACGCTTGGTAACCTCACTTCTTATCTATGGATGATTTGTACTCTTGAGTTGAGAACGAATATCCACCATATCTTTAGTAAGAATATCCTTAGGTCGTGAGATTTTGTTCCGCGGAGGTGAACCTTATAACAATATGTCTTGAGCATGGACTGGTTTCCATACCAGATATTTTGAGTGATCTGATGCCACGTGTTGTAAAGCTTTTAATGTTCTTTTTTGAATTGTTTTATTGAAAACATTGAACGTATTTTGTTTATCAAAACAGTAATAATGAAAAACAACTTGGCGTAATTTGAACAAACACTTTTATTGAATGATTGGCCTGTAAATAGGCATTTACAATGAAAAGCAATTATCGAAGAGGAACAATTGCACGCGAAACATGTGGAGAGGAAGAAGAAGAAAAAAAGAGGAAAAAAATGAATGCAGACTTTGTCAAGTACAATTCTGCTACAACTCTCATGACCCTTGAATTCTTCAATACTTGCCATCCGAATGACTGGTTGGACCAAACCTTCGTCCTGTTCTGATCAAACCAATGACCTCTTACGTGAAATATTTTTTTACTGCATCTGCATTGACAGGGTGAGGGAAATCCTCTCCATCCATGGTTGCGAGCATCATAGACCCTCCCAAGAAAACTTTCTTTACAATAAAAGGTCCTTCATAATTGGGAGACCATTTACCTCTAGCGTCCGTGTTGTTAGGAGGCAAGATCCTTTTTAGCACCAGATCACCAGCTTGAAAATTCTGCGGGCGTACCCTCCTGTCGAAGGCTTTCTTCATCCTCTTTTGGTATAACTGTCCATGGAAAATTGACGTTAATCTTTTCTCATCAATGAGATTCAGCTGATCGAATCTATTCTGGACCCATTCAGTCTCGTCCAATTGTGCATCTATCATTATCCTCAAAGAAGGGATTTCCACCTCCAAGGGTAGGACTGCTTCCATGCCGTAAACAAGCAAAAAATGGGGTTTCCCCAATCGAGGTACGCATGGTGGTACGATAACCATGTAAAGCGAATGGTAGCATCTCATGCCAATCTTTATAAATGATGACCATTTTCTGCATAATCTTCTTAATATTTTTGTTTGCTGCTTCAACCGCGCCATTCATCTTAGGACGGTAAGGAGAGGAATTGTGATGTTTTATCTTAAATTTTTCACACAACTCTTTCATCATCTTATTATTGAGGTTCAAACCATTATCAGTAGTAATCTTTTCGGGAATGCCGTATCGACCGATTATGTTATGTTTGATGAAACGTGCTACCACATGTTTAGTGACATTGGCATAAGATGTTGCTTCAACCCACTTAGTAAAGTAGTCGATAGCCACCAAGATAAAACGGTGTCCGTTGGAAGCGGTTGGCTCAATCCGGCCAATCATATTAATTCCCCACATCGCGAAAGGCCAAGGTGAAGTTAGGATATTCAGGGGATTGGGCGGCACATGCATCTTGTCGGCGTAGATCTGAAACTTGTAGTAGATCCTGGAATGCTCGTAGCAATCATTTTTCATTGTTGACCAGTAGTAACCTGCCCTCAAGATTTTCTTGGCCATAGTATGCCTGCTAGAATGTGTCCGAAAAGAACCTTCGTGCACTTCTTCTATGATCCTACTTGCTTCTTGTATATCCACGAATCTGAGCAGAATGGAATCATAATTCCTCTTATACAGAATATCGTCGTTGAGGAAGAATTTGGTGGCAAACCTTCGTAAAGTCTTCTTATCTATGACAAAAGCATCTTCTAGATATTCTTGGGTTTTAAGATACTTTTTGATGTCATAGAACCATGGCTTCTCGTCAACGTCATCTTCTCCTATTCCATAACAAAACTCTGGTTCATCCAACCTTAGGATGGTGATAGAAGGAGCTTCATTTGCCCATTTAACCTTAAACATGGATGATAGGGTAGACAAGGCGTTTGCTAAGTTATTCTCCTCCCTTGGAATATGATTAAAAGTAATCTCATCAAAATAAGGGGTTAGCTTTAACACATGGTCACGATACAGAATAAAATTTGGGTGACGAGTCTCCCAATCTCCATTGATTTGGATAATTACCAGAGCAGAATCTCCATATACTTCTAAGATTTTGATTCGTAAATCAATGGCATCTTCTAACCCAAAAATGCAAGCTTCATACTCAGCCATATTGTTCGTACAATCAAAGCAAACCCTGGCAGTAAGAGGAGTATGAAAACCTTCAGGAGAAGTAATCACCACACCGACACCGTTACCTAACGCATTGGAGGCACCATCGAACACCATCGTCCATCGCGGTCCTGGTTCAGGTCTTTCCTCTGGGCCTGGGATGTTACAATCCCGGATGTAAATGATGTCCTCATCAGGAAACTCAAACTTCATTGGCTGGTAGTCATCTTTCATAGGTTGGTGGGCAAGATGATCTGCCAATACACTACCCTTGATAGCCTTTTGAGTGGTATATTGGATGTCATATTCAGTTAAAATCATTTTCCAACGAGCTATCCTTCCCGTGAGGGTGGGTTTTTCGAAGATGTACTTGATTGGGTCCGTCTTAGAGATCAGTAAGGTGGTATGAGTCAACATGTACTGCCTTAATCGGCGAGCAGCCCATAACAAAGCATAGCAAGTCTTCTCGAGCAGTGAGTATCTTACCTCACAGTCAGTAAACTTTTTGCTAAGGTAATATATTGTGTGCTCTTTTCGACCAGTCGCATCATGCTGCCCTAATACACACCCCATTGATTTCTCTAATACCGTTAGGTACATTATCAAGGGCCTACCTTCCACCAGGGGCGAGAGAATTGGAGGTTCCATCAAATACTCTTTAATTTTATCAAATGTTGCCTGGGAATCATTATTCCACCTGTCTGTCTGGCTCTTCTTTAATAATATAAAGATTGGTTCACAAGTGGCTGTAAAGTGGGAGATGAATCTAGAAATGTAGTTTAATCTCCCGAGAAAACCGTGAACCTCTTTTTTTGTTTCCGGCACGGGCATTTCTTGTATAGCCTTTATCTTACTAGAGTCAACTTCAATTCCTTTCTCACTTATGATGAACCCTAACAGTTTCCCTGATCTTACTCCGAAGGTGCACTTACTTGGGTTTATCCTTAGTTTGAACTTCCTTAATATTTCAAACAATTTCAACAAATGAACCAGATGTTCCTCTTCTGTCTGGGATTTGGCAATCATATCGTCGACATATACTTTAATCTCTTTATGCATCATGTCATGAAAGAGAGTGACCATCGCACGTTGATAAGTTGCCCCTGCATTTTTTAGACCGAAGGGCATCACCTTATAACAAAATATTCCCCAAGGAGTAATAAAAGTAGTCTTCTCCATGTCTTCTGGTGCCATCTTAATCTGATTGTAGCCAGAAAAACCATCCATGAAGGAGAACACTTTGGCTTGAGCAGTATTGTGAACTAGAACATCGATATGTGGCAACGGGAAATCATCTTTAGGACTTGCTCTGTTCAAGTCCCTATAGTCCACACACATTCTGACCTTTCCATCCTTCTTAGGCACGGGTATGATATTCGCGATCCATGGTGGGTAAGATGTTACTTTCAAAAAACCAGCATCAAATTGTTTCTGAACCTCTTCTTTGATCTTCTTAGACATCTCGGGATGAGTCCTTTGAAGCTTTTGTTTAACAGGAAGACACTCTTCTCTGAGAGGTAGCTTGTGCATAACGATGTCTGTGTCTAACCCAAGCATGTCTTCATAGGACCAAGCGAAGATATCCACATACTCGTGGAGCATTGCGATTAATTTGTGCTTGATACTGCCTTCTAGAGCAGCCCCAATCTTAACTTCTTTTCGGACCTCTTCGGTTCCTAAGTTGATCAACTCAGTGGTTTCTTGATGCGGTTGAATGACCTTTTCTTCTTGCCTTAGTAATCTAGCCAACTCTTCAGGAAGTTCGCCGTCCTCCTCAGTTTCTTCTTCAACTTTATATATTGGTTTTCCAAATTCATAGAGAGTCATAGCAGAATCATTCCCTACATTTTCTAGGATTAATGAGGGACACAGTCTGCATGGTTATTTTTTTTATCTTTATTTTAGTTTTAGATGTAAAAGAAAACAAAGTCTTGAATCTCGTAAAAAATTTCGGAAAGACAAAGAATGAAACATTTGAAAACAAAAGACGTTCTTTATTGATGAATAAACTTGTAAATGAAAAACATTTTGGCCTTACAGCATGTCCTTTATGTCTTAGGCAGGACATAGGGATTATTGCATGATAACAAAAATAAAAGAAAGTTACTCTTCAAAACGGGTGACTTCGATGATGTCATCGGCAAACCAGTTGGTAAGCTTTTCATTTGGCATGGTCGGATGAACCCACCTATCCATCTCACAATCGCTTCCATCTCCTTCACTTACTGCATGAGCCTCTTCCTGGATGATTCCGCCGCTGACGAATCGAATTGGTGGAGGAATACTTTGACCTTCAGGAGTAGCGACTGACCTTCCCTGATTAGCGACGAAGCTTAAACGTTTCTTGTCCTTCTGAGTAGGGAGATCCAACATTCTTCCCCAGCCTTCTGGATGACCAGACTTAACGATCGCTTGTGCCTGGCGATAGGACGACATGGAAACTTCTGGCCTTTTGTCTTCTTTATGAGGAGCCCTAACAACCTGTACAGTTTCGAAATCTTGACACGGCATCTCATGGATTTCTCATTCTACTTCAACATAGTGGAAAGAACTCAGGTGATTGGCAATGTAATCTTCTTCGCCGCAGATAATGACCACTTTTCCATTCAGTAAAAACTTCAGCTTCTGGTGTAGAGTGGAGGTAACGGCGCCAGCCCCATGGATCCATGGGCGGCCCAGTAAACAGCAATAGGAAGGGTTTATATCCATGATAAAGAGGGTTGCTTCAAATACTTGAGGTCCTATCTTGATTGGCAGGTCGACTTCCCCGAACACAGTCCTTCTTGATCCATCAAAAGCCTTAACAACCAAATCACTCGGCCTCAATGAAATCCCCTCATAATCCAGCTTCAAAAGAGCAGACTTAGGTAGTACGTTGATAGAGGAACCTGTATCAACCAGCACACGAGATAAGGTAGTTTTTTCAATTTCCATAGAAATGTGTAATGCTTTGTTATGCTTCCTCCCCTCAGGGGGTAGGTCGAAGTCCGTGAAACCCAACTCATTACTTGCAGAAATACCATTCACAATTCCCTCAAATTGATTCACCGATATTTCTTGGGGGACAAAAGAGGTTCCTAATAGCTTTAATAGTGCATTTCTATGGGATTCCGAATCTCTGAGCAAGGCGAGGATAGATATCTTTGAGGGTGTTTGACTTAACTGGTCAATGATTTTGTAGTCACTCTTCTTGATGTACCACATTAACTCGGCTGCATCCTTAGACGTTTGATCATCAAAAACAAGAATAGGGGGACTTTGCCCCGACTTATCGCTATTGACCATGATTTGTTTGCCTTTAGCCTTAGCTGCAACATCTGTACTACTTTCAGGTCGCTCTGGCGGGGAGAAAATTCGACCGCTGCGAGTAATTCTACTTTCACTGACAATATAGAGCACTGCAGGTTTCTCTTCTTCAGACTTGTCTTTCTCAAACCTCTGGGTAGTAACCTTCTTCCCTTAATAGTAAATTTCACCACCATAATTCCAAGGTATCGCTTTATCGCTAACGTACGGTACTGGACCAGGCATAGTGATAAGTAGTGGAGACTTCTTAGCAGGTACCAAGATTGTTACAGGTACTCGGGCAGCTTTTTGTTTGACCAGAATGGTTATCACATTGACTTCATTCTTATCGATCTCAGGCTTCATGATCTTGCGATTAAACTGAAGAAACCCCTTTGTAATCAAATCTTGCACTATATTTCTCAACAAATGACAACCCCCTGGATGTTTTAAACAAGCGGCACAGTCCATTCCGCAACCCAAAAATACACCTTTGCTCGTCAACTGCTCTTTCACGAATAATAGGGGGTAGTTAACTGATCAACATCCATAACCAGATCTAGGCTTTCGTCTTCAATGATGGCACTGACAGTGGAACCTCCGTGAGTCGGTAGTGGTTGATTTGTAATATTAGGTGCTGGCCCAAAATTAATAGCTTGAGAATCTAATAGGTCTTGGACCTTATTCTTGAAAGCATAGCAATTCTCGGTAGTATGCCTTTTCCCTCCAGAGTGGAAATCACACCGGGCATTAGCGTCAAAGTGAAACGGTAACCTTTCGGGGTCAACTTTCAATGTACGTAACTCAATCAATTTTAGCTCGAGTAACTGGGGAAACAATTCAGCATATGTCATTGGGAGTACATCAAACTTCCTAAGGGGGAGTCTTGGTTTTTGTTGATTACTCTACCGGGGTGTATATGCTGGATGTTGAGGGGGAGCTATTGGAATTTTTACATAAGCAGCCTGATGGTCGTAATCTTGATATCTGCCCTTTCCCTTCTGAGGATAGATCGCACCAGACTCTCCTTCCTTTTTCTTTGGGTGGCCCCCAAAAGACTTCTTAGTATTTCCAGCACTATTCCCAACCGGGACATCTTGGATTTTCCCCAATTTAATTCCAATCTCAATCCGCTCCCCATGTGTTACCATCTCAACAAAAGTACCTGATATGCTACAGGTTGTGTAATACTGGCCTTGCAGCGTACTACTAAACATCTCTACCATTTCTCGTTCTAACATAGGAGGTTGCACTTTTTCAGCCATCTCTCGCCACCTCTGGTCGTACTCTTTGAAAGATTCATCTCATTTCTGGGATAAGTTCTGCAGTTGGGTTCTTGTGGGCGCCATGTCAGTGTTATACTGATAGTGCAAAATAAATGCTTCAATCAATTCTCTCCATGTGCGGATACGACTACTTTCTAGCTGCATGTACCATTCGAGTGGACCACCTGTCAAACTATCTTGAAAGTAGTGCATCAACAGTTTCTCGTCGTTGGAATATGCATACATCTTCTGATAAAAAGACTTAACATGGGTTTTTGGAGAAGAAGTTCCTTTGTACTTTACGAAGTCAGGCACCTTGAATTTTGGGGGAATCTTTACTCTGGGCACCAAGCCTAAGTCAGACATGTCAAAGCCTACTGCACCTTGACTTTCAAACTTGTGCATCCGTTCTTCAAGCTTATGCAACTTCTTGCTAGCTTCAGTTGGTTCTTCCATATTAGTCATCCAGTCTTCCCAATTATCTTCTTCCACCGGCCTAACAGGAATGCGAACAGGCCTTGGTAGTATAGTAGGTTGTTCAGTGTTCTGATGAACAAGAGTGAGTGGGGTAGGGTTTCCCACAACTTGATTCCCAAGGATGCCTTGGTTACCTGTAAGGTTGCTGAAATTTGCATGCTGACCATTTTGGGTATTCAAACTGATATTCACATTTCGAGTTCCTCCCGGATTCTCCACTGCGTTCTGAGCCCCTGGAATACTGTTAGGATTATTGATGATGACCCCTGGTGGACCAGCGTTCGGATTTTCTCCCCAATTAATCGAAGCTTCAACGGGCCTCACAATCATGGCCCTCATTTCCTCTTGTTGACGAGCCATATTCTGAATAATCTCCATCAATTGATCGACTCGAGTATCCATATTGGTTCCCATAGCTACAACGTCAGCTTGAATCTGTTCCATCTGTCTTTTGGCGGTGCTTCGAGTATTATAATGATGGGAATTCGTAGTGGCTATCTTCTGCAAAGGGGAGGCCCAAATCAAGGGATAAGAAGACCTGCCATAATTATTTCTCATATTATGATATGCATGAATTCATGATTGTGTATGCGATGTTATATCATTTCCAGGACATCCAAAGTTTTATTACCCCTAGGAATTTTAAACAACATGATAAGAGAGACAAACGGTGGGAAGAAATTTTGATAACAATTGATCTCATTAAAAACATCATTCATATGATCCAATGGTAACTTCTTACAAGCATGATTGAGAAACTGTAATGAAATCTAAATGACCCCATCCAACAAGACTGGTGGTGATCAAAGAAAGCAAAGAAGAAGAAAAAAAGGGAGAACAAGATAATCAACGGGTGGATCTCTAATCTCTGTGTAGTACAATGGTCCTCCTTTCCGGAAGTACTCCTCGCTCCATTCCTTAGTTTCTTCAAATAATTTCTTTGTCTTTTCACGATCCCATCCACGAGCGAAGCTATCGATCACCACATCTTTCCGATATAGTTGTCCCTCCAAGTAAACATGTTGCTCTAGGAAGCGATCACATTCTTTACATTCTGGTAAAGGTATAGGCACGGGTGCTTCTTCCATTTCCTTGATCTTGTCTCAGAGTCTTGCATTCTCTTTCAGCACTTCGGTCATTTGATCTTCTTTTGCTTCCAACTCCATCCTAGAAATTTTGAATTGGTTTCCCAACACTACAAGAAAATTAGGATTTTACGACACAAAAATTGCGACAGTTACTTAATAACCGTCGTAATTCTAATATAGGGACCCATGTCACGACGGTATACACCTACCGTCCTTACATATTTAAAAAATATTAAATATCGCGACAATTTTTCATTAAACCGCCCTAAAATGAATGTTGCGACGGTTAAGAAACCGTCCTAAAATAGACATCACGACGGTAAAACAACCGTTGCCCCCCTAAACCTTTAAAAAACATGCAAAAGTTATGAAAGGGCACGACGGTAACCACACCCGTCGTCCCCCTAAATCCTTTACCCTGCTTCGTCTATTTCTCTTTTTATTTATTGTTCACGTATCTTTCTCCAAATTTCTTCATACTTTTGCTTTTTCTCTGTACAAACTTCAACCACATCAATTCGATGAGAACCTTAAGAAGCTTCGATGGCTTCCCTTTAAATTTGAGCAACTTCTATGGTGGTTGCGCTATTCTTCTTCTTCTTCTTGTTGTTGTTACTTTATTGTTTCTTCTGAACCGTAAGAGCAGATCCCTGTTGGCGTCCTCTTTGATCTCCGATTCTAGCAATTTAAACCCAAGGTCTACTACTCTACTTTATTCATTTTATTTTCGTTCAATTTCATACGCTTTACTGAAATTGGGGCTTTTTAGGGTTTACAATTGCAGAACCTCAAACACTGTCACTGATGCTGATTTGAAGTTTTTAATGGATGAAATTCTAAATCAGAACCATAAATGGGAGGATGTCATAGATAAAAAAAATCATCATCTATGCTACAAAGCTAAATCCACCAAACCTAAGGTTAAACTCTCCACTCACTATCGCTCATACCTTTCCTGCTTCTTTTCAACTATCTAAGACATGAAAAACTAATACTTTAACTAGACACCCGCTGAAGAACTTGTTGTCCTTGGATGTTGCAGAATGGTCCCCTGAAATATTGGAGTATGACTGTGTTCAATGATATTTCCGCCGAGATGCTAAGAAACTTCTACATGGACAATCACTACAGAAAGCAATGGGATAACACTGTGGTCGAACACAATCAGCTGCAGTTGGATGAATCTGATGGTTCTGAAGTTGGTCGTACAGTTAAGAAAATATTGTGTTTTGTTTCTGTATGTTGTTATGAATCGCAATAGCTTAACATGGTTTTCTCTTTTTTGCCACTGTTTCAGGGTCAGACTCCATTGTTTCCTCGTATTTTTGGTCATGAAGCTCGAGGGTATATGCTTCTCTTCTGATAAAATGTCTTGATTATTTAGTGTATCAGTAATTTAGTATGTAATGTGAATGAATGATGTTTATCAGGATCGTGGAGAGCGTAGGTGAAGGTGTGACTCATCTGAAACCAGGGGATAAAGCCCTGCCTGTATTCACAGGGGAGTGTGGTGAATGTCCACATTGTAAGTCAGAGGAGAGAAACATGTGTGATCTTCTTAGGATCAACACTGACAGAGGTGTCATGCTCAATGATAACAAGTCTAGATTCTCTATCAATGGAGAGCCCATAAACCATTTCGTGGGCACCTCTACATTCAGTGAGTACACAGTGGTTCATGCTGGATGTGTTGCAAAGATCAATCCTGAAGCACCACTTGACAAAGTTTGTATTCTCAGTTGTGGAATATGCACATGTATATATATACAAGATCCCTAGCTTCAGATATTTATATATTACCAGGCTTGGTCTGTGATTTCCTAATTCAATTTGCATTGATGCTTATAGGTCTTGGTGCTACTGTGAATGTTGCAAAACCAAAGCCAGGTTCTTCAGTTGCTATCTTTGGGCTTGGAGTTGTTGGCCTTGCTGTATGTTATTACTCTTATATCTTTGTCTGCATGTGTGTGTTGCATTGCAGCTATGATTGGAAATGAAATGAGACAATATTAATTTTTGCTCTTCTTTTTTAACCATAATGTAGGCTGCTGAAGGTGCAAGGATCTCTGGTGCATCAAGAATCATTGGAGTTGATTTAGTTTCCAGCCGATTTGAATTAGGTACAACACTTTCTGTGTTCCATCTAATGATTTAAGATTGTGGTCAACAACATAAATTCAAGGACTAACTTTAGTAATAATCAATCTTGTTCACAGCTAAGAAGTTTGGAGTGAATGAGTTCGTGAACCCGGAAGTAGATTAACTTTTGAAGATTAATTGCATCATGTGATGGCAAGTATTTGTGGCATATGTAAATATTGGATGCTACTATCTAATCGGCACTTGGAAGAAGAATTATATGTGTACTCGGAATCAACAGGAAGAAGAGAAGGCAGCAGATGATTGGGAAAGAAAAATTGCGTCTGTTCTAGTTAGCCACGAGTTTGGTATACTTTTTGAAGCTTTGACAGATGGCATGAAGAGCAGAATTTCAGAACTGCGTTCAGCATGCTTTATATCCGCTACTTGGCTTGTAAACATGCTAACCATTCTACCAGATACAGGGATACAAGGAGAAGCCCGTGTCTGTCTGCTAAAGCAGTTTGTAAATAAATTAAATTCTGCCAAGGACATAGAGAACCGAATCCTTTCTATGCTTGCTCTCAACAGCTTTCTTCATTTTTCTGGTAAGTTTCACAAACATGGCAATTTATTACAACCTTGATTTAAAGAAATTAGAGCAGAAAGATAATAATAACAAAAAAAAATAGTCTATGAAGGAAAATAGCATCGAATTTGCAGTTTCTGTTAGCATCATAAATTACTCAAATACAGTCTTCAACAGATTTAGATAAGATGATATTATTCTGGCTTCTCTATATTGTGTTCAAAAGCCTGCATGTCATTTATGCAAAGCAACAATATATGATGATTGTACTTGAAATTGTAAATTTCAGATGGCATACGTGATCTAACTGCTTCCTACGCTAAGGATATCTTAAAAGGTTTGAGAGAGCTAAAGAGATTTTCTCCCTTGGCATCTGAAATGCTCAACGTTTTGGTTGATGAGAATCAGTCTAATACAGTTAAGTTTGGTGTATTCTTAAACCATTTTCCTAGTGTAGGGATAGCAGATGATTTAAAATTCTTTACTGTAACAGGACATTTGGAGACATAAAGAGCTAATTCAAGTAGATTGCAGAGATAATGGAGAAGTGTTGTCAGTCATTTGGTTCAAGGATAAAATTATTTCAGGCCATACAGATGGAAGAATCAAGGTAATAAAATTTGGGATTTCATATGTCGTGTAAATTTTAACGTGCCGTGATTACAATTATTGAAACAAATATTATAAGTTTTATATCGGTATGTCAGATAATATATATAATTATTTTACCTATTATAGCTTATTTAAATTTTGTGCTAGCATGAGCTAAATGCGTTAAAATAAAACATACAAGGTTTCACAAAAAGGAGAAAATTTTCATGACATGGTGTTCGCCATTTGCTTGAAAGATTGAATGGCTATATGAATACCGTGACATATATACCTGGTCATTAGCAAAATGTTTGATTCTTGGTTTCATATGACAACTTTACTGGGATTGAATGAATAGCTTACTTGAAAATACTTTGTAACTTTTGAAGGTCTGGACGTTAAAAGATAACTTGTTACTTCTGTTGCAAGAGATCCAAGAACATACTAAGGCTGTGACAAGCTTGACAATTTCAGAATCTGGTGACCGACTTTACAGTGGTTCACTTGACCGAACTGCAAAGGTAAAATAATGGCAGTTCTAATCTCAATATCAGGAATCCTGCTAACAATGGTTTTTTTATTGAATAACAGATCTGGTCATTGTGTTAGGCAAACTGTTGTGAGAGTTATTCTGCCAGCCCATAATTGACAGTTAGTTTTGTAATGCAGGTACAAGAAGAAGCGCAAAATGGACAAGTAAAAATGGACAAGTAGAATTGGACCAAATGGTAGTCAAGGAAGGATCATGGTCCTAGCATGGAAGTTTAACACAAAATCACTTAACACTAAGGACTTTCATGAATTTTGTAGAATATTGTAACATTTTTTGTAATTCTCTCAAGTTGTAGCAAACCAATGTAAATATTAAAATGAAATTTGGCCTTTGATGATATTTGAATTTTTCTTGTTTATTGGTAAAATTTGCACTTCTTTTTACCTTTGATCACATTTTTTTGATATTATTGATGATTATTTGATATTAAATGTTTTTATTGTAATTAACTTTATTATGTTGAAAAGTGATAGAAAATAAAATAAAAATACTATAAATAAAAAAATATTAAAGTAAATAATAATTTAAATATAATAGTAAAATATTATAGTAAAATAATATTATATTTAAAATTATTTTACTAAATAATAATTTAAATAAAAATATTATTTGAAATTTACAAATCAGATTACGACGGTTAAAACCGCCGCAATTTCTAACCTACGGCGGTAGAGTAACCGTTGCAAACAACAACAAAAACAAAAAATAAAGTCAAATTCACGACGGTATATAACCGTCGCTATCTGTTGTGCGTGACAGTTTTTGCAACCGTCGCGAAATAGGCTGGGGACGCACGATTCTGCGACGGTACTTCTACCGTCGTAGATTGTAAATTGCGACGGTTTTAACCGTCGTAATCAGCCAAAATAACCGTCCCAATCTATCATTTTTCTTGTAGTGCAACTCCTTGACTTTGGCTTTGTTCCTATTGTTGGCCATCTTAAATTTCAAAGTTTCTTGAAGATTCCTTTCTGCATCGGCGAGGGCTATCTGATATTCTTCTGTAGACACAAAAGAGTTTTCAGCTCTGGGTCGTTTCTTGGAACTACTTTCCCCTTCATACTCTTTTAGCTGACGGGCCAAGTCCCTTTTCTTTTCTGTTAAGAAATATATTTCCATTTTTTTGTCTTCCAAATTCTGGCGAAGGTCCCTATTCTCCAATTGTACTTGATAGAAGCGTTTCTTAGGCACATCATGTTGTAACTCAGTGGGTTGAAGATACAAGGAGATTTCCCTTTCAAAAGGCAACATAAGAGTCTTGATTATTTCCTTTAGCCAATCCATGTAAGGATCGAAAGCTAATACCTCTTTTATCCCGAATAATTATTTTCCCTTCCTCCCAACATGTGCCCAAGCAATTTCCACCTTCTTTAGTAATTCTGGATCTTCTCCTTTTTTGCAATACATAGGTTCGACCTCCTTGGCTGTGGGTGGACGCCTCATGGCATAACCTAATTGGCGAAGAGCGAGTATTGGGTTGTAGTTGATAACCCCTTTTGTTCCTATGAGCGGAACATTAGAGAAACTTGCACAGTGGGAGATGACTTCGGTGCTATCAACCTTAAGTTTGTACCATTGGATATCGAAAGAGGTGAGTGTCATTAATTTGGATGCCCATGAACGAGGATCTTCTTTGAATGGCCCTTTGGTAGGTAGCTATGCCATGAACCATTTGTAAAGCATAGGTGTACAACATACCACTACTCCTTTCTTTCCATGCCTGGAGTGGATGGTGTGGTAGGTATCTGCTAATAGCATAGGTATAGGATTCTTATTCATGAAGACGCAAAGAGAAGCCAAGTCTATGATTTCTTTAATCTCAGGGAATAAGACAACTCTGTAAATGATAGCAGCTAACAGAGCATAATAAGCATCCCAATTTCATGCATTTGCCATTTCCTTAGCCTTACTTACCAAGAAATTTACAGGAAGACCACAAGTGACTTTGTTACATCTCCATTTCTCTTTTACATTGTTAAGGCTCAAATAAAGAACCTTAGCAATGGCCTCAAAGTCGGGCTCAATAGGGACTCGAACAAATGGAACATGATTGGTGAGCTTAATGTGGAGAAGATGAGCATACTCCTCAAGAATAGGTGCTAACTGGTAGTCTTGAAATGCGAAACAACACAACTCCGGATCATAAAATTGTAACAAAGTCTGTACAGCCTTATCGTCAACTCGAGCATCCAATAAAGATAGGAGATTCCCATATTTTTCACCAAAAATTCCCATTTGTTGACAATTCATGAGGTCTCTGAGTTCTTCAAGAGAGGGCAAAATACTAGGACGAAACTGATAGCAGAAGTTATCCCTCTTTGTCTTTAGGATGATATCAATGTTGTTTGCCATTCTTTAGAGGAAAAGGAAATCCTAGAGAGATCCTGGAAATGACAATGCACATGCGAATTAATTATCGACATATATTTTTTTTTGAAAAGTAAATATGCTATGATGTATGTGCAAATGATCATGGGGTTACTACTCCCATGATACTGATTCCTATTGTACTGCATCTTCGCATTCTATTAATACCGAGATTACAGGTCTGAAACGTAACCGGGAGAAATCCATGAAGATCATAGTTGGAACCTCATAAAATAAATCTGAGAACCTCACAATTGTCGACAGAAATCCAGGACATAATCAAAAGTAACCGTCTGAATACAGTCACCAACCGTACCTGTGATAAGAATTCCCTCCCCACTCACGTGTGAAGACTATGTCAGGGTAAGACAATGGTAACTCAAAAATCACGGGTTCGCTTGAAATTAAAATCATCGCAACACAGATGTGCATGATGAAAGTACCTCTAATTGAACCTCACCCGAGCGTGGTATATAACATGACTGCACTAATCGAACCATGTCCTATAACCGTCATACCCCCATTCTATTCTAGGTGTCCTAGTGCGCTCTGGCTTGGGTACTGGGCCTTTTACCTCAATAGTAACATCCCCACCAAAACAAGAAGCAGATCCAGTACAACAGCAGTATATAGAAGACAATAAAGTGTAATGCATACATATGCTCAAGTATATACCAAATGAATGAATAAACTGAAAGCAGAAAAAAAAACACCCAAAGAAAGAGAAAGAAAGATCTAGGAGTGACTCCGGGATGGGCCAGCATTTGGTCGACCTCTCCCCAATGAAGTCGCCAACTGAAACAACCGGCTGAAAATCATCAAACAATGAAGTCGCCATCGAACGTCTTTTATCTCACATGGAGGGAAAGGTAAACATCGAGAAAACCTGATAAGGGAGAAATCACGGTCTTATGACCGAGAGATAAGGGTAAGGGAGTCTGTTACGCGAGGGGAAGGTATTAGCACCCCACACGCCCGTAGTACTCTACGGTATCCACTCTTGTTCTCTATCTTATGGGTGTGTTTAATCTATGCTTACTGTTTACTATACTACTGAAGGGATAATGCATGCAAAAGAAATGAGAAAAGAATGTAGGGAAAATAAAAGTTGTGCTCGCTCGGGCCCTACCCCAATGCCTACGTATCCCTTTTAAGGAATCAGAGCAGCTGTAGTTCGGCTTATATGTTTTTGTTGGTTCGTATTTTTTAGTGAACAATATTAATTTCGCCTTCTGCCGAAACTCGACCTTTGGAGACTTACGCATCAGCACAGAAGTGAATTAACATGCTCTTTTGAAAAGGTTTTGAAAGAAATTCCCGTAGGCAAAAGAGTTTGCGTTTATTGGTGTTTTTGCTTGCAGATAACAGCTAGTTGATCTCAAGAGAGAGATATTGGCCATTTTTCTAATAATTCCTGAAATGATTCTTTGAGACTTGAACCATGCCAAGTCTTAGAATGGAAAAACGCTAAGATCGAGAAGAGACCCGCTTATCATCTCCCATGTTCAACAAAGGCACGATTCTCATCAGTAATTTTTAAGTATTTTTGAAGTTTGTAAGAAAAAGAAGTTTTTTTTAAATGCATATGCAAAAAGAAAAAGAAAAGTAAAAGGGGAGACTAGCCTATTTCTACACCTAATATTATTATGCATTGTTAGACCTAAAGTTAGAATTTCGAGGGAATTCTACCTAATGTTTGCATGCTTGGATTTAGAATCCTAATGCCCAATTTTAGTCCAATTAAATCGAAGATTAAATTTGAACCAAAATATCCTAAGGGATCATGAAAGAATATACAAACAAGTAAAATTGGTAGCAAGTATTAAAGTATTGCATACGATCTATACTCAAAAATCGCAAACAAAATATATGATATAAAATGAATAAAACTAATGATTAAAATTGACTAAAAAATTAGCAAAAGAAGAAATATATTCCTAATTAATTCCTAAAATGCCTTCTAATATTTTTACCATTTTTTATTATGTATTTTTTTTGGTTAAAAAAAGTGAAATAAAACATTAAAAATATTAGAAGGAACTAAGAGAATCAAGGGGGGTGAGAATTGAAATCCAGGGGGTTTTGGCCCAGTAATCCAGGCGCTGATCCAAATAGAAGGTAAGCCCTAAGGCCCAGCATATGAGTCCATGAACAAACTTTTTTGTGGGATTCTGAGTTACCAAAAAAAATGGCGCCACGGGCCAAAGCAAACAAAGTCCAGCCCATCATGATTTTTTTTTATTTTCTGAATATTTTTAATCAAATAAAAAAACGTGAAATTGAAATGGGAATGAAATGCTGCGTTTAGTCACTGTGTCCCCTCAAATCCACAATTCTCTCAACCTTCTGTCTATCCTCCGCATGAGATTTCCGGCGAGTAGTCTCCGCCACCATCACCACCATCAACCTTCTTTGATAGCCAAAGTTTAAACACATATCCTACCTTAATTCATGCCCCGATCGTGAATCCATCGTTAATTTCTTCAAAATCAACTCCTAACATACCTCAATTTACCCCAAAACGAAACGCTAAATATCGCGATGGTAAAAGGGAAATTGTTCATAAGATCCTTAGCTACGTCTCGGTATCAAGAAATCAATAATAAAAAAGCGTTCGGCCTACCTTGACGACGGCGGAGGTGATGGAGATGTAGCCTAGTGAAGATGAATTCTGAGGTAACCTTTTGCTTTGCTCTCTTTCTTCGCCTTCTCCTCTTCTTAATTTCACATTGGCTTCCTCTTCTGAATTTGTCTTGCACTCTGTATCTTATGGTTCCTGTTATGTGTAAGCGTTTCTTGAGTACTATAGATTTTGTCGTTTGTAGAAATGAGATTGATGAAGATGATGCTGAGATTGAGATAGCAAAGGGAGGTCACGATGATAGCATGTTGTGAAGATGGTGATGAAGAAGAAAGTGTAAAAGGACGAAGGCTTTGCAATGGGATTTCAGAGGGAGGGAGTATAGAGAATTATGCAGAGAGTGAGTGAGTGAAGATGAAGATGATAGTAAAGGGGGTCAATGTGAAGAATGAAGGTTTATCCATGACTGAATCGTGAAATGAAAGTAGCTATTTATAGTTGAAGTGTAGCAGTTAGTTAGAGGTTGATTAGGCAGTTAGAAGTTGGTTACATGATAAATTTGTTAGAGATTTAAGAGTTAGTTAGTTAGTTAGGAATTAAAATTGGAGGGAATTTTTGTTGGAAATTTCTGTAAGAGTTGCTTTGTTGAATTCCTGTTATAACTGTTAGAGCTGTTAGTAATAGTTGGGAAATTGAAGTTAGTTATAGGTTTGTGAGAAGTTAGCATGTTAGAACTAAGGTGGTTAAGGGATTAGTTACATGACAGTTAGTATAAACTCTAAAGAATTGTTAGGAACTTGTTTAAGAGTAAGCTTTTTCTGGTTTTCTATTGACAGTTAGGGTGGTTTAGAAGTTAGTTAGGAGATTGGTTGGAGTTTGTTAGAATCGTTAGAAAATAGTACAAATTTGTTAGCTTTAGTCTTGGGAAGTTAGAAGTTGGAAACTGTTAAAAAAACAGTTAGGAGATGTTGGGAAAAGTTGTTAGATGGTAGGGTAGAGGTTAGTTGGGGAATAGGTTAGAGGGAGTTACAAATTGGATTATGTTATGAAAAACTGTTATGAATTATGTTAGAGACTTTTTTTAGTTTTTTTCCTGTGAACTGCTATATATCAATGGGCTGTTAATTGTGTTTTTTTTGGAATTCAGAAATTCTACAGGTTTTCTGTTACATGCCTCCTTACTCAGCCTCTCAACACCTAACTTTTTTAAACTTTGGTCCAGGACTGCAGCACAGGTGTCTGTATAGATTCGAAAGAGATGTCGTTGATGGCCTGCTTGAACTATTTGTTGTGCTAATTCATGAAGCAGAGGTATAACTCTGGGGGGAATAAGAGTTGGGAGAGTGAATGTGACAGTTTCATTTTGCACAGCAATTTTGGTAGCTTTTTTTTCAATTGCTTCCTCGAAGTCACCAAAGGTTTCTTGGGTTGTCTGAGCAAGCCGCTTTGTCAATTGGATTGCAGCTTCCCGCATTTCAGCACAAACTTTACTATCAAACAGTATCTCAATCTCTGTTTGAAGTTCTCTCATTATCTCATACATGTCGAGGAGAACAAATAATTTTTCAGGTGACCTCTTGCTTCTGGAAACAGCCTCTCCAAAACTAAGAAGCATAGCCACACTACTGCCAGTAGCTTCAGCAAAGCATTGAGTTTTTACAAACTCATTACCATCAAATATTTGATCACAAATTTTTTTCCACAATCAACAATTTGATAGAATTCCTCATGAAATGAATCCAATTTCCAATCTTAGCAATTTTGAATTGGTTTCTGTAAATTGGATGTATGGTTTGTAAATGATGAACATTTATAGAACTTGAGTGGTGAATTCTAAACTTGATATTTGAAATTGAATGAGCTTGTGATATTCAAAATCGAAATGCATGAATACATTGAACTCCTTGAACCTTGAATCATGATGAACCTTGCTTTTGTAACTCCAAGCAATCCATACTTGCAGATTATGAACTCATGGCACTAAGTAGTCATTGTGATGGATAATTCATAATAGCAAATTCGACTCAAATCCAAATCTTAAATCCAAACTTCAATCCTGAATCCAAATCAACTTGTATGATAAGTAATTTGAATAGACAATAAGATCTTGATCCTAAAGAATTTATAACCTCGCCCTTTGTATTACGACTCATATTTCACGATTCAATCCACAATTCTTGACAAAGTCCTTCCCTGATTGACGACCTTGAATTACCAAAGATGAATATAGAAAATAGTGAAAGAGTATGATCAAGATTAACATGAAACTTTATTCCCAGGATCTTCAATTACTGAACCTTTATTAACGAATAGAAAACCTTGATTCTTTGGCCTGACGTAAGGAAATAAACCCTAACCTCTAGAACTGATGAAACTAGATGGAGATGAAGTCCGATTATGAGCATGCTCCAAAATCCTAACTCCAAAGTTTTGTACACCAGGAAGACCCTTAATAATCAGACTTATTCAACCCACACACCTCGAATCAGTTGTAACCCTAGCTCCCTAACTGCTGATCTTTTGAATCTCAGATGAGCCATTTTTTTATGAATATGCGCGCTATACACATGACCTATTGGAATGATGCAGATGAATGCAAAGTCTAAGTCAGAATAAAATAAAATTAGGAGGACAAATTTTAGGGTGCAACAGTGCTTAGCCATATTTGTTTCATTGATCACGGTTTTGGCAATTTCTTGTAAAGTCTTATTCTTTTGTTCTACAACTCCATTTTATTGTGGAGTTCTAGGACAGGAGAAATCATGGGATATGCCATGTTTGTCAAATAAATTATCAAAATCTTTATTTTAAAAATTTCCACCATGATCACTTCTGACTTTAACTATGTTAGAGTCATTTCATTTTTCACTTTAGAACAGAAACTAGAGAACACATAATGAGACTCATTCATGTGCCTTAGGAATTTAACCATGTCCAACGACTGTAGTCATCTACTATGACAAGTCCATACTTCTTTCCATTGACTGATGCAGTTTTGACTGGTCCAAAAAGGTCAATGCGCAAAAGTTCTAGTGGTCGAGAGGTAGAAACAAGTTTTTTTGTTTAAATTTTTTTTTAAAATTTGCCTTTCTGACATGCTTTACATATAGCATCTGAAGTAAACTCCAGTTTAGGAAGGCCTCTGACTAACTCAAGTTTGTTAAGATGAGATATTTTTATCATGCTAAAATGATGTAAGCGTCTATGCCACACCCACTGCTCTTCGTTTACAGACATTAGAAATTTTATATTTTGAATTTTTAAATCAGAAAGTTAATTTTGTAAATGTTGTTTTTCCTCTTTCCAGTGAGCAGAACTGTGCCATCTTTCTGACTTACAGCTTTACATGTTTTTTGATTGAAAATAATTTCATATTCGTTATCATTTAATAGACTTATGGATAACAAGTTATGCATTAGGCCCTCAACATAGAGCACATTAGAGATAGAAGGAAGAGATCTGTTACCAATAATTGTTGATCCTTTGATCTTTCCTTTCTGGTTCCCACTGAAACCTACATATTCAGCAGCTTTAAGTTTCGGCTCTTGGAACATATGCTTTCTTCCCGTCATGTGTCGTGAGCATCCAGAGTCTAGCTACCATGACTGGTGTTTTAACTCTATTGTGTAAGATACCTGCAACATAGATTATTTTATCCTTTGGTATCCAGACTTTCTTGGGTCCTTTGGAATTAGTTTTACCAGAGTTCTTAGTGAACCTAGGTTTTCATGCAACATTAAATGTCTGTGCTTTTGTGTGGTGATAAGAGAAATTAGGTATTGGTCTGTTTTCTTTTAAAGGGTGACTTTCTACAGAATTGTAATCAACTCCTTTATTTCCTCTCTGACCAACACGATAGATCATAGAAGCTATTTTGCTTCTGGATATGTTGTTCTTCAGAAGCTCTTGGAATGCATCATCACATTTGCATATCGTTGCTTCATATAATGGTTTTTATTTAGATAGTGTTTCTTCATGCTTCAGAACCTTATTATTAATCAAATCAATTTTTTCTTTTAACTTAGCATTATTAGCTTTATGAAAAGTGATTTCTTTTTTAAGTTTACTATATTCTTCGATTTCAATTTCGTGAACCTTTTGCAGGTTTTTGAATTTACGTCGAAGTTTTTGATATTTGCCTAATGATTCAAAAACACATGATTCTAATCCAGCACGAGAGAATTTGGAAAATACCTCTTCAGAGTAAGACTCTGTTGCATTGATACCTTTCTTCTTATCTCTGAAGGAGTTCTTTTTGAAGTATTCTTTTCTGGAATTTTCATTGTTCATCTTGGAACATGCATTCTTGTAATGTCCAGGTTCCTTACATTCATAACATGTTTCCTCTTTGTTGTTTTTACCTTTTGAGAATGTTTCTGAATGATCTCCTCGATTTTTGAATCTTCTAGGGTTATTTTGTCATTTCTTCCATATTTGCTTGATTCTTCTGGAAAGTAGAGATTGCTCATCCTCGTCATCAGAGTCTTCGTTGTAACACCCTAAATTGCCCAGTGATTAATAGTAAAAAAAAATCAGAGTAATCGTTTTTTCCTATGCATTTAGGATGTTACATCATCTCAATCAAACACAATTTGCTCAAAACAAATGTATACATAAAACCTTTTTGGAATAAACATAATTTCATAGTCTCATAATTCAACTTCATTACCCAGCGGAATATATTTCAAGTTCACCAAATTAATTTCAAACAATTATGAATCATAATTCAAATATTTTGGAGTTTAAACTACTACAACAGGAATCGCCAAAAACAAAACAAAGTAAATAGAGCGTTTATCCCTCAACCCAGTGTTGCGTATCAGAGCATAAGTCCGACTCTAAATAAAATTGAAGAGCAACCTCTTCGAACTCCACAACTTGGACAATTCCTGATTATCTACATTTTACCCACGTCGAGGCAACATTCAAACAGAATGGGTGAGATATCACAACAACATAAAGAACAATATAATCATAAATGTATGGAAATAAACCATGCACAGTTATTAAATTCATTTATAACATCACTACATCATATTAAGAATTAATAATTGTAAATAATCATACATCACAACATTATTCCAACAACTAAACATGTAATGAGACACAACACTGACTCCATGCATGTCGTACTGAGATCACTACCGAATCCACTCCATCTAGGAATGGAGTCACCATTTTTGTGAAAAATTTGGTTCACTTTGCTACTTATCCATTCCATCTAGGATCAAAGCCTACAATAACATGAATAATTGCATTCACCTCACTCATATCCACTTCATCTAGGATTAAAGCCAACAACAACAACATAACATTAATGCATGTGACTCAACCATGCAGTACAACACACATTGATATCTATATCCATCAATGTGACTCGTCATTACAGACCACCATGCAACAACACCTTCTCAAGAAGCAGCAATAGCAATACAACAATATAGCAACAAATAACAACAAACTTGCATACTTCCAACGACACCACATCATGGCAGTACAATTCATAAAAACATGCCATCCATTCAACACGTTACATTCAATACCAATAACACCATATCCCAACATAGAATCATAACATCATAATCCATTAAGCATGTATACATATAGTTATCATGTACTCCATTAAACCTCATCACAGACAACAAATATGCATAATCGCATTAATACATACAATTAGAAATTCACACAAAATGACCTAACCCCATAAAATAATTATCTACTGTTTTTGAAATCATTTTTATAGGATAGATAATGTTTTCATCTTTTTAACAGTTCAAACAGTGCGTTAAACCAACACTCGAGCACAAAGTTATGGATTTTCAAAGTTTTCCAAAAATCTGCCAGTTTCAGTAGGGTACCCGGGTACCCAACTATGGTAATCGGTTACCATGTAAAAATTTTAAAATCATGGATATTGTTTCAGTGGGTAACGTGCAGATAATCAGGAATAGTCTAAGTTACGGAGTTCGAAAAGGTTGCTCTTTAGTTTTATTTAGAGTCAGCGTTATGCTCTGATATGTAACACTGGGCTGAGGGATAATTGCTTGATTTACTTTGTTTTATTTTTGGTGATTCCTTTTGGAGTATTTTAAACTCTGGAATATTTGAATTATGATTCATAATTTTTTTGAAGTTAATTTGGTGAACTTGAAATATTTTCTGTTGGGTAATGAAGTTCATATATGAGACTATGACAGTATGTTTATTCCAAAAAGGTGTTATATATCCATTTATTTTGAACACATTGTGTTTGATTGAGATAATGTAGAATCCTAAATGCGTAGGAAAAAAAGATTACTATGATTTTATTATTATTAATCACCGGGGAATTTAGGGTGTTACAATTGGTATCAGAGCAAGTCGGTTCATCCGGCCAGGTTGTTGAGTCAGTAGTGTAGTGTGACAGTGAAATACTGTCATTGTTTTGTTCCCTTAGTATGCAACATATGTGTGAAAAATTGTTGGTACTTTCTTGTTGTTCTAAGCAGTTGTTTGCAGGAGTGGGATTGAAATAAGTGAGGGAGAAGCTCGTGCTTCTCCGAGATGGTTCAAGTGTGAACAGCTGGTTCAGTGTGTCGTGAATCGCATAAGTGAAAATATTAACGAAGCCGTGTTGTTTCCCGAATTCAAATGAAGTACGAATTCATGATTTAAGTCTAACGGTCAGACAAAGTGTTCTTGAGGGGGGATGATAAGGTACTCATGTTGTTTGCTTCTCTTAATATGGATGGAGATGTTATGGCTAATGATGTGCCTATTATTGGTGAGTCTTAATGTTCTCCTGGGGATAATTGCAACTTGTTGTTAGAGCGAAATTTTGGATTAACTTAATGTTAGGCTTGGGGTGAACTATCTGGAATTAAACCAAGTGATTACAAAGTGTTTTGGCGAGTCAATGCAGATTCTCACGCCTGAGGGTGGTACGGATTAAAGGTTCTTGTTTGTTGGTCAAGTAGAGTCACCTCCGAGGGAAAAAGAGAATTGTTAAAGGTTGCTTCTCAAAGGATATATATCAATGTGATGACTAATGATCTCGGTGCTGCATGCATGGAGTCTGTGTTGTGTCTCATTGCATGTTTCGTTGTTGGCATAATGTTGTGATGCGTGGTTGTTTATAGTTATTAATTCTGAATATGATGCAACAATATTATAAATGAATTTAATAAATGTGCATGATTTATATCCGTATATTTATGATTATACTGTTCTTTATATTGTTGTGATATCTCAAACCTACTGTTTATATGTTTCCACTTCGTGTGTAACATGCAGATAATCAGGAATAATCTGAGTTGTGGAGTTCGAAGAGGTTGATCTTTAGTTTTATTTAGAGTCAGCGTTATGTTCTGATACATAACACTGGGTTGATGGATAAACGCTTGATTTACTTTGTTTTGTTTTTGGTGATTCCTGTTGGAGCATTTTAAACTCCAGAATATTTGAATGATGATTCATAATTGTTTTGAAGTTAATTTGTTGAACTTGAAATATTTTCCATTGTGTAATGAAGTTGACTTATGAGACTATGATAGTATGTTTATTCCAAAAAGGTGTTATGTGTCCATTTATTTTGATCAAATTGTGTTTGATTGAGATTATGTAGCATCATAAATGCGTAGGAAATAAAGATTACTCTAATTTTATTATTATTAACCGAAAGGCTTCTCCCTTTCTTCGAAAAGCTTCTAACTATTTTCTTAACATGGTCTGTAGTGGTGTAACCTTTGTTCAGAACTTTCAGTCCAGCTACAAGGGTTTGAAATCTGGAGAACATAGTTTCGATGTTTTTGTCATCTTCCATTTTTAATTCTTCATACTTCTGGATTAGAGCCAGCACTTTTACTTCTTTGACTTGTGCATTTCCTTCATGAGTCATTCTGAAAAAAGTCGAAAATGTATTTTTTTTTCGTTTCTCTGTTTGTGATCTTATGGTATTCATTATATGAGATGGCGTGAAGAAGGATTATTCTGGCTTTGTAGTGCTTTTTGAATTGTTGTTTATATGCTTCAGTTATTTTGCTTCTGGGAAAGGGGACAACTTCTGTTGAGACAGGTGCAGTGTAGTTGTCTTTGATAAGATCCCAAAGATCCATATCAAATCCTAGAAAGTAACTCTCTAATCTATCTTTCCAGTAATCAATTTTTTCTCCATTAAAGATAGAAGGCTTAGCATTGTAACTATATTTTTCATTTTTGCTGGTAGAAGCAATTCTCTCCATCGTTAAGTGTTTGATTTGAAAATCAATAACAAAGCTGAAGCTCTGATACCAATTGAAGATAGAGAAAAACACAAGAAGGGGGGTTTGAATTGGGTTTTTAAATTCTTTTTGCAAAATTGTTTTGGCTACTCAGCACACAATTGAATAACAAGTAAAATGAAAGCTAAAAAGAACACATTTATTTTTATACAAGTTCACCTTAAGAATAAGGTTACGTCTTGTCCACCCGCCAAGGTGATTTCTCCTTTTAAAAGGACTTAATCCACTAATCTTGAAAGATTACAAACAACCTCTAAGAGTCTAGAAATACACCTTAGCCCTCTCAAGTATACAGATTAGAAAGTCACTGAGGAAAAAACTTGTTTGAAAAAAATTACAATGAAAAGTTTATAGCTTGCTTCTTGGATAAGCAGGATAAACACAATTTAAAAACAATATATGAACGCTAAAATATGACTTTTTGCCTTTGAACTTTGTTCTCTATATTTCTTGATAGTTTTTTTGTAGTTTGGAGTGATGATGTGCTCTTTATATAGGCCTTCAAAAAGAGTCTGTTGAAGCAAATAAGGAAGGAGCATTAAAAATATTCCTTTTATGTTTCTCCATTAATGAGGGAAAATCTGTGCCTTTAGTGATACTCATCATTGGGTAGTAAGTGTATTTACTAAGTATTCTCCATTTGTCAGAAACAATGTTGAGATATTGTATTGATTTTTCTGATGCTTCTGATATAGAGTCTTTGATACTTATGATGATTTGATGTTTCTGGAGTCAGCACTCTAAGAATAAATTCTTGTTTTCTTTAATCATATAGTAGATTCGTTCAGAAAAAGAAGTAGGACTTCTGAAGCTTTGTACGTTGTCCTTTCTTCAGAATCAAAAGTGAGATTTATGACCAACATTGCATGTTTTCCTTTCTTTTTGAAGTTCTACACATGTGCTTCTAATCTTTTAATAGAACTTGTCTGATGATGTCATTCAGCGTTGATAAGCTAGAAACATTGTCCTGCATATCATAAACTTGGAGCACATATAATTTCGTATAATATATTTTTGTTATCATCAAAACAAGGATTTTTCTATAAGCACTTTTTTTCTAACACTACCTGGTTATTCCTAGCGGATGATTTGTTCCTTCTTTTCCTACGGTGTTCCCTTCTATTTTCCTCTCTGTTCCCTAGCTCTTTCTCTACAACTTGTTCTTCCCAACTCGATCGTACATAATGAACTCATAAAGCCTTAATTCTTACTTTTTGTCATTTTTACCCCTAGTACCCTTATTATGTCATTCCACTCTTGCCCTCACTTACTTCACACAACATTACCATTTAGCCCTCATTGTCTATACACCATTATTCCCTTATTTTAATATCAATAATAATTCTAAACATTATCAATAAATATGATTAATCCCAACTAATTATTTAAATTCTAAATAATTATAAACTAATTAGATAATCTTCATATTTCTCTTATTCCAACACTACCCCCACAATATCATATCACCAACAAACCACAATGCATCCTATAAATCATAATATTTCATATATTCACCAATATTCACACAAAATGAATTAAATAACTACTTAAATAATTAATCTAGATTTTTGGGATATTACAACTCTCCCTCACTTAAAGAATTTTCGCCCTCGAGAATTACCTGACAGAAAAAGAGTCAGATAAGACTCCCTCATCTAATCCTCATGCTCCCAAGTCAAACTTCCACCATCTAGTCCACCCCACAACACCTTCATAAATCCAATCTCTTTACCCCGCAACTACTTCACTTCCCGACCTTCTATCCGTGCGTGTGATACTTCAACGGTCAGGTTATCTCTCACATGTACATCATCCATTTGAATCACATGTGAAGGATCCAGAATGTATCTCCTCAACTGGGACACATGAAACACATCATGAAGATTCACGAGCGACAACGGTAAAGTGATCTGATAGGCCACCTCACCTATATTTTTTAAATATAATATGGACCAACAAAATGCGGAGTGAGCTTTCGCGACTTCAAATCCCTTCCAACACCTGTTACTAGAGTAACCCTAAAAAATACATGATCTTCCACTTGGAACTCAAGCACCTTTATCCTCTTATCAAGATAGCTCTTCTGACAGATCTAAGGAGATTTCATCTTCTATTGTATCATCTTAATCTTTTCATTCATCTCTTGCACAATCTTAGGTTTGAGTATTGCACTCTCGCCTGGCTCAAAGTAATACAAAGGAGTTCTACACCTTCTTCCATACAACACTCCGTATGGTGCCATCCCAATACTAGAATGAAAACTGTTAATATAGGTAAACTCCATCAATGGAAAGTGGTTGTCCCAAACACCTCCTTGTTCCAACAGATAAGCCCTCATCAAGTCGTCCAAAGACTGGATAGTCCTCTCTGTCTGACCGTCCGTCTGCGCATGATACGCCGAACTCAACCTCAACTTAGTACCAAAATCATTCTGCAAACCTTCCTTGAACTTCAATGTAAATATCGGTTCTCTATCTGACACAATACTCGAAGGTATACCATGTAACCTCACAATCTCTTTGATATACATCTCGGCTAACTTCTGCATGGAATGATTGATCTTCATCGATAATAAATGAGCCTAATTAGTCAACCTATCCACTATCACCCAAATCGAATCATTTCCTTTAGCCATCTTCGGAAAACCCGACACAAAGTCCATAGAGATGCTATCCCATTTCTACTATGGGGTTTTCAACGGGTACATCAAACCCGAAGGCTTATGATGTTCAATCTTCGACTTATGACAAGTCAAACAAGCATAAATAAATTCAGCAATTTAACTTTTCATAACCGACCACCAAAATGATTTATTTAAGTTCTGATACATTTTAGTAGAACTTGGATGAATACTCAACCCACTCTAATGTCCTTCCTCCAGAATACTCTTCTTAAGTTCTGGAACATCCAGAACACACACTATATTTCCAAGCCTCGATATACCATTTTCATCAATTTGAAACTCACCTTCGTGACCTTGGTTGGTTAGTAACAATCGGTCAACCAAGCTCAGGTCAGATTTCTAACCATCTCTAATTTCATCAAGAATACCACTAGTCAGTTTTAACATTCCCACTATTACACTGTTAGGAGTTTCCTCACACACCAAGCTCATGTCTCTTAATTGCTCGATCAATTCCAAATCATGCACTGTGCATATCATGGTCATTAGTGAATAAACCACCAGATCATGAATTGAAAACAAATTTGAAAAAAAAATGTGTGGCACCATGTCATTGGTTGAGAGATCACACGCTGGTCATCTTCAACCTCCAGCCATGCACGAATTGTCGGTCTCACAAACTATAAAATCAATAACTTAGACAAGCGTCATTCGCTTCGTCTCTTCAAGACGATTTCAATAGTACCCTCACGAAATATTTATATTAACCACAACTTAGTCGATTTGCAAAAAATTAGAAGGAAACAATTGAAAATGGATTTGAAAATGCATGATCAAGACTCGCTTCCAATTAAAAACCAATGATGCAATGAGTATCATAGTGATGAGAGCTACATTGTAGCAACAAGTTTGGAGAGAATTGATGGAGGAATATACCTATTGAAGCTCAACTTCAGAGCTCAGAAACTTGACTTGGATAGCATGATTTAGGACACTTTAAGGCTTAGTTCTTCTTCTGTTAGCTTCAGTGAAGTTCAAGGATGAATAATCAACAAAGAAATTGGATTGAAAAATGCTTTAAAACCAAATTCGAAGTTGCAGAATTGAGAGGTATGGACTTCTATTGAAATCTAGTGAAATCATGTGCACCCTGATCATGACAAAAATGTGACTTCTAACTCATCAAAAATCAGCTAATTCTTGCATTTCAATCCATAATATTGCCTTAGAAACTATTTTAAACATGTTTAAGTGGAAAACACGCACAAAATTGATCATTAGAAGCCACATTTGTCAATTTGCAATTTGACTGTAAGTGAATCTTCAGTTCCAAGGTACTAACTCTGAATCCACGGTGCACACAGCTCATGACGCTATAGGGCATGATTCTTGAGGCATTTGAAAGACAAAGTCATAATCTTTACAATGTGCCAAGAAATACTCCATTTGGATAATTGATCTGGAATTTATGTCCTCTTGAAATCATGAAAAACAAATTGTTTTTTGTACTTAGAAATATTTTGAAGTATAGAACTCCAAAGTGACCTATAATGTTCTTCAAAATTACATGACCTTCTACTCAAAATTTGATCTTGATATCTGAAGATGACATGAAGTAGACCTATTGAATTGAATTGTGGAATTGAGATCACTCAAAAATCATAAAAATTGAAATAGTTATGGTCTTTGGAAGGTGATGAATAAATTTGGGGAAATTCACAAAAGACCTATAATCTATTCAATTCTTCAACCACTTTCCAAACATCTCCAAGTCTTGCACATTGAAACAAAGTTGTAGTAGGTATCCCAAAAATTATTGTGGAAATAGAATGGGCTCAAGGAGATATAAATTGACCAAGTTATGATCATTTGAAGTCAAAGCCTAAAATTCAAAGGCTTTTCAAGGAGACTTGTAATCTTTCTCAACCATTAGTGATCTTCCATTCAAAATTAGCCTTAGATTCCTGAAGAGAGCTTATTAAGGACCCTTTAAATAGAATCATGGTTTTGTAGTCAATCAAAAGTCTCAAAAAATGAACAAGATGTGGTCCGTAGAAGTCAACAAACACTATCTCAGAGAGTGTCAAGATGACTTGGAACCCCTTTCAACTTTTGATGATTTTTATTGCACAATTGGATCTTGTCATGTGAAGGGAGGTTATTGTAGATGATAATAAGAATCCATAGTGAAAATAACTAATTAAAATGTTGAAAATTGATAGAATTATGCACATGTGATCATTAAATCAAGCACTTGCTCAATTAGGTCAAACTTGTTGAACCAACCTTGAATTGTTTTGAACTTTCTTGGTAAAATAAAGCATGATGAATCACAATAGGCCTTGAGATGATGTTGTCTTGAAGCACACTCAAAGATGGAGCTTAAGTCTCAATGAAACTTGTTGAATAAGGCATGGAAATAAACACATGAACCTATGAATTTTATTGATGAATTCCACCACAAACTTTGAGGAAAGTTTGACTTAAATAAAGCGAGGGAACTCTTTGGACCACAAATCTTTGGTGTCATAGACACGGACTTAAAGATTGGAAGCTTGCTATCCATTTAAGAACCAATTGACTGAGGACCGCCCCTCAAACCCTAGGTTAGATGGTGAAATGAATGCAATTGTGTCATTACCTACAATGTGAACATTCAAAGAGACGTATATACATATTTTGATGTTAGTTAAAAGAAAACGTATAAAAGATACACAATTCAAGGTGTTTGGTGATCTTGATGTATTGATAATATAAGATGATGAGGGATCTTAGGGGGAAATGGGGTATAAAAGCTGCCCTTATTTAAGTGTCTTTTATTCGGAGATATGAAGGTTAAAATATTCTTCTCGACATGATAAAAGATACTTAAATATAAAACAACCCGTATTTTTGGCCCTAAGATATCATGCAATGTTTATGATTATGAATGTAAATGACCAACTCTAAAGGTGACACAGAACACCGTCGAGGAAGCAGAAAATAAAACCAACAGACCAAAAACAGAGTTCGACCAGGAAAATAAATCACTGGGGAACAACACAACTCTGGAGATGGCTATAAACAAGTAAAGCCAAAATCAAGATTAAAGAATCCAAATGCATAGCAGGATTTCAAACACGAAAACTCTTAACAATGAAAGCAACAAACTATCAAGGAGGTAACCAAAATGAAGAGTTACCAACTCGACTGGAGGAAATAAAGTGGACTTCATTGGAGGGAAATCAACTCCGTTGGGGAAAAGAAAACTCAACTCTACTTGGGTAAGGCCCAAAGAGGAGACAAAGTATCATCAACTCAATAAACAAGGAAAAAGTAATGGATAACAACGATTGACAGATAACTGTGAACTATCCACTCAGAGAGGAGATAGCAAAAAGCGAGTAACATTAACTCATATGGGATTGTGAATCAACCACCCATAGGATGTGAATAGAAATGGTAAGATCGTGATGGCACGGAGATGTCAGTAAATATCAACATCGAGACTAGTAAATGAATGATTTACATTAGTACTTATGACTTGAAACACAAGATTGACACCCGCGCTTATGGCTGGTGTTGTACCCCAAAATTTGCCCTCCCATATTCTTCAAAATTTGCCAAGTCAAAGCTTCAAAATCTCCCCAAGGGTTGCACAGTTCAAGGGCCTCCTAACAGTCAAAAATTAGGGTTTTGGCTCTGACAAAGAAAATGAAGTTTCCAAGGGTCCAATCAAGTCCCACTTGCCTATAAACATGGTCAAGTATCCTCATGTCAAGTTTCAAGACTTACAGCACAAAATTGCACAGTCAAAAACCCTAATTGCTCAACAGTCAACTGCAGGGGCAAAATGGTCATTTGACAGTCAAAAGTTCAAATTTTTGGTCAACATCTCATTTTGAGGCCACAAACATCATTTGATCAATTCTTGATCATGATTCTCAAAGCTTGGCTCAAAAAATCTCAAGATGCAAAAGTTTCCATATTTGGACAGTTGAAAAAGTCAACTGTAACTTGACCAAGGCATAACTTCCACATGGTTTATCATAAAAATTCCATCCAAATCTCATTTTGAAGAGAAAGAAATTTCCTACAACTCTTCTTCACACTTCAAGTCCAAGAAATGCTCTCACAAAAAGTTATCAATTTCAACATTATAGGTCATTTTCAAAAGTCAACAAAAAAGGACTTTAAGTCAAAGGCCATAACATGAGATTGGTAAATCAAAATGACATGGGACCAAAGTAATTGGTTAGAGGACTTCAAGACCTTTCCAAAATGTCCAAGAACATGAGAAAAGCTTAAACAATGAGCAAGATATGCCTTGTGGAAGTTGGGAAATTTTTGGATATTTTGAAAAGTCAACTTTGCTTCAAATGTCTTAAAATTGCTAATGGGCCACATTTTCTTCCAAGATTGATCATCCAAAGCATATGCACGACCATTTGGCCCAAAAGGGATTTTTTTTCATCATTTTTATTATTTATCTGAATTTTTAATTACAATTAATTCATTTAATTAATTAAAATGTGGAAAAAATACTAAACCAATGTAATCAAATCTTTTTGTGCAGAATAAACTCTCATGATTCACTAAGGATTTAGTGCATATATTAAAAGAGGAAAGAATTGGTGCAAATTGGTATGATTCTTCATGAAAAAATATTGAAAAAGATTCAAAAAAATCAAATCTTGAAAACCATTAAAGACAAGGCTTTGAGCTTGGATTATTGATTGAATTCATTCCTTATACAAGTGCAAACCTAACCCTAAAGCTAGAGACCTCGAAGCTGCGCCAGAAAAGAAGAACAAAGTTTGCACTTTTTGTGAAAAAATTCCAAAACTGAAAACGTGATTCCAAGGCTTTTCAAGATCAAATAATCATTCCATTGCATTCCTGAGACTTCAAGGAAGGTTTTCAGATCAAAACCATCAACCCTAACGTCAAGAAACGGTAGAACGATCGTGTCCTGTACAAGATTTTTTCCATGTTCTTATATCATAATTCATGCATTGTTTGCAATTTTTAATACTGGATTTATGTTCATTGGACCATTCTAAAGCTAACTGTATGTTTTAATTGAGTTTTCACGCATCGTATGAAGAATCACCATGGAAGATGGCTAGGGTTACAAAACTGTGAAATTGGGGGTTTACTCCTATGGAAAAATTAAGACCTGAGACCCATACCATCAGAATCAGAAACTCATGGCCAATCCTTTCCACACCTCGCGCTTAATTTATGAAGCACCATACTCTATTCGCTATTTTTTGACACAGTATATAGTGGGGGTTTAAAACCCCCGCAATCTTGTTTTGTTTTTCAGGAAAACGCAGAATGGAGGAAGAAGACGCTTAGGTGTCAAGAAGAGAGAGGGTAATTCAAACTTTAGCGCATTTTTGAGTTAATTGCCACTAGCGTGTTTTTATTATATATATTGTTTATTATCCATTAACATTACAAAGAAAGCAAATGGTGCAGATGGTTGGTGCGTTGTCCTATAACCACTGGGACCTGGGTTCGATTCCTAGGTCCCCCCACACTCTCTTCATATTTTTTGTTTCAACATAATCTCATGCAGTTTCCCCTCAAAGGCCTACCATGCACTCATCATCCAAACGTGCCACACGCCTACTGATCTCAATCCAATGGTCAGGATTCAAAGCCTATGATGTGTCTCAGTCAACGAAGCCATACGCTAGCCAAAAAGTCAACAAGGCCAAGGGCTATTGGGCCAGAATTGCTACAATTATACCTCCTGATTGGGGGCAGAACCCCCCCTTGGTATTGTATTTCTTTCTCTTTTCTTTATTCTTTATTATTTGTTTTAATTCAATTATTTTCTTTTAATTCAATAAAAATTAATTTCACATAAAAAAATACTGAAAACCAGAAAAGACAAAAAAATAAAATATTTGATTTAATATTTTTGCAAATAAAATCTTGTTAATTAATTTAGTTTTTTTTTTTAGATTCTAGGTTTAACTTTGACATTTTCTTTATAAATTTAAAATTTGTAGAATTAGGTTTTAATTACTTTTACCTTTTTCTTTTCTTTTATTAATTATTAATTATTAATTATTATTTTTGTAAATAAAATTTAGGTTAAATTTTAATGCTTTTCTTAATAAATTAAAAATAACTAGAATTAGGGTTAATTAATTAATTTCATTTAGTTCTCATTAAAAAATTCATAAATACAAAAACTCAAAAAAATAATTTCCTTTCATTTTAATTTAATTAATTTGTTAATATAATTTAATTTCATTAAAAAGGGTCCAACGCCCTCGCATTCCCGATTTTTATCCTCTTTGCGCATTTTAGTCTTATTCCTTCTTTTAAATATTTATGTAATTCTCCCAAAGCCATGTGATTCAGACGTTTTATATTTTTCGCACTTAACTTTATTTTATGTCAAATCGGGTCCTGGATTTAATTTGGCGATGTGGACCCGCGCCTTTGTAATAGTTTAGGAACTTTATATTTCTCGCAACTTTTTAACTGTTAATAATTGCATGCGAGAATGAATGTTAAAATAAAAACAAAAGCGTAGATCACCGATGACATGAACAAGACAAAATATCTGAAAACGACACACAAATCACACACCACCCCTAGGGTACGCTTCACTGTTGCCTTGCCCCCCGAAAGGTGATCGTCGAGTAGAGGATGTTTTAGTAAGTCCTCATGATCCGGGAACCTGGCATGAGGGTAGCTTCTAAGGTATCTTCCTATTGCTCTGGTGATCACCATGTCCCGAACCCTCGAATTGACCCGAACACCTCCAACGGTGGTGCTACCTACCTCTCAATGGTGGGATGGCACTACTTTAAGGACATTTACACAGACGAATTCCTTAGGGTAGGTAGACGACTCTAGATACTTGCTCTAATTTCAAAACAAATCAAAAATACTTTTCACATCGACACCTTTTCAAAAAGCTTTCGAAAGCAACTTTTCAAACACTCTTGAGGACCGATACAAGAGTCGAACTGAAATTTTCAAAGAAACTTTTTAAAACCCACAGTTGAAAAGCAAACAAACCATTTTTGAAAACACAAATGAGCAAGTATCTAAGAGCCCATGGATAACCATGGATAGAAAGGGTGCTAACACCTTCCCTTTCTATAATCTACCTCCCGAACCGAGAGCAATCTCTTTAAGGAATTTTTCTGTGCTTTTGTCCTTTCCATTTGGAGAAAATAAAAGACGGTGGAGACTCTTGCTTCCGCGACATTTCGCGAACCAGCGTTAAACAGTCAGTTCCAGATCCACCGATCACAGAACTGGCGACTCTGCTGGGGAGTTTACTTAAAGTGAGGTGTACCTTAGGACTAAGATCACTGTGTTTTCAATTGTATTGATTTGCTTGCTTTAAAATTGTGGGTTGCATGGGAGTTACATAGATCCTAACCCGGATCTGGGGATACCCTGTTTAGGTAGCATAAGCTGTGAGGGACCTGTCCGGCGTAGACCGACACGGGTGAAGCAGTGGCTACGTTGGTGTGGCACCTTGGTCTGTACCGATATCCCTTGTGTCGCAACAAGGAGAATATGGGTCTTCTGAGGAGTCATTAAGCACCAACAGACCTTAGAACCTTAATTGACATAACTTGGCCATTAGAACAGTAGCAGTATGCTACGCCCATTGAGGCTAAACTCTCGTGATGGTTCTGGCCGCAAGAAAAGATTGCGATGCTAGAGTTATGATCGATTGAGGGTAGTCAATGATATTGGGATCCTCTAAGAACCCGGTTACTTCGATAGGACAGGTATGAACCAACAAACTGAAAGAGGGTAATACCTAGACCTCATGCTGGCCTAAACTTTAAGGGTCTGTCTTGTGTGACTTGTGTGCCTTACCATGTTTGCCTTTGTATCTATTTGTGGTGTGCTTTATCATAACATCATAACATCATGAGCATTGCATGCATCCTGCATAAGGATTGACCATTTCAAAGACAAGAGGGTTTCACCTTTGCTCTGTTTTGTAGGACACCATGATGCATGTGCGAAGGAATACTATCCGGTTCAACTTTGTTCACTCACCTGAGTTGCTTGAAGAGTTGGTTAGCAGAATTCCAAATACCACTTCCTTCATTCAGAGGCATGGTTCTCTTCTCAGTTTAGTCACTGCAAAGCGGGATCAACAGTTGATGAGTGTTCTGACCCAGTTCTATGACCCTCTGTACCAGTGCTTCACCTTTCAAGACTTCCAGCTGGTCCCTACCCTGGAAGAGTTCTCTGATTTGCTTAGCATCCCTATCTTGGATCAGACTCCCTTTACTGGTTGGGAAAAGACCCTCAGGCTTGAGGAGGTTGCTGCAGCTCTTCCCTTGACACATCAAGAGGTAATGGACAACTGGGTAACTAGAAGCGGAGTTAAGGGTTTCTTGGCCAAATTTCTGATTGGTAAAGCTAACAGCTTCTGGAACGACCTGGACTTTAGGGCATATGAAGACATCTTGGCTCTCTTAATCTATGGGTTAGTCTTGTTTCCTAATCCTGACAACTTCATCAATGTCACTGCCATAAGGATCTTTATGTCTCAGAATCCTGTGCCCACTCTCTTGGGTGACATCCTGCAACAACTTCATGCTCGTACTGCCCGAAGACGAGGAACCCTGTGGTGTTGTATCCCTTTGTTGGTGAGGTGGTTTATTTCGCACCTCCCTAAGTTCGTGCTGAAGAATCAAGAAGGAAGAGGTTGGGCTCATAGGTTAATGTCTCTCACTGATAAAGACATCATTTGGACCTTTAGAGGATTGGATGCGATAGCTATTATTGATCGTTGCCGAGAATACCCTAATGTTCCGTTGATTGGTACTCAAGGAGGAATCTCTTATAATCCATGCCTAGCGCTCCGTCAGTTTGGAAGAGCCAGAAGAGCAGGGCCCCATGAAATGTTGGTGCCTCACATCAGTTTTGAGTTTCAAGTGGATAGTGACGAGCTGCGTCGTAGGTTCATCAAGGCTTGGGACAAAGTTCATAAAGCTGACCCACAAGAGTTAGGGCCAAAGACTTCTTTACCTATGGAAGCCTACTACAAATGGGTTCGCATCCGTGCTCAGAAGTTAGGTATGCCATACGAAGCCGTCAGACCTATCATTCTTGAGTATCCTGACAAAGATGGTGTTCCTCCAACTGTCCTTCCTCCTCAGATACCTACTGATTATGAGACATTAAAGAGGTCTTGGTTGCAACTGCGAGAAGAACGGGATTCTTACCGGGAAAAGTTCAACGAGCAAGAATTGAAGATCCAGAAGCTGACCAAGCAGCTGGAGAATGAGCGAGCTCTGAATGATTACATCTGTACTGAGAAGAGGAGACCATGGGATCAATAAGGAGCTCCGGATGTTCTTTTACAGTTTTATTTCCCTTTTCTTTTCAGTATTTCCCTTTTATGTAAACGCCTAAGGGAAACCTGTTGAACAATTTAAGTTTCAAAGTTGAATCTAATGAAGTGTGTTCCTTTTTGTTTACAAAGTTGATTCCCGATTGTCTTTGAAAACATAAATCATACGCATTCCATTCATCATGTGCATAGCATGTTTTCTTCTTTTCAGGTTGCTTACTGTTCTTCGCTGTTTATTTTAGCATCATGAATCCTGACTCATCATCAACTGAGATGTCCATCAAGGCTCTTCAGGCGCAGAATGCGCAATTTCAGGAACTAATCATGGGTTTGGCTCAGGGCCAAGAAGAGCTGAAGGCTCTGCTCCTGAAGAAGGAGAAGAAGAAGAAGAGGAGAACTGTTCTTTTTAACTCGGGCCGAAGGTTTGGCAACACTCTGCAGAATGAAGAGGCTGGTTCTTCTATAGGCAAGAGCAGTCCCCAAGGGGGAAAAGGTCCTAGTTCGGTAGTCTCTGACAACGAGACTGATTTTGATAAGGAACAGTATCCTCCGGCAGAAGACAAATACAAGCAGTTGGAGGACAGGCTGAATGCTATGGAGATCCAACAAGTGCCTGGGCTGGATTTCGGAGACTTGGGTTTGTCTACTGGTGTGATCATTCCTCATAAGTTCAAAGCACCATCTTTCACTAAGTATGACGGGGCGTCTTGTCCCAAGTTACACCTCAGGTCTTACGTGCGGAAGATTCAGCCGTACTCAGTGGACAAGAATTTGTGGATCCACTTCTTCCAGGAGAGTCTTTCAGGGACTCATCTCGAATGGTTCTATCAGCTGGATGGGACCAGGGTTCGTAACTGGGAGGAGTTGGCTACTGCTTTCTATAAGAAGTATCAATATAATGCCGACCTTGCCCCTACACGTACCCAACTCCAGGGTATGTCGCTAGGGTTAAGTGAAGGTTTTAAAGAGTACGCACAGAAGTGGAGGGATCTGGCTGGCAGGGTGCAGCCTCCGTTGACTGACCGGGAGTTGGTAGACATGTTCTTGGGGACCCTATCTGGGCCATTTTTCAACCATCTTATCGGTAACTCATCTGCAGGGTTTACTGATCTTATTCTGACCGGAGATAGAACAGGGGCTGGGATGAAGTCTGGTAAAATTCAGAAGGGTGCATCGTCAAGCTCTGAGAAGAAGCCCTTTAAGAAGGAGGCCAGTGTTATATATGGGTCTAGAAGACATGAGAAACCTTAGCGCCGCCAATCTGTCAATGCGGTGATGATTGCTAAGCCTGCTGCCGCTCCTCGGCAAACCAATCCTCCAAGGGCTGAAAGACCTAGAAGAGAATTCAACCATTTGAGCATGACTCTATCACAAATCTTGCCGCAGTTGCTGTCCACCAACTTAGTGACTGTCAGGGAGGCCCCGAAAGTTGTGAACACTGCCTCCCCCAAATACAATCCAAATGCCCGCTGTGCTTACCATTCTGATAGCCCGGGACATTCCACTGATGACTGTTGGGCCTTAAGAAATAAGGTACAAGACCTTATTGATGCAAAAGAGATACAGTTTGAAGCGCCTGAGAGGCCAAATGTGGTGACTGCTCCTATGCCCCAGCATGGAGTAAATGCTGTTGATGAGGATGTATACGCCGTTTCTGTGAATGATGTAGCTACTCCCTTAATGACTGTCAAGAGGAACCTACTGTTGGCCGGTTTATTTCCAGGTTGTGGTGAAGGTTGCCTTTTCTGTGCTGTTTCCCTATCTGGTTGTCCTTTGCTGAAGTTGGGCATCCAAAGCCTAATGGACAGCAAAGAGATTATGTTCAAGAAGTCTGCTGTTCAGTTTGTTTCGGTAGAAGAAGTTTCCGTTGTTACAATCTTTAATAATCCAATCAAGGCTCTCCCAAGGAAGCCTGTTCAAATCATGACTGTCGCACCTATCGTTATTACTGTTCTGGGGCCCCTCCCCTACGAATCTGATAAAGCTGTCCCCTGGCACTATGGGGCAGATGTGTATGTGAATGGAATCAAACAAGAGTTCAACACTGGCACCAGCATCAGCAATATCACTGGTCCAGCAAAGGTTACCCGCAGTGGCAGGCTCTTCTCGCCTGACATTGCACCACCCGCTGTTCAAAGACCCCTCACTATAACACCTACAAGTGTACATGTTCCCGTTTCTGATCAAGTTGTTTCCCCTGCTGCCGAGTCATCTAATGCTCGGGGCAAAGGGATTGAAGATGAGCCTGCCCGGATGGAGGCACCAAGACCTGTAAATGCTGAGGCCTCCCAACAAGAGATGGAGTAAATTCTGAAAATAATTAAGAAGAGTGACTTTAATGTTGTCGAGCAGCTGGGGCATACGCCCTCAAAAATCTCCATGCTCTCCTTGCTACTGTGTTCAGAGGCCCATGCTAAGGCCTTAATTTCATTTCTCAAGACGGCCCATGTGCCACAGGAGACATCTGCAGTTCAGTTTACTGATTGTGTAGCAAATCTGACAGCGGACAATGGTTTGGGTTTCTCAGATGCTGACCTTACTGCCAAGGGAAGGGACCACAATGACGCCCTGCATGTCTCTATCGAATGCAGGGGCACTACTCTGGCGCACGTGTTGGTGGACACTGGTTCTTCCCTAAATGTGCTACCCAAGAAAGCCTTAGACCGTTTGGATTGTGAAGGCCTGGAGCTGAAACCTAGAAATATCATCGTCAGAGCCTTTGACGGTTCCAAGAGGATGGTTCATGGAGAGGTTGACATTCCTATTCGTGTGGGCTCTCAAGTATTCGACTCTACTTTCTATGTGATGGATATCCGTCCATCGTATTCTTGTCTACTGGGTCGACCATGGATCCACAAAGCTGGGGCAGTGACCTCTACCTTGCACCAGAAGCTAAAATACCCTGTTAGAGGGAAAATCGTCACTGTGCAGGGAGAGGAAGAGTATATGGTGAGCCATTTGAATTCCTTCAGGTATATTGAGATGGATGGGGAGTTTATTGAAACCCCCTTTCAGCATTTCGAAGAGGTACTTCCAACTTTAGCAGCAGCAGAAACAGCGGTCGAAGAGGAGGTTCCTTTGAAGATGGCTTCCTTGAAGGATGCCTGGGCTGTGATCCAGAAAGGTGAATGTGCTAACTGGGGCAGGCTCCCTGATTTTACACAGAAAACTGACAAGTTCGGACTGGGTTTTACTGCAGAGGGCCAGAAAGCTATGCGGAAGGCAAAGACCAGAAGACCTCCTGTGCTCATTACCAATCCAGGAGTGAATGTTGTGGGAGATGAAGAGGAAGTGGAAGAGTCAGAGTTCAATAGCTGGATATACCCGACAACTGATGGCGGATTGACCAATTGGATTGTCGAGGACCATACTCCTGTTACTTTTGTTACGCAGTAATAAACTTCTTTGTTTTGTTATTTGTAATAAACAATTAAAACTCTATGGCCCGGTGTCTTACCCGAGGCACCGTGGTTTCATTTGTGAGGGCATATAAATTGTCATTTCATATATCATGAATAAAGATATTGGACGTTTTCTCGCATTTCGAATCTTACGCTCCTTTTCTTTCTTTCCTTTCTTTATATATTACAAAACAGCTGTATTTACACACACTCACTCATACAGGTTTCAATCCACTCTGGATCTCACTGGTAACGACTCTGCTACTGCCAGTTATGACTTCGAAAATCCGATCAACTTAGCCGAAGACGAAGGTGAAGATGATTGCGAAGTGCCTGGCGAGCTTGCAAGACTGTTACTTCAGGAAGAGAGGGCAATTCAACCACATGAAGAGCCAGTGGAAACAATAAATCTGGGTACTGAGACGGACAGGAAGGAGGTAAAGATTGGTGCCAACCTAGAGCTCAGCGTGAAGCAACGGTTGACTAAGATGCTACATGATTATATGGAGATCTTTGCCTGGTCCTACGAAGACATGCCCGGGTTGGATACCGATATTGTGGTCCATCACTTGCCTACTAAGGAAGACTGCCCTCCGGTTAAGCAAAAGGTCCGCCGTATGCGTCCAGAGATGTCTGAGAAGATCAAAGCCGAGGTTATGAAACAGTTTGATGTCGGGTTCCTTGCAGTGACTTCTTACCCTCAGTGGGTTGCTAATGTGGTTCCAGTACCAAAGAAGGACGGTAAGCTTAGAATGTGTGTCGACTACAGGGATCTGAACAGGGCCAGCCCCAAAGATGACTTCCCCCTACCTCACATTGATGTCCTTGTTGACAATACGGCTCAGCATAAGGTGTTCTCTTTCATGGATGGTTTCTCAGGTTACAATCAGATCAAGATGGCACCTGAAGACATGGAAAAGACTACCTTTGTTACTCAGTGGGGCACCTTCTGCTACAAGGTCATGCCTTTTGGACTAAAGAACGCTGGGGCAACCTACCAACGTGCCATGGTTGCTTTATTTCATGACATGATCCATCATGAGATAGAAGTGTATGTTGATGACATGATTGCAAGGTCCCAGACTGAGGAAGAGCACCTAGATCATCTGCAGAAACTATTTGACCGTCTGAAATAGTACAAGCTGAGGTTGTACCCGAACAAGTGCACCTTCGGGGTAAGATCTGGAAAGTTTCTAGGCTTCGTTATAAGTGATAAAGGTATTCAAGTGGACCCTGCCAAGGTTAAAGCTATTCAAGAGATGCCAGTTCCTAGGACAGAGAAAGAGGTCAGAGGCTTTTTAGGACGCCTGAATTACATCGCTCGATTCATCTCGCACCTGACTGCTACCTGTGAGCCAATCTTCAAGCTGCTGAAGAAAGATCAGGTAGTACGTTGGAACGATGAATGTCAGGCTGCTTTTGACAAAATCAAAGAGTATCTCCAAGAATCACCCATTCTTATGCCACCGGTTGAAGGGAGACCTCTGATACTATACCTGACAGTACTTGACAACTCAATGGGGTGTGTGCTGGGGCAGCATGACGAGTCTGGCCGAAAAGAGCATGCCATTTATTACCTTAGCAAAAAGTTTACCGACTGTGAGACCCGATACTCACTGCTTGAGAAAACTTGCTGCGCTTTGGTATGGGCTGCTCGCCGGCTGAGACAGTATATGCTGACTCATACCACCTTGTTGATCTCAAAGATGGATCCTATAAAGTACATATTCGAAAAGCCTGCTCTGTCTGGGAGAATAGCAAGATGGAAAATGATCTTGACAGAATACGACATTCAGTACACAACTCAGAAAGCCATCAAGGGAAGTGTATTGGCAGACCACTTAGCGCATCAGGCAGTAGACGACTATCAGTCAATGAACTTCGAGTTTCCGGACGAGAGCATCATGATAGTGACTGATTGTGAAGTACCTGGACCGGATGAAGGACCTGAGGAAGGATCCCAATGGTCTATGCACTTTGATGGAGCCTCCAACGCTTTGGGAAACGGTATCGGCGCTGTAATCATATCCCCTCAAGGCACTCATACTCCACTCACTGCCCGGCTATGTTTCAACTGCACCAACAACATGGCGGAGTATGAGGCATGCATCATGGGTCTCCAAGCTGCGATCGACTTAAGGATCAAGTTTCTGAGTGTCTTCGGAGATTCCGCTCTTGTGATCAATCAGATCAAAGGAGAGTGGGATACGAAACATCCGAATCTTATTCCTTACAGAGAATGTGTGTTGACATTGATCCATCACTTCACAGAGATAACCTTTGAACACTTTCCGAGAGAGGAGAATCAGCTGGCGGACGCGTTAGCTACAATGTCTTCTATGTTCAAGGTCAAATGGGATAATGAGGCTCCCCAGATCATCATCTGGAAACTGGACGAACCGGCATACTGTTGTGATCTCGAGACTGAGTTGGTAACTGAGAAGCCTTGGTACCATGAGGTGAAGAGATATTTGGAAGCTCAGGAATACCCTGAAGGTGCATCCGTCAATGATAAAAAGTTTCTAAGAAGATTCGCAGCCAAGTTCTTCCTTAGCAACGACATCCTGTATAAGCGAAACCATGATTCGACCTTACTGCGTTGTGTGGATAAGAATGAAGCAGAAAGGATCATGGAAGAGCTACATGAAGGGACCTTCGGGATACATTCCAGTGGACACACTATGGCAAAGAAGATCCTTCGGGCAGGATATTTCTGGTCCACCATGGAAGCTGACTGCTACCAACACTCTCGGACATGCCATAAATGCCAGATATATGCAGACAAAGTGCATGTTCCTCCAGTTCCTCTGAATATTCTGACTGCGCCTTGGCCGTTTGCAATGTGGGGCATAGATATGATCGGTGAGATTAAACCTACGGCATCTAACGGGCATCGCTTCATCCTGGTAGCGATTGATTACTTCACAAAGTGGGTTGAAGCAGCTTCCTACGCTACGGTAACCAAGACTGTTGTGGCACGGTTCATTCGACATAACCTGATCTGTCGGTATGGGGTCCCTGAAGAATTATTACAGACAACGGTACCAATCTTAATAACAAGATGATCACTGAGCTCTGCAAACAGTTTAAGATACAGCACCACAACTCTTCTCCTTACAGACCGAAGATGAATGGGGCTGTAGAAGCAGCGAATAAAAATATCAAGAAAATCGTGCAGAAGATGACAGTGACTTATAAAGATTGGCGCGAGATGTTACCGTTCGCTCTACATGGGTACCGTACCTCAGCCAGGATGTCAACTGGGGCAACTCCTTTCTCCTTGGTCTACGGTATGGAGGCAGTCTTACCGATCGAAGTGCAAATACCCTCTCTCCGGATAATGAAGGATGCAAATTTGAATGAAGATGATTGGATCCAGACGCGACTTGATCAGTTAAACCTCATTGATGAAAAGAGACTTGCTGCTATCTGTCATGGTCAGACGTACCAAAAACGGATGATCAAGGCATTTAACAAAAAGGTCATACCACAAGAATATCGAAAGGGTTCGGGCAAAATGAAGAGATGAAATGAAAAAAATCTGTACACCCGGCAAGTCGAAAACCTGAAAAGGTGGCTTGGGCAAAAATGGGTATCCCGGTGGACTGAAAACCCGAAAGGGCGGTCCAGGCAAAAGTTAGGGATAAAGCGTAATACTATGTCTCATTGGATCACTTTGCATCCAGAATCCGGTATCTACATCAAACGGCATCGATCAGTCAGCTTCATCTTCAACTAAGGTCATCAAGTGATGAGACGCTCGGAGATATAAAGGCAATAGCAGAGTTGAAACCCAGTGGGATCATTCATTTCACACAGCTGTTTTATTTTCTCTTGTACATAATTTGTATAAACTCTTTTGTTCGGCGGCGTTCTCTTACTAGGACATCAGCCTCTTGTACATAAACGCCTATTTTACAGGCAAATTCAAAATCAATACAAAATCAATTTTCAATTAAAATTGCCAATTGTTTTTCCTTTTCTGTTTTGTTTTGTGAAGAACGTCCAAGGTTCAATTTGTGATATATGCATTGACAATAATTTGCTAACTCATGAATATTTGCATACGAAACAAAGGATTAATTACAGGTAACATTAGAAACAGGGGCAATAAAGAGTTGTCTAAGCAATCTAATTGTTCTATCCTCCAAGGTACCAAGGTAGGTTCAGCTGAAGAACACAACCGGCATATCCTAATTCCCCAGAGAGTGTGTCAGCAAGTCAATGCACTCTCCCCAAGCAAAGCTATTATCACCCGTAAGGAAGTTGGGTATCCTCCCGCAGATCTCAACATTCCCCAGCAGTATATATGCATTCTTAACAAGCATCCCCGGCAGTCTTGGCCTGAAGATTGTTCCCCGGCGGCATATCCAACATTCAATGGAGTCACTTCCCCGATACAGCTCAAAACTTCCCCAAGAGAGTCCAATCTAGCTTCCCCAGGAAAGTCGGAATCCAATTCCCCAGCAGTATATATGCATTCTTAACAAGCATCCCCGGCAATCTTGGTCTAAAGATTGTTCCCCGGCGGTATATCAAACATTCAGTGGAGTTACTTCCAATACAGTTCAAAACTTCCCCAGGAGAGTCCAATCCAGTTTCCCCAGGAATCCATCTCCCCAAGCAGTAAGCTTATCCCCAGTAGATTCTGGAAGCTTATCCCTCGCAGAGCACGAACACGTCGCCCGGCTTTATTCAAAGAGTTATTTCCTTACCAGGATATAACTGGGTTATCCTCAGCCAAAAGCCACGGAAAGACCGTCCTCGGCAAAGTCTTCTTACCCCCAGCGAAGTCTATTAACACTTCCAACACAACAAGGGTATCCCTAGCAAGTTATTATCAACAGCTCAACAAAGTACCTCTCTCCCCACAGAGTATTGCTTCCCAGCAAGATCGCTAGAGTACTTTTCTCCCCGCAGAGTAATCCATTCACCAATTTCATTCCCCAACGGAGTCATCTTCTCCTACCGGTATTCTTGCAACTATCACCCCCAGCGGAGGCAAAGATCTATTCTTCAACATCAGCCCAGGAGTGACTTCCCGGCACCCGTCAAGGATTTTATTTTCCTAAGAGACAAAAAGATACATTCATAAACATCATATTTTCATACATTATAGCATGCATCTACGCATCATATCTCATAAATCTCATTTATGTTGAGAACATCATTGCTCGATTCATATCATGCATTGCATATGACTGACCTTTACCTTTCAGGAAAGACCCAGTTAAGTTCTCAGATACATTTCAAGACCTAGACCGGTTCAGTTAAATCGACCCTAAGATTTTCCTGTTTCTTATCCAGTCAAAGGCCTTCTCTGGTTCAGTCAGATCGACCCTAAGATCTCCCTGTTTCTTATCCAGTTGAAGACATTTCAAGACCTTGACCGGTTCAGTTAAATCGACCCTAAGATTTCTCTGTTTCTTATCCAGTCAAAGGCCTTCTCTGGTTCAGTCACATCGACCCCAAGATCTCCCTGTTTCTTATCCAGTTGAAGATTTCAAGACCTAGACCGGTTCAGTTAAATCGACCCTAAGATTTTCCTGTTTCTTATCCAGTCAAAGGCCTTCTCTAGTCCAGCTAAATCGACCCCTAACAGATTTTCCTGATGAAGACTCAGTAGAAGATATCCAAGATTCTCTCAGCGTTACTGTTGAGGTAGAAGTCGCCCAAGATTCTCTCAGCGTTACTGTTGAGGTTGAAGTCGTCCAAGATTCTCTCACCGTTACTGTTAAGGTTGAAGTCGCCCAAGATTCTCTCAGCATTACTGTTGAGGTAGAAGTCGCCCAAGATTCTCTCAGCTTTACTGTTGAGGTTGAAGTCGCCCAAGATTCTCTCAGCGTTACTGTTGAGGTTGAAGTCGTCCAAGGTTCTCTCAGCGTTCCTGATTGAGGTAGTAATCGTTCCCAGGTTCTCTCAGCGTTCCTGTTGAGGTAGTAACTATCCCTGGTTCATTCATCACCTTTTGAAGACCCAGATTCAGCTCCTGTAACCAGTCAGGACACATCTACACAAAGAATCTGAAGACCAGCTCCTGTAACAGGCCAGGTAATCATTTTCTTTTGCAGGTACGCAAGCTCTCGCTAAGGAATCTCTTACGCGATCTACATCCAGATGGCATCTATAAGCCCATCCACCTTCCATCATATCTTAGCATGGCATCTATAAGCCCATCATCCTATCCATCAATCTCCAAATGGCATCTATAAGCCCATTCCCACCATCACACTACTATGTGAGCGCAAATTTCTGGGCACTCTAGTGTTCAATCATCTTCCACCTTCGGATTACGAAAGGCACGTCAGCCAATCTGCATCCTCAGGTCTAAGAAGATTGAACAGGGGCAACTGTTGTACCCCAAAATTTTCCCTCCCATATTCTTCAAAATTTGCCAAGTCAAAGCTTCAAAATCTCCCCAAGGGTTGCACAGTTCAAGGGCCTCCTAACAGTCAAAAATTAGGGTTTTGGCTCTGACAAAGAAAATGAAGTTTCCAAGGGTCCAATCAAGTCCCACTTGCCTATAAACATGGTCAAGTATCCTCATGTCAAGTTTCAAGACTTACAGCACAAAATTGCACAGTCAAAAACCCTAATTGCTCAACAGTCAACTGCAGGGGCAAAATGGTCATTTGACAGTCAAAAGTTCAAATTTTTGGTCAACATCTCATTTTGAGGCCACAAACATCATTTGATCAATTCTTGATCATGATTCTCAAAGCTTGGCTCAAAAAATCTCAAGATGCAAAAGTTTCCATATTTGGACAGTTGAAAAAGTCAACTGTAACTTGACCAAGGCATAACTTCCACATGGTTTATCATAAAAATTCCATCCAAAGCTCATTTTGAAGAGAAAGACATTTCCTACAACTCTTCTTCACACTTCAAGTCCAAGAAATGCTCTCACAAAAAGTTATCAATTTCAACATTATAGGTCATTTTCAAAAGTCAACAAAAAAGGACTTTAAGTCAAAGGCCATAACTTGAGATTGGTAAATAAAAATGACATGGGACCAAAGGAATTGGTTAGAGGACTTCAAGACCTTTCCAAAATGTCCAAGAACATGAGCAAAGCTTAAAAAATGAGCAAGATATGCCTTGTGGAAGTTGGGAAATTTTTGGATATTTTGAAAAGTCAACTTTGCTTCAAATGTCTTAAAATTGCTAATGGGCCACATTTTCTTCCAAGATTGATCATCCAAAGCATATGCACGACCATTTGGCCCAAAAGGGATTTTTTTTTTCATCATTTTTATTATTTATTTGAATTTTTAATTACAATTAATTCATTTAATTAATTAAAATGTGGAAAAAATACTAAACCAGTGTAATCAAATCTTTTTGTGCAGAATAAACTCTCATGATTCACTAAGGATTTCGTGCATATCAAAAGAGGAAAGAATTGGTGCAAATTGGTATGATTCTTCATGAAAAAATATTGAAAAAGATTCAAAAAAATCAAATCTTGAAAACCATTAAAGACAAGGCTTTGGGCTTGGATTATTGATTGAATTCATTCCTTATACAAGTGCAAACCTAACCCTAAAGCTAGAGACCTCGAAGCTGCGCCAGAAAAGAAGAACAAAGTTTGCACTTTTTGTGAAAAAATTCCAAAACTGAAAACGTGATTCCAAGGCTTTTCAAGATCAAATAATCATTCCATTGCATTCCTGAGACTTCAAGGAAGGTTTTCAGATCAAAACCATCAACCCTAACGTCAAGAAACGGTAGAACGATCGTGTCCTGTACAGGATTTTTTCCATGTTCTTATATCATAATTCATGCATTGTTTGCAATTTTTAATACTGGATTTATGTTCATTGGACCATTCTAAAGCTAACTGTATGTTTTAATTGAGTTTTCACGCATCGTATGAAGAATCACCATGGAAGATGGCTAGGGTTACAAAACTGTGAAATTGGGGGTTTACTCCTATGGAAAAATTAAGACCTGAGACCCATACCATCAGAATCAGAAACTCATGGCCAATCGTTTCCACACCTCGCGCCTAATTTATGAAGCACCATACTCTATTTGCTATTTTTTGACACAGTATATAGTGGGGGTTTAAAACCCCCGCAATCTTGTTTTGTTTTTCAGGAAAACGCAGAATGGAGGAAGAAGATGCTTAGGTGTCAAGAAGAGAGAGGGTAATTCAAACTTTAGCGCGTTTTTGAGTTAATTGCCACTAGCGTGTTTTTATTATATATATTGTTTATTATCCATTAACATTACAAAGAAAGCAAATGGTGCAGATGGTTGGTGCGTTGTCCTATAACCACTGGGACCTGGGTTCGATTCCCAGATCCCCCCACACTCTCTTCATATTTTTTGTTTCAACATAATCTCATGCAGTTTCCCCTCAAAGGCCTACCATGCACTCATCATCCAAACGTGCCACACGCCTACTGATCTCAATCCAATGGTCAGGATTCAAAGCCTATGATGTGTCTCAGTCAACGAAGCCATACGCTAGCCAAAAAGTCAACAAGGCCAAGGGCTATTGGGCCAGAATTGCTACAATTATACCTCCTGATTGGGGCAGAACCCCCCCCCCCCCCCCCCTTGGTATTGTATTTCTTTCTCTTTTCTTTATTATTTGTTTTAATTCAATTATTTTCTTTTAATTCAATAAAAATTAATTTCACATAAAAAATACTGAAAACCAGAAAAGACAAAAAAATAAAATATTTGATTTAATATTTTTGCAAATAAAATCTTGTTAATTAATTTAGTTTTTTTTTTAGATTCTAGGTTTAACTTTGACATTTTCTTTATAAATTTAAAATTTGTAGAATTAGGTTTTAATTACTTTTACCTTTTTCTTTTCTTTTATTAATTATTAATTATTAATTATTATTTTTGTAAATAAAATTTAGGTTAAATTTTAATGCTTTTCTTAATAAATTAAAAATAACTAGAATTAGGGTTAATTAATTAATTTCATTTAGTTCTCATTAAAAAATTCATAAATACAAAAACTCAAAAAAATAATTTCCTTTCATTTTAATTTAATTAATTTGTTAATATAATTTAATTTCATTAAAAAGGGTCCAACGCCCTCGCATTCCCGATTTTTATCCTCTTTGTGCATTTTAGTCTTATTCCTTCTTTTAAATATTTATGTAATTCTCCCAAAGCCATGTGATTCAGACGTTTTATATTTTTTGCACTTTACTTTATTTTATGTCAAATCGGGTCCTGGATTTAATTTGGCGATGTGGACCCGCGCCTTTGTAATAGTTTAGGAACTTTATATTTCTCGCAACTTTTTAACTGTTAATAATTGCATGCAAGAATGAATGTTAAAATAAAAACAAAAGCGTAGATCACCCATGACATGAACAAGACAAAATATCTGAAAACGACACACAAATCACACACCACCCCTAGGGTACGCTTCACTGTTGCCTTGCCCCTCGAAAGGTGATCGTCGAGTAGAGGATGTTTTAGTAAGTCCTCATGATCCGGGAACCTGGCATGAGGGTAGCTTCTAAGGTATCTTCCTATTGCTCTGGTGATCACCATGTCCTGAACCCTCGAATTGACCCGAACACCTCCAACGGTGGTGCTACCTACCTCTCAATGGTGGGATGGCACTACTTTAAGGACATTTACACAGACGAATTCCTTAGGGTAGGTAGACGACTCTAGATACTTGCTCTAATTTCAAAACAAATCAAAAATACTTTTCACACCGACACCTTTTCAAAAAGCTTTCGAAAGCAACTTTTCAAACACTCTTGAGGACCGATACAAGAGTCGAACTGAAATTTTCAAAGAAACTTTTTAAAACCCACAGTTGAAAAGCAAACAAACCATTTTTGAAAACACAAATGAGCAAGTATCTAAGAGCCCATGGATAACCATGGATAGAAAGGGTGTTAACACCTTCCCTTTCTATAATCTACCTCCCGAACCGAGAGCAATCTCTTTAAGGAATTTTTCTGTGCTTTTGTCCTTTCCATTTGGAGAAAATAAAAGACGGTGGCGATTCTTGCTTCCGCGACATTTCGCGAACCAGCGTTAAACAGTCAGTTCCAGATCCACCGATCACAGCTGGGAACAAAGATTGACATCAACACTTATGGATGAGAATAAAGGTTTGACATCATCACTCATGGCTGGGAACAAAGGTTTGACATCAGCACTTATGGCTGGGAACAAAGATTTTGACATCAACACTTATGGTTAGGAACAAAGGTTTGACATCAGCACTTATGGTTGGGAACAAAGGTTTGACATCAGCACTCATGGTCTGGAACAAAGGTTTGACATCAACAATTATGACTGGGAACAAAGGGTTGACATCAACACTTATGGTTGTGAATAAAGGTTTGACATCAACACTTATGGTTGGGAACAAAGGTTTGACATCAGCACTTATGGCTGGGAACAAAGGTTTACATCAACACTTATGGCTGGGAACTTTAGTAGTAGAAATGTTGAGACTAAGCCATTGGATTGACTTAATTCCCACAAATCAAATATAAAACACCACCGCATTTTATTGTTTCCAGAGGAATGGGAAAAGAGCGAATAACCCAAAAAGAGGGGGAGAAAGTCTAGGTACGGAGGTTGGTTATGCAAAGGAAAGGTATTAGGACCTTAAACATCTACAGTACTCCGCATGAGCCTCTTTAAAAATTTGTCTATTTTGGCTATAAACGTTGTATACAAAAAATAGATGGTGGAGATGAGAAAATAAGTATTTTTTACAATTTTTCACCCACCACGGTTGTGAACCTTTAGTGCCTATGTACCACCTTTCATGCAATAGGGGATCAGGGTACTCGTAGTTAACCTTAAATTTTTTTTTAAACACAATTTTGTTGGTGGATTTTAAGAGACGAAACATCATCGTCGTCTCCGAGTGTAAGGCATACTTACTACCCACGATTATGAGAAAGAAGAATTTGCATAAACTCAAAGTGGAGGATATAACTTGGATTTTAAAATCAACAAAGCCTCCCTCAACACCCTGGTGAAAAATATCTCATTTCACTACATATCGTAGAAGTATAGTAGCTCGCATCACTACAAGGATTGACTAGAGTCTAATCTTTTAAGAAATTTTTTAAGTAAAAAGCCAAAATGGCCAAATGATTTGAATGATGTTAGAGTTTGACTAAGTTGGTTAGATTTTGATTAAGAAAGTGTTTTTGAAAATGCATGAACCTATGTCCAAGTTTATTATGAAAGCGGTTCATGTTTGAAAACAAGAAGAGATTTGAAAAGGAAGGAGAAATTATTTGAAATTAAAGAAGATGGGAGGAGATGAAGGGACTATCCTAAAGCAAGAGGTAAAAGCTAGGGAAAAGAACCGTCTAACCAAGAAGAAGTCAACACTTAACATATGAAGTCAATGTAGAATTCCCATCCTTTAGATTGAAACCAAACGAGCAAAGATATTATACCTATTAAGAATACAAAGCTTCAGATGCATTAAGTCTTCACAAAAATTAGGTAGAGTAACGACTGTATACAGAGAAATTCCCCATCACAGACAAAGCATATAATCAGAATAACATGCACGCAAAGAAAATCAACCCAATGTCTTGGGGTAAACCCCAAGAACTTCAAACAAAATAACAATCAGAACCACAATGTTTCAAGGGTATCGAAGGCTTCTAAACCTAAGTCCGAGAGGTCCACCACTCCGTTATGCCAGGGATAGTAAACAAATAGTCCAAGTAATCTTAAAGCTTTTAGTGTTCAAGTTGGTTATTAAGTGTCTTTACAAAGAAAATGAAAGCTCAAGTGAGCAAAATAAAAATGGTATAAAGATAAATGCCCAAGTGAGCAAAGATGAAAATAGCATGAAATGTAAATGCTAAAATAAATGGTGTGTAAAAGTAAAGGCATAAAGTAAAATCATAGAATAAAAGCACAAAGTAAAGGTCAATTGTTAGTGAATTAGAAGTTAGGGGTTAGCTGAATGACCATCTTGAAACTTGCATTTGAGAACTGATTAGAAGATTGATAAAATCAAAACTTCTCAACAACAAGTCTCATTTGCTTTTTGTCAAGTATATCATTCATTTCATGTTTTTGAAGCGGAAACTTATGATCAAAGAAGTTTAAATGATTTGCTTAAACCAAAGTTTATGATGGTTCATTGAAGGATTGATAAGGCCAAAGCCCCCTAACAATGAACCTCAAGGTTGTTGGATCAATGGTTTCAAATTAAACACTTGGGCTTACAAACATAGGTTTGGGCCACGAATGATCAATTCTAGAATCGGGACAAAATTTAGCGCTATGTTAAGAAATTGTAAGTGGACTTATGTAGAAGTCGCACCTATTTTGAGCCCGGTCAATAGCAATCTATGTACTATATGTTTAGAGAAATGATTTGTAAATTATTCTCTAACAACATGTAGCACATGTAAGAAGGGGATGAGATGAACATGGAGGGAATATATTAGATGAAATTAGGGTTTCAAGTATCGTCAACATCATTCATCCATTTTGTTGGATTTGGTTTTTCAACTTATCAACACCCAAGATCCAATGAGGTTGAAGAACTTATCCCTAAAAATAAAATCCAAACAAAAATGATAAAATAATATTTAATAAAACAAAATTTATATGGTTAATAAAAGGGAAATAATTGGTAAAATACATAAAGTACATTAAAACACCAAATAATAATCTATAAAAAAAAGTCATAAGTCAAATATAAGTTGATAAGTATTGACAAAATTTTTTGGGAAATTTTTTTAAGTCAGAAACTATTTTTTAAAATTTAAAGAAACATGCAAAATAAACCAAAAATAGTAAAAACTAGGAAAATCAGAAATAAAAAATAAAAAGAGGTCACCAATATTTATCAAGGGTCATTGGATTCTTCCATAATTTTTCAGAATTTTAAAAATTAAGGAAAGTATTTTTAATCAATTAAAACATGTTAATTAAAGTGAGAAATCATAAAAAATATCAAATCACAAAATAAAATTGTTAAAAAATAAAAATCAGAAAGAGAAAAATCAAAAGTATTTTTAAGATTATTTTTAGAATTTTTGAGTTAGAAATGAATTTTTTATGAAATTTTGAAGTTAAAACAATTAAATGTAAAAACCAGAAAATGAAAATAAAGTCACAAAAATATGGACCATTGGATGGGAGTTAAAACACGTTAGTAAGCTAATCCAATGGATGAGACACTGTGCATATCATGGTCTTCAGGAAATAACACATGTGATCCATTATTTAAACATATTTGAAAAAATGCATGGTAGCTCATCATTGGTTAAAGACAAACACGTAGATCGTCTTCAACCTCTGTCCACTCGATTTACAGGTTCATGAAATGGAAAAATTGGAGCTCGAGACCTGTGCCATTTTCTTCATCTCCTCAAGAAGATTCCAATGGAACCCTCGTGATAAATTTATATTTTCCATAGCGTAATCGATTTGGAAAAAGACAGAGGAAGATTTTTGAGAAGGAATTTTAAAACAGACGTATCAAACTCAATTACAGTTGAAAACAAAGGATGCCACGAGCATAAGGGGACCAAGCACTACATTCTAGCAACAAATTTGAGGCGAATTAGTGGAGAAACTACCTGTTCGAACTCAAGGATGAAGCTCTAAAACTTGACTTATGGAGCTTGACTCAGGTCACGGTTCTTGAAGGTAGGAGTATGGTTAGCTTCAGAGAAGTCCAACGAAGCTAACTGAAAAGAGTTTTTGGTGATTTGAAGGTTGGAAATGAAAAAATGAATTCAAGCCTTAAGAGTTCAAATGAGATCTTGGCATGGGTCAATTGTCTATCAAAAGCTTGTAGAAATGGGTGGAATATGTGTCTTATTTATAGGAGAGGATGAGGCAATGCTTAAGCGTGTGAATGGGAGGATAAATGAGTGAGTTCGTGTGAATCTGAAACATGAGCAATGTGTGACTGGTTTGGCATCAAAACTCAGTGCAAAACTGGGTTTCATAGTGCTAATTACTTTTGGAAAGTTGCTAAACATGATTAGAAGTAAAAACACGTGAGAAATTTGTGTTTAGAGGCCAAACCAATCCAAACTAATTCTGACTTTGAACTTATAATCATTTTCAGGAAGTCAACTTTACAGTCATGGTGCCAACAATGTAGGGAATCATATGATGTGGTTTTTGAAGCATTAGAGAGATCTTAAGTCATGCTTTGCAATTTGAAAAGAATGGTGTCATTTGGTGTCTTGGATCAAAAGTTGTGTCTCTTGAAATCAGCAAAAACACACAGATTTTCTACACTTAGAAAAATTTCTAAGTTTGGCATTAAAAGTGTCTTATAATGTTTTCCAATTCAAACATGGCATTCCACTCAAAATTTGATTTTGATATTTGAAGATGACATGAAGTAGACCTCTTGAATTGAAGTGTGGAATTTAGATTACTCAAAAATCACAAAAAATGAAAGAGTTATGATCTTTGGAAAATGATGAATAAATTTGGGGAAATTCACAAAAGACCTATAATAATTTCTAATTTTCAACCACTTTTTAAGCATGTTCGTGTGTTGTTCATAAAAACAAAGTTATAGTAGACATCCAAAAGATTATTGTGGAAAAAATAATTGGCTCAAGGAGACAAAAATTGACCAAGTTATGAGCATTTGAAGTCACATGAGGGGACTTGATAGCCTATGTAGAGGACTTGTAATCTTTATCAATCATTAGTGATCTTTCATACAAAATTTGCTTGAAACTTTTGAAGTGATTTGTTTATAACCCTTTAAATATAAGCACATATTTGGAATCACTCAAAAAGCTCAAAAGATGGAAAAGATATAGCCCTTAGAAGTTTAAAATCCTAACTCCTAGAGCATCAAAATGACTTGGGAACCCCTTTCAATTTTGACAATCTTTATTCTACAAATAGTTTTTCTATGTGACAAGAAGTTGTTGTGGATGATAATAAGAACCTATAGTAAAAATAACCACTTCCAAATGTTGAGAATTGAGTGAGTTATGCACTTGTTATTAAGGAATCAAGAACTTGTCCAATTAGGTCAAACGTCATTAATAAATTCTTGCATCTTTTGACTTCCTTTAGAAAATTGAAGCATTGTAAATCATAGTAGACCTTGTCATGACATTACTTTAAAGCACACCAACGATGAAGCTTAAATTTAAATGAATATTTGTTGAAGAAGGCATGGAAATAAACTCATGAACTTATGAACCAACCTGATGAAATGTGTTGTGCCCTCACCTATGGTATCTTCGTTTATAGAGCAAACATTCATTATATTTTTTAGTTAAAATTTAATCAATAAAAGACATATATGATCATAATATACAAATCAAAGTGCTTGGTGATCCCTCATGAGTAAGCCTAAAGATAGGAAGAAGAACCAATATTATATGAGATGATAGAGGGATCTTAGGGAAAAAATTGGGGTATAACACCTGCCCTTATTTAAATGTCTTCTATCTGAAGATACGAAGGTCAAAATCTTCGTGCCGACGCGATTGAAGATACTTCAATATAAAACAAGCCAAAGTTTTTGCTCTAAGATGCCATGAAATGCTTATGATTGTGCATGCAAACAAACAAATCCAAAGGTGACACAGGACACCACTAGGGATGTAGGAAATATAATAAAGGATCAAAAGAAATCCCGGCTAGGAAAATATATCGCTGGTGAACAGAAGACTCAACTCTACTGGGGTAAATCCAAAGGAGGAGATAAAGCATCATCAACTCAAATATTGAGGAAAAAAGTAATGGATGACAAAGATCAACAGATAACTGCGAACTACCCACTCACAAAGAAGATATCAAAAAAGTAACATCGACCCACAGGGAATAGAAATGGTAAGATAATACCGGTAAATACAAATATTAGGGTAGGTAACAAATGATTAGCATCAGTACTTATGATAGGAAACATGTGAACTTCTTTAGAGACCTACCATTTTCTGTTATAAGAAGCCTGTTGGGGAAAGAAATATGACTTCTCTGGGGAAGTACACGTTGCTCAAATAAAGAGACCTGCCATTTGCTGTTATAAGAAGCCTGTTGGATAAAGAAATATGACTTCTCTGGGGAAGTACAGGTTGCTCAAATAAAGAGACCTGCCATTTGCTATTATAAGAAGTATGTTGGGTAAAGAAATATGACTTCTCTGGGGAAGTACAAGTTTCTCAAATAAAGATACATGCAATTTGCTATTATAAGAAGCTTGTTGGGGAATGAAATATGACTTCTCTGGGGAAGTACATGTTGCTCAAATAAAGAGACCTGCCATTTGCTGTTATAAGAAGCCTGTTGGGGAAAGAAATATGACTTCTCTAGGGAAGTACAGGTTGCTCAAATAAAGATACTTGTCATTTTCTATTATAAGAAGAATGTTGGGTAAAGAAATATGACTTCTCTGGGGAAGTACAGGTTGCTTAAATAAAGAGACCTTCCATTTGCTGTTATAAGAAGCCTGTTGGGGAAAGAAATATGACTTCTCTGGGGAAGTGCCAATGCAGTCCTGCTGGGGAGATAAAGTTTTCTCGTGTTAAATAAATGCACATTATCAAACCAGGGCTTAAAGCCTGAAGAAATCAAAATAATAATGTTGTCGGGGACCACAAATCTAAACTAGAAATAAACCGGAGTGAAATAGCCAACCAAGACAGTACCTAATGACAAATAAACTCAAAAGGGGACCACAAATCTAACTAGATAATAAGCTGAAAAGGAATGCCAAAGCATAATTCTTCCACGGGGGATAACTCAGTGGGGAAATTTAAAGGATATACACTTTCTGCTTAAGACTGACACTCTATTGGAGAGAGGGTAATATAACTCTGCAAAATAGGGTAATATGTCAACAAAAACATCCATGAATTTTAAATTCAGCTATGCATGATGTATGTATGAATGTATGAATGTATGAATGTTATCATATATATGTTGACAAAAGTAACACACTGCACTGAGAATATCTAGACAACACCAACTTGGTGAAGTCAACACTCGGCTAAATTACATCCAGGAAGAAGATTCAAAAAGAGAGTAAGCACCAACTGAGGAAACAAATTCCTACTTCATAGCTTAACTCCACTGAGAAGAAACATAGTTCAAAAATAATCAAAGCACAAATCTGATAGCAATAAACCAATACAAATGCAAGGATATATTATCCTCCTCTAGGCTTCACCGAGGAACATCACACAAACTTCACCAGGGGAGACAATGCCTCATCGTCTAGACTTCCAACTATTTGCGAAACACAAGAAGATCATGCGCATATCAGCAAGAGTGACCTGGGAGATCTTTTTTAGGGAATATTTTTTTTCAAAACTTTAGAGTTCGTCCATCCATGGAATCACTACTTTTGTTCTACTTGAATCACAAAATCTGAAGTAAAAAGTAATTTGTAAATTCTTTTAAAAAAATATTTTTATTATTAAATGTTTTTGTTTTGAAAATTACTATCAATAATAAATGGAATATTTGCAAACGGAATAAAATAAGAACTACAAGGAATTGGATAAAGGCTCAAACTTTATCAATAGAATGGTAGTCTGCTAATGGCGAGACTCCATGGATGATTACAAAGTTTGGAAAATGGTAATATATGTAAAAGATACATTGAAATACAATGACCACTATTCTCCCTACAAACTTTGAACTCCTGAGCGGAGACTTCAGTTGAAGTGTGATAAGAATCTAAGAAGATTATTGCTTCAATGATCAAGTCTTTCCTGACACAGTTACTTGCCAAGAAATCCCTAACTTTTTCCTAGGTTTCCCTTGCGGGTTGTAATCCTAGCGAGAAAATTTATTCTGTTTGTGTCTCTTATTTTTGCCTAGACCGTCCTTTCGGGTTTTCAGCCTACCGGGACTCTCCTTTTTTCCTAAGCCTCCCTTTAGGGTTTCGACTTAGCAGGTTGTTTCTTTTATTTCTTTAGGAAAAGTATTTCTTGACTGCATCAGCATTCATAGGACGCGGGAACTCCTCACCATCCATAGTTTCAAGAATTAATGCACCGCCGCAAAAGGCTTTATTTACAACATACGGGCCTTTATAATTGGGAGTCCATTTGCCCTTAGAATCAGTGTTAAAAGACATGATCTTTCTAAGCACGAGGTCGCCTTATCTGAATTCACGAGGCTTGACCTTTTTATCAAAAGCTTTATTCATTCTCTTTTGCTATAACTGACTGTGACACAAGGTAGTCATTCTCTTTTCTTCAATCAAATTTAATTGGTAAAACCTGTTTTGGACCCATTCAGCCTCTGACAATTTGGTTTCCATTATCACACACAAAGAGGGAATCTCAACCTCGACCGAGAGCACTGCTTCCATACCATACACAACAAAGAACAGGGTTTCCCCTGTTAAAGAGCCGACAGATGTACAATACCCATGCATAGAAAAAGGGAGCATCTCATGCCAATCTTTATAGGTAACAACTATCTTATGGGTGATCTTCTTAATGTTTTTGTTAGCAGCTTCAACAGCCCCAATCATATTTGGAATGTAAGGAGATGAACTGTGATGGACAATATTAAATTCTTCACAAGATTTTGTCATCACCTTGTTATTCATATTCGAGCCATTGTCAGTGATAATCTTTTTCGGCATACCATACTGATATATAATATTGTTCTTGATAAAGCGTTGATGTCCATTTGATGTCTCGGGTTCAATAATTTCAATCATGTCAATACCCCACATAGAGAAAGGCCACGGGGAAGAAATAACATTGAGAAGCGTTGGAGGCACATGACTTTTGTCAGCATAAATCTGGCACTTATGTCACTTCTTTGCGAACTTGTAACAGTCAGATTCCATTGTCAAACAATAGTAACCTGCCCTAAGCATTTTCTTTGCCATAGAATGTCAATTTGCATGAGTACCAAAGGAACCTTCATGGATCTCGTGCATCAACATGTCCGCCTCGTGTCTATCCACACATCTGAGCAAGACCATGTCATAATTTCTTTTGTATAGCACATATTCATTGAGGAAAAAGATACTTGCCAACCTTCTCAATATCTTTCTATCTTTGTTCGACACACCACTAGGGTATTCCTGAGTCTGGAGAAATTGATTGATATCATAATACCAAGGTTTTTTGTCTGACGTTCCCTCTGTCTCAAACACATAAGCTAGCCTATCCAGACGTTGAACTGTGATACGAGGTACATCATTCCAAGTGTTTACTTGGTACATAGAAGCCAGAGTGGCTAAAGCATCTGCCATCTGATTCTCATTTCTAGGAATATGATGGAATTCAACTTTATTAAAGAAAGGTAATAATCTTCTAGCATAGTATTTGTAAGGAATCAAGCCAATGTAACGAGTATTCAATTCTCCTTTAAATTGATTTATTACAAAAGATGAATCATCGTATACATCTAGAATTTTGATTCTGAGATCTATAGCCTCTTCGAGACCCATGATACAAGATTCATATTATGCCATATTATTGGTACAATCAAATGCCAATCTTGCAGTAAAAGGGATATGTGACCCATGGGGGTGATAATCACAGCACCATATCTTTTCCCATAAGCATTTATAGCTCCATCAAACACTATACCCCATCGGGATTCATGATTAAGACCTTCCCCAGGAAAAGGTTCATCAAAATATTTTACTTTCAAATACATCACATCCTCATCAAGGAAATCAAATTTAACAGAATGATAATGATTAATTGGTTGGTGAGCAAGATAATCTGCCAACACACTGCTTTTTATAGCCTTCTGAGTACAGTATTCAATATCATATTCAGACAACAGCATCTGCCAATGGGAAAGTCTTCCAGTAAGAGCAGGCTTTTCAAAAATATACTTAATCAAATCCATTTTGGAAATCAACCAAGTAGTATGATTCAACATATATTGATGCAACTGCTTTGCCACCCATTCCAAAGCACAACATGTTTTTTCCAGCATAGAATATTGTGACTCACGGTCAGTAAACTTCTTGCTGAGATAATAAATCGCATATTTATTCATTCCTGTTTCATCTTGTTGTACCAAAATACATCCCATAGAATTATCTAACATAGTCAGATACATAATCATTGGTCTTCCTTCAACATGAGGGAACAAGATAGGAGGTTCAAGAATATACTCTTTAATGCTTTCAAATGCCCTTTGGCAATCATCTGTCCACACACAATCTTGATCTTTCTTTAACATCTTGAAGATCGGTTCACATGTTGCATTCATATGGGAAATAAATCTGGAAATTTAATTCAACCCTCCAAGGAAGCCTATAACTTACTTTTCAGTTCTTGGTGTAAGAATTTCTTGAATTGCCTTAACTTTATCAAGATCAACTTCAATTCCTTTTTGGCTTACAATGAAACCTAACAATTTTCCTGAACGAACACCAAAGGTGCATTTATTTGGATTCAAGCGGAGACGATACTTCCTCAAACGTTGAAACAATTTCTATAAATATTCTATATGGCCTTCTTCAGTCTGAGATTTGGCAATTATATCATCAACGTATACCTCAATTTCCTTATGCATCAGATCATGGAATATGGTTGTCATAGCCCTCTAGTATGTTGCACTAGCGTTCTTCAACCCAAAGGGCATCACTCTGTAACAGAATATTCCCCAGGGTGTGATAAACTTTGTTTTTTCCATGTCCTCAGGAGCCATTCTGATTTGATTGTATCCGGAAAATCCGTCCATGAACGAAAATACTTTGAATTATTTTGTATTGTCAACCAACATATCAATATGTGGTAATGGAAAGTCATCTTTTGGACTAGCTTTGTTTAAATATCTATAATCAACACACATGCGAACTTTTATATCTTTATTTGGTACTGGAACAATATTGGAAACCCACTAAGGATACACTGATGTCACAAGAAAACTGGCATCAATCTGCTTTAAAACTTCTTCTTTAATTTTCACTACCATATCAGGGTGAGTTCTTCGCAACTTCTTCTTGATTGGTAGACATTCTAGCTTTAACGGAAAAGATATCCACATACTCTTTCAACAATTAAATCAACATGCTCTTCACACCAGGATGAAGCAGTGCTCCAATCTTGACTTCTTTTGGATATTCCTTTGAACCCAAATTGATCGTCTCCAACGACTCTTTATACAGCTGAATGGTACTTTCCTCACGCTAAAGCAATTGTGGAACTTCTTCTGGGATTTCATCATACTCTTCTTCTTCTGCCACATACACAGAATATTCAAAGTTGGGAGAGGGTGCAGGGTCATTGTACTCAATGATTTTTTTAATTAATCTGCACATATGATTTATGATTGATTTTAGAAACTGACACATATAGCAAGTGATTATGCAGATTTATTTACAATTATTATTTATTTTGAAAGGATTTTTATGATTACCATTTTCCAAGAAAAAGCAGAGAATAAAGACATAATTTGGGAATCAAAAACAACTCTTATTAATGATTTTAAAAATCAAAACAACAGATATGCCCAATCAACATCAATACTTTCACCTTGGGCAGAGTGAAAGATTTTTGAAAAGACTAACAAAAAACAAATTACTTTGAAATGTGAATGCAAGAAGGAACATCAATGGTGATCTAATTCTGGACTCTGACCTCATGCACCACGTAGTTCAGCATCTCTTGCTCTGATTCATCTTCCAGAATAGCATTGATCCTTTGAGTAGTTGGATGAAGATAACCTCCACTGTGAAAGATGTCTTGATATTTACCCAAAGCATACTTCGGCTTCATGATTTCCTTTTTTATGGAGAAACCCATACCAGTGCAATTCTTGTTCATAGGAGGATCGGTGACCTGCCCACACACCTTGCTAGGGCCTTTTGCACTACTTGTTGCGCATCCTTAAATGAGGCTATTGAATTCTCATTCTTCCTTACATTATCAATGGATAAAGATTGGAACTAAGTTCCAACAGTGGCTTCGCCAGCTTCTATCATGCTAAAGGAAGATGAATGAGATATCAACAGAGCTTACTCACCATTCATGATGACCACCTTCCTTTCACAAACAAATTTCAGCTTCTAGTGTAAGGTTGAAGTAATAGCTCATGCTTCATGGATCCAAGATTATCCCAATAAACAACTGTAGGCGGGAACAATATCCATAACCTAGAAAGTAATCTGGAATAAGTGTAGACCTATGTGAATTGGAAAATCTACTTCTTCGATGATAGACTTCCTCGAACCATCAAAAGCTTTCACGATTATTCCACTTAGGCGCATGGAAGTTCCCTGGTATTTAATCTTCATGAGTGTACTCCTAGGTATGACATATAAAGCAGATCCATTATCAATCAGCACATTGGACAAAGAGTCATTCTTACAATTCATGGAAAAATGGAGAGCCAGGTTATGGTTCCTTCCTTCATCGTGAAATTCGTCATCACAAAAGCTCAGATTAGTACAAGATGTAATATTTCCTACAATACTGCTGAATTGATCCAGAGACATGTCACTTTCCACAAAACCTTGATCCAACACTCTCATTGGAGATTCATGATGAGAAGAAGAGTTCATTAACAAGGCTAGAATGGAAACATTAGATGGAGTTTGCAACAATTGATCCACGATCTTTTGATCACTCATCTTGATGATTTTCAACAAGTCATCCACATCCTTTTCCAAAGCAATGCCACTAGATTCTCTCATCACTTTCTTAGGTTCAATATTCTCAATAACCTTTTTTTCAGAATTAACATTCCCTCGAAATATAAGGGCGAAGACACGACCACTGTGAGTTACCCGACTAACTTCAGAAATATTCTTGACATCAGACAAAGTTTGGATATGAATTTCCACACCATCTTCCATAATAGTCGCATTGTATTTATATGGCACAACTTTGTCTGATTCATATGGGACAGGACCAGGTAGACAAATAACCACTGGAGCAACAATTGGCTTGCTATGGTACTCAATCTCTATAGGAGCAAGAACACCAAAAAGAGGCACGATAAAATTCACCTCTTCTTCAAAATATTTAGGCGTCACATAATCATTATCAGAGAACATATCTTCATCAGAAGAAAAGAACTCATCAAAAGAAACATATCCATCACTAGACATGGCCTCCACCAAGAAACCTTCAATCATATTAACTTCATTGTAATCATATCTATTTCTTGTGACTTTGATAGTGCCATTATCTAACAACAATTGAACTCCCCCTTCTTACGATAGAACAAACACGAGAATCCCTACAGCAAACCTGGCAAGACCCGTAATGGTGTTCTTCTTGGCCATCCATGTGACAAAATGTAGCGTGCAGCTGTACCAAATCATCATTCATATATTTCACATCAAAAACACGGAATTCATCGGGACATCCATAAACCATATTCACATTTTCTTCGTACTCATCCCTTGGCATGATTATATGGATAAGACCTTCATCCATCATCTCTTGAAGATCAGCTCTTATTTTATCACACCCCTGGATATTTGTGCTGCAAATACTACAACCGACATGGTCGTGCGTATAATAGCTGAATTCACAAAGATCAGCATACATATTTACTAAATCCCCTCTAACCAGGTTGATACAAAAAAATTTGGAAGTCCCTAGGACAGCCAGTAACCATATTCACAGTATTTTCACCTCCATGTTTGGGTAGTGGATTATCCTTCACATTAGGACCAACATCTTTAAAGGATAGGAGGCCAGATCTCACCATCTTTTGTACCTCAAATTTCAAGGGATAACAGCTTTCGATGTTGTGCCCTAGGGCTCCTTGATGAAAAGCACAAGTCTGATTTGCCTTATAATACCATGGTAAAGGTGAAGGTATAACAGGGGGAGGCCTAGTCTGAACCAATTTCTTTTGAATCAAAGCCAGAAATAAATTTGCATATCTCATTGGAATAGAGTCAAAATCCTCTCTCCAATGACTTTGCCCTTGATTTCCCTAAGAAGGTGGTCTCTGATAGGCAACAGCAGTCGGAGCTACATTAATGAATGGAGTTACAGAAGCAACATGTTATTGGTACCAATGATGTCTTATAGGTAGTCTAAATTTTCTTTCCCCAATGACAACATTTGTTTCACTTTCTTTCTTTCTAGAAACCCCATATGATGATTTCTTTGTTCCTTTGTCTTTTGTCAAACGTCCTTCCCTGACAGATTCTTCTAGACGAACACCCATGCTTACCATCTCAGTGAAATCACTCGGTGCACCGGCAACCATCCTTTCATAATAAAATGATCCAAGAGTTTTCAGGAATACCTTGGTCATTTCTTGTTCTCCCATCGGGTGTACTACCTAGGCAGCTACCTCGCGCCAAAGTTGCATATATTCTTTGTACGACTCCTTGTCTTTCTGAGCCATCGCTCTCAATTGGCCATGGTCAGGAGCAATAAACATATTATAATTATACTATTTAATAAAAGCTTCACCTAGATCATTGAAGGTGCGGATATTGCTACTGCCCAAACCCATATACCACTTCAAAGCGGCACCGATTAAATTATCTTGGAAGAAATGAATAAGAAAATGTTGATCATTGGTATAGGTGGACATCTTTCTGATATACATCACCAGGTGGTCACGAGGACAAGAGTTTCCTTTATACCTCTCAAATTATGGCACTTTAAACTTCACTGGAACTTTTACATTAGGAACTAAGCAGAGTTCACTGACGTTCTGTCCGAATAATTATTTCCCTTGGAGAGCCTTCATTTCTTTCTGTATTTCATTGAATTGGTCCTAAAAGTCATCCAATCGGTCATAGAAGCCCACACTTTCACTTGGTAGAGTAACAAGATGATAAACTTCATCATTAACAAACGGTATAGCATTCATCATAGGAGGTGCAATATAACAAATCTCATTTTTTGCAACATGCGTAACATGCACCACAGGAGGTGTAGGAATAGCAACAGCTTGAGAAAATGGAGCAACTTGAGTATCAAGATTGTAACCTTCTGGCATCAAATTTTCAGGCATTCCCCATGGGTAACCCTGAGGCATGCAGTTTTGAACAGTAGTAACTGGAGTAATGGAAATGGGAACTGACGAAGCTTTGGAAGCAACCATTGTTTGTTGTGGCTGAGCAATATGAGGAGGTGGAGGAGTAAGTGGTGGCTAATTTTGAGCAACCGCCAAGGATTCCATCAAAGCACTCAGATTAGCCATACCAGCCTTCAAAGCAGTAACTTCTTCATACAGCTCACAATTCTCTTGTTCAAGATTCTCCATTCTCTTCCTGGAATTAGCCTGAGTATTATACCAGTGAGAAAGCTTGCTTCTGAATGGATTAGAGAAACACAGTAAGACACCTGGGTATGAATAGAAATAAAAAAATATGTTCAAAATGATGCATGATATGCAATGCATATGATTTATTTATTATTAATATTTCGAGGAACTCAAAGGATTATCAACTATTTGCAAATATTAAAGTACTAACTCATTTTGAAATACTAAAAATTTTATTATAATAATAACTTCATAATGGATCACAACTTTTTGTACAAGTTTCAATAATCCTAAGTACAAGAGAATAAAGATAGAATCTAAAACCCTAAGGAGGCAAAGTTGATGAAGATCACTCCACACACTGACACTTTCCCATGAGTCTTTCAATATGAGCCTTCAACTGCCTGTTCTCTTATGCATACTTTTCGGCGACTTCTTTCCAATCACCAGAGTCAGGAAGTGAGTAACTAGGTCCTGACTAAGCTCTAGAGGAAAACAAATCCCCTTGTTTTTACATCATTTCCATGGCACGACTCTCAAGAATCCCGATCAAGTCGTTCTTCTCTTTCAATTATGTTTGGTAGGACATTTCTAAAGTCTGACACTTGTTCTTCCATGCTTCCTTCTCTTGTTGCATCCTAACCAGGGCAAGCTGAAGTTCTTCCACATCATCTAAAAGGGTAAGAGTAGTCCTCACAAACATATCAGGTATAGGTTCTTCACGAGAATATGGCTTCTTCAACTGATTTTCCCTTTGCTTATACCCAACGGAGATGAGGCTCCAAAGAAACAGCTCCCCTTGGTCCCAAATCTTTTCTACTCTTCCTATGAATATGGATCCAAGCCTTTACAATCTCCTCCTTAGATTCCTTATGATCATCCCCTTCTTTTAAAAATAAATCACTCAGATGAATACTATTTGGCTTATGTCTCATCAAATATCCAAGTTGACGACGCGGAAGAATGAGATTGTAGTTAATTCCTTCCTTTGTACCAAGAAGAGTTACATTGGGGAAACTACCATAACTATCAATAATCTCCACATCGTAATAAGCTTGATAATACCAAACAATGTCAAAATGAGTGAGAGCTATGATATTTGGAGCCCAACAAGGTTCCTTCTTGATATCCAAGAAAGTATAAGACCGAGGTAAGTGAGAAATAAACCACTGATATAACAAAGATGTGCATTAAATGATCACCCCTCCATGATAAAAATCCCGAAGATGGATAGAATAATAAGTATCTCCTAATAATGTAGGGACTGGATTCCAAATCAAAAAGACCCTAATGGCGTTGATATCCACAAATTTGTCGACATTAGGAAATAAGAACAACCCATAGGCAAGCAAAGCAGAGATAGCCTCAAAAGCAACTATACTCTTCATCCTAGCAAAGTAGCAAGATTTCTCTAATAAAAACTGAGCGGGTAATCCTCTGATTCCTCCTTTGGTAGTCATGTTAGCCTCAATCTCAGAATTCCCCAAATGAATCATGGCAACAATCTCATGAGACTTGGGCTCTCCCTCTAAACCGGTGAGAGGAACACGATCGGTAACAGGTAAACCCAGTAAGTAATAATACTCCTCCAACATAGGAATCAGTTGATAATTAGGGAAAGAAAAACACTGACACAACAGATCATAGAACTGGACCAAAGTAGAAAGAATAACCTCCTTCATCTTGAGATTCATAAGAGACACGATGGATCCATACTTCTTCTGAAAATTTGTAAAGCTCTCGATCTCGAGAATCAAACTCATTAATTCCTCTATCTTAGGATCTTTGAAATTTTACTTATGAGTCTTTCTTTTTCCAGAATCCATGGTCAAAAAGTACGTGAGGTATTTGAAAAAAGTCAACTTTAAGTCCCTTGAAACGAGTGTTTTAAAGGATGCTCATGGGTGCATTAATGCATGATGCAACAATCACACACAAGATCACAAATATGGGGGGTTCATAGGTTCGACGTCACGAGCATGAAGTTAAATTTACTACCCACAAGGTATGTACTAGTAGTTGATCACATGTCAAACAAGGTTCTAAAAGGTTCCCAGAGTCTACATCATTCCTTTGGATATCACCAACGTCCTGATTAACTTGGTAATTAGTAATATTCTCAAGAAAAACTTGTCTGAGTGTAGTATCGCGTGATAATCACTTTCGGATTACTCCGTCATAGTTTCCACACTACACCTAAAAGGCCAAGATGGGTTAAGGGTTATACGGTCCTCAGCTTCAGCACACGCCCATGTCGAAAGTAGCACATCTTCTTGATTACTCAGTAAACGATACCATAGTCAAAGGGGCCTCCACATGGTGGGGGATCTCATGTCTCCTTTTTTAGGATTACTCCCTCAAAGTTAACATGACTATACTGCCCGTCCTATCTTAAGTTTGCCCAAGTTCGGGTAGAGGACTTATGAGAAATCGCCAAGCACCCTGAAAAACAGAAAAATCCATACAAACATATACAACACATAATATACAACCAATAACAACACATACACAAATAAACAAAGATAGGCTCAACCCACTTAGAGATAGACCAGCATTTGGTCAATATGTGTTCCCCAGTGAAGTCGCCATTTTTCTGTATCTGTAGAAATGTTGAGACTAAGCCATTGGATTGACTTAACTCACATAGATCAAATAAAAAATACCACCGCGCTTTATTTTTTCCAAAGGAATTGGAAAAGAGCGAATAACCCAAAAAGAGGGGGAGAGAGTCTAGGTACGAGGGTTGGTTATGAAAAGGAAAGGTATTAGCACCCTAAACATCTACAGTACTCCGCAGGAACCTATTTGAAAATTTGTGTATTTTGGTTATAAACTTGTATAAAAAAATAGATGGTGGAGATGAGAAAAGAAGTATTTTTTACAATTTTGCACCCACCGCGGTTGTGAACCTTTAGTTCCTACATACCACCTTCTGTGCAATAGGGGATCAGGGTACTCATAGTTCACCTTTTCCAATTTTTTTAAAACACAAGTGTGATGGTTAATTTTAAGAGACGATACATCATCATCATCTCCGAGTGGAAGTCATACTTACTACCCACGATTATGAGAAAGGAGAATTTGCATCAACTCAAAGTAGAGGATATAACTTGGATTTTGAAATCAACAAAACCTCGCTCAACACCCAAGTGGAGAATGTCTCATTTCACTATATATTATAGAATAATAGTAGCTCGCATCACTACAAGGATTGACAAGAATCTAATTTTTTGAGAAAAAATTTAAGTAAAAAGCCAAAATGGCCAAATGATTTGAATGAGGTTAATTGACTTTTTGTCTTCTCACAAAAATGTCAAAGTATGATTAAGTTGGTTAGAGTTTGATTAAGAAAGTGTTTTTGAAAATGCATGGACCTAAGTCCAAGTTTATCATGAAAGCATTTCAAGTTAGAAAACAAGAAGAGTTTTGAAAAGAAGGGAGAAGATTTTTGAAATTAAAGAAGATGAGAGGAGATGAAGGGACTATCCTAAAGCATGAGGTAAAAGCTAGGGAAAAGAACCGTCTAACCAACAAGAAGCCAACACTTGACATATGAAGTCAATGTAGAATTCCCATCCTTTGGATTGAAACCAAACGAGAAAAGATATTAAACCTCTTAAGAATACCAAGCTTCAGATGCATTAAGTTTTCAATAAAATTGGGCAGAGTAACGGCTGCATACAGAGAAATTCCCCATCACAGATAAAGCATATAATCAGAATAAACTGCACATAAAGAAAATTAACCCAATGTCTTATGGTAAACCCCAAGAAATCCAGAAAAAAAACAAAGGTTAACATCAACACTTATGGTTGGGAACATAGGTTTGACATCAACACTTATGGCCTGGAACAAAGGTTTGACATCAACACTTATGGCTGGGAACAAAGGGTTGACATCAGCACTTATGGCTGGGAACAAATATTGACATCAACACTTATGGCTAGGAACAAAGGTTGACATCAGCACTTATGGCTAGGAACAAAGGTTGACATCAGCACTTATGGCTGGGAACAACTCAACTTTTTTGGGGTAATGTCTACTGAGGAGAAAGAGATAAATGTCGACTAATGAATAATGGTGAACTACCAACTCAAGGATGAAGGTAGAAAAAACATAGAACAATACTGGCTTTTGTTGAATGTAAAAAAATAGAAGATACACCGATGTTTACTGAAGGTGAGCTACCAACAAGTTTCCCAAAATTCTAGAATTCCACCTAGAATGGGTCACAACTTCTTCCTTAACCAAGGCATTCCACCTGGAAAGGGTATCATACTGCTGTAAGAATATTTAAACAAATTGTCTTTAATATTGGAGTAAAATGAACCTCAACAACAAACTATCTCCCGTAACATATAGACTACCTTCCATTAGAGTAAATCAAAACAATATTCTCTGGCATTAACAAACTTACTGGGGAATTATAGGTTACTCAAATAAAGAGACCTCCACTTTCTGTTGCGATAACACTGCTGAGAAACGCATCTCTGATTTCATGGGGAAATACCAATACACTCCTGATGAGGGAAAAAAGTCCTTACGTGCAAAATAAATGCACATTCTCAATCTAGGTTTCACAACCTCGAGAGATCAGAATAACATAGCTTCCAGGGACAAAAATTTGGACCTCCAACAAACCGGAGTGAAACACTCAACCAAGACGCCATTAAATGAGGAATAAACTCAAATAGGGATCAATTTTCATCCATGTAATGAACTAGGTAAGAAGACTAAAGAAAGATTCTCCAACAAGGGATAACTCAGTGGTGAAATTGAAAGGATATACACTTTCTGCTTAAGATTGACACTCTATTAGAAAGAGGATAATACAGCTCTGCAAAGAGGATAATATGCCAACAAAAACCGTACTGACTTTAACTGGGGATACTGTACTGACTTTACTATGGAAAATGAACCCACGCACGTCGAGGGGAGTCCAACTATATTCTTTACTATCAAGAGTAGTGGTTGCGCAAACTTTTCTAGGGAGAATTTATGAAACTTCCAGAAGATAAAATCTTTAGAGGGAAGCATCATCTTCGCTTCACTCAGGGAATTTAAGAAGTTAACAACACATCAAGAAGTAAAAATTATGGGGATTTTAGATCAAACCCATCACTTGGTGAAAGAGAACCCAAAAAATTGATAGTTGTTTCAACACTTCTTAGAAAATGATATTGCTTTTGTTTGGCTACTTAGGGAGGACACAACAACAACAATGTCGTAAATGGAGAGAACAATGATATACAAGAGATTCCACATCAATTCTCAACACGATGGAAGAAAGAACCCAATAAACTAAGAAAATACTATATAACTTTGCAATCTCTGCCTGATCACCACCTGGCTGGGGAAAGAATTACACTTAACTAGAGAATCACACTCACCACTTTGAAGGTTGTAATGTGGTCTGGTTCACGATTTTAGAAAAAAATGGATGTTAAGGCTCAAAATTATTTGGTTCCCACCCCCTTCATGATGTTCTCCAGTCCTAAATTCGGTTAACTAGACACGTGTCATTCATATCTTAAAAGGAATTTCGAGACGGTTGAGGAACCAACCGAGGTTTTCTTTGGACATGCCAGTCAATCACTTTGTTATTCCTATGATTTACTATCACACGAATTCGTTCTTGATTTACTTTCATCATCCCTTTTTTTTGACCAAGTTGTGTGATCTTGCATTGTCTTTGATTTAGTATAAGTAATTGTGACTTCCTGAGTCCTTGGTGGAAGAGGGATAACCATTATGGTATCGTGATCTGCTGACCTCCTAATGTGCGAGAGATAACAATTATGGTATCATCTTGTTTTGATGCACACTACTGATAGGAGAAGATTGACCATGGCAGTTTTGACTTTCGTCAACCTTTTGAAGGATAACCATTGTTGTATCCTTAAATACGCACTCCATATGAGTTTTGAATGCTCAATCAGATTAACCGAACACTACCCTACTCCTGGGTTAAAAAATGAGGGTTTTTTATAAACAGAAAATAAACTCCTACTTCAAGGCTCAAAGGGGTTAACAAGGTTTTCACTCCCTTATATCTCCAGTGTTTAGGGATTTGAAACATGTACATCATCAACAGGGTTTTATCCAAAAGCATACAACCAGAAATTTGCATTTTAAATTGATCATCCTCCCTCCCATCTCTGCCTAGGCAAGATAATTGGTAACAAGTTGGTATAATAATGCAAAAAGAAAATTAAAATTTAAAACAAACACGAGTGAAATGAATGGATTTCTTCAAGAAATACATATTCATTTTATTAAGATAATCATTCAAATGCAAACAAGTTCTTACATGCAAAAAGTGCGATGATAAACAAGAAAATTTACAAATGAGAAAGCAGTAAAATTGATGATAAACTAAGAAGGCTAATCATCCTTAAACTCCAGGGCATCCTTCAATCAAGTTCACCAAAGTTCATACATGTTTGAGAAGCGGGTTAACTACTCTGTTGTAAACAATGATCTGATTCTCTGTATCAAAAGTCCGTTCCAAGGTTGGCAAGGGAGCACACAACTTTTCAGCAATATTCTTTATATTAGCGAGAACAGATATCGCTCCTTCTTTAAATAAACCCAGTCTTTTTATTATCTCGAGATCACCCCTTAAAGTAGTTCAACCCCAAAGCTTCTTTGCACATTCTGGACAACAATAACAGCTAAAATCAATAAGCCCTCTTTGAACCCATTTTTCATGTATCTCTCTAGGAGTCATAATATTAAGCTCTTAAATCATAAGTTCCTTTACATACCTATCATATGTTTTAGCAAAGATTTAATCACCGTCATCCACAGTCACAAACTCGTCATCAGAAAAGAACTCATCAGAAGACACAAACTCATCATCTGAATCAAACTCATAAGCAGAAGCATACTCATCATCTAACAATAACTCATCTAAAGGAAAGAACTTATCAGGAATCTCATACTCAACATCATAGTCTTCAATCATATTAACATATTCATACTCATCCCTTGGTCTGATTATATGGATAAGACTTTCATCCTTCATTTCTTGAAGATCGACTCTCACTTTATCATATCCATATACATCCACACTGCAAACACTACAAGCGGCATGATCGTGTGTGTAATAGGTGAACTCACATGGACCAGCATGCATCTTCACTAAATCACCTATGACCAAGTTAATATAAAAACTTTGGAAGTCCCCAAGACAACCAGCAACCATATTTACAGCACTTCTACCTCCATGCTTTGGTAGTCGATTATCTTTCACATAGGGACTAACATCTTTAAAAGACAAGATACTAGATCTTACCATCATCTTCACTTCAAACTTTAACGAATAACAATTTTTAATGATGTTCTCGGGGGCTCCTTGATGAAGAGCACAAGTCTGATCAACTTTATAGTACAATGGTAAAATTGAGGGTATAGCAGGGAGAAGCCTAGTCTGCACCAATTTATTCTGAATCAAAGCCGAAAGCAGTTCTGCATAACTCCTCAGAATATGATCAAAAGCTTATCTCTTCAGACCTTTCCCTTGATTACCTTGTTGAGGTGTTCTCTGATAGGCAACAGTAGTTAGAGCTACATTGATGATCGGGGTCACAAAATCAACTTGATATTGATGTTGATGACGTCTTCTTGGAGGTCTAATCCTTCTTTCTTCAGCAACGACATTTGTTTCACTTTATTTCATTTTAGAAAACCTATATGATGATTTCCCTGTTCCACTAGAACCTTCATCTTTTGTCAACTGTCCTTCCCTGACAGCTTCTTCTAGACAGACACCCATACTTACCATTTCAGTGAAATCACTTCGCGCACTCGCCATCATTTTTTCATAGTAAAATGAACCAAGGGTTTTTAGGAAGACCTTAGTCATTTATTGCTCTCCCCATGGGGGTACCAGTTGGGAAGCAACTTCGCACCAACATTCCCCATAATCCTTAAAGGATTCCTTATCTTTCATCACTCTCAACTGGTCACGGTCATATGCCATATACATGTTGTACTTATATTATTTCACAAAAGCTTCACCCAAGTCATCGAATGTTAGGATGTTACTACTGTCCAATCCCATATACCATTTCAAGGAAACACCAGTTAAACTATCCTGGAAGAATTGAATAAGAAAGCGTTGGTCATCAGTATGAGTGGACATCCTTCTGATATACATCACCAGGTGGTCACGAGGACAAGAGTTGCCCTTGTACTTCTATAATTCTGGAATTTTAACTTTGATGGCACTTTTACATTAGGAACTAAATTGAGATCACTAACATTATATCTGAATAACTCTTTCCCTCGGAGAGCCTTCACTTCTTTTTGCATTTCATTGAATTGGTCCTGAAAGTCATCAAATCGGTCATAGAAGCTAACACTTTCACTTGGTGGAGGAGCAGGATGATAAACTTCATCGTTAATAACAGGCATAACATTCATTGTAGGAGGTGCAACATGATGGATATCATTATTAGCAATAGGAGTAGCGTGCACCACAGGAGGTGCAGAAATAGCCGCAGTTTGAACAAATGGAGCTACTTGAGCAGCAGGATTGTAACCTTCTGGCATGAAATTCTCAAGCACTCCCACGGGTAACCGCAAGGCATACAGTATTGAGTAGCAGTAACTAGAGTAATAGAGACGAGAAATGACAGAACCTATGAAATAGTGGTTGTCTACTATGGCTTAGTAGTACAAGGAGACGGGGGATGAGGAGGTGGTGGCTTATTCAATAGCCACCAACGACTCTACAAAAGTAGTCAGATTATCCATATCGGCTCTTAAAGAAGTAACTTCTTCGCGCAACTCACGATACTCTTATTCAAGATTTTCCATCTTCTTTCTAAAATTAGCCCAAGTATTCTAGCGATGAGACATCTTGCTGACTGTTGAAGCATAGAAACAAGTAAGACACCTGGGAATGAACATGAATGCAAAAATATGTACAAAATAATGCATGATATTCAATGCATATTATTTATTTTGTTTATTCAAGGAACTCAAAGAATCATAAACAATTGCAAATATTGAAGTACTAAAAAATTTGGAAATACTGAAAACTCTCATTTTAATAATAGTTTTGAAATGGATTACAACTTTTAGTACAAGATTCAATAATCCTAAGTACAAGAGAATAAAGATAGAATTAAAAAATCCTAAGGAGCCAAAGTTGAAGAAGATCTCTCCACACGCTGACGCTTTCCCCTGAGTCTTGCAATCTAAGCCTTCAACTGCTTGTTCTCTTCTACATACTTGTCGACGAATTCCTTCCATCCACTATAATTAGAAAATAGGTGACCGGGTTGAACCCTAGAGGAAAATAAAGCCTTTTGCTTCTCCAGCATCTCCATAGCATGACTCTCAAGAATCTCAATCAAGTCATCCTTCTCTTTCAATTCTGTTGAGTAAGACACCTCCAAAGTTTGGTACTTGTTCTTCCATGCTTCATCCTCTTACTACATCCTAACCAGGGAAAGCTGAAGTTCTGCCATATCATCTAAGAGAGGAGGAGTAGTCCTTGTAAACATATCAGATATAGGTTCTTCATGAGAATAAGGCATCTTCAATTGAATTTCCCTTGCTTGTACCCAATGGAGATGAAGATCTAAGGAAACAACTCCTCTTGGTCCCAATTCTTTTCTACCCTTTCTATGAATATGGCGCCAAGCATTTTCAATCGCTTCCTTAGCTGCCTTGTGATCCACTCTTTCTTTGAGAAAGAAACCACTCAAATGAATGTTGTTTGGCTTGTCTCTCATTGGATATCCATGTTGACAACGCGCTAGAACGGGATTGTAGTTAATTCCTCTCTTTGTACCAAGAAGAGGAACATTGGGGAAACTACCACAAATATCAATGATCTCCACATCATAATAAGCCTGGTGATACCAATCAATGTCAGAATGAGCGAGAGCCCTAATCTTTAGGGCCCAACGTGGTTTCTTCTTAATATCCCAAAAAGCAACAAACTGAGGTAAGTGAGAAATAAACCATTGATATAACAATGGTGTCCAATAGATGACCATCCCTCCCTGATAGAAATTTTGAAGATGGATGGAATAATAAGTATCTCCTAGCAGCGTAAGGACTGGATTCCCAATCATAAAGATCCTATAGGAATTAACATCCACAAATTTGTCGATGTTAGGGAACAAGAATAACCTATAAGCAATCTAAGCAAATATAGCCTTGAAAGCAGTTGTATTCTTCATCTTTACGAAGTAACAAGCTTTCTCCAATAGAAAATGAGTAGGTAAACCCCTGATTCCTCCATTGGTAGTCATGTTAGCCTCAATCTTAGACTTCCTCAAGTGAATTATAATGACAATCTCATGAGACTTAGGCTATCCTTCTAAGCGGGTGAACAAAACCCAAACAGTAATAGGTAAACCTAGTAAGTAAGAATACTCCTCCTATATGGGCATCAACTGTAATTAGGAAATGTAAAACACAAGTATAACGGATCATAGAACTGGAACAATGTAGAAAAAATACCCTCCTTCATCTTGAGCTTCATAAGAGGCATAATATCTTCATAATTCTTCCGGAAATCTGTAGAACTCTCAATCTCCCCAGCAGAGTCGCTAGTTTTCTTTAGTGGTAGAAATGTTGAGACTAAGCCATTGGATTGACTTAACTCACACATATCAAAATAAAAATTGCCACCGCACTTTATTGTTTCCAAAGGAAATGGGAAAAGAGAGAATAAACCCAAAAAGAGAGGGGAGAGAATCTAGGTACGGGGGTTGGTTATGCAAAGGGAAGGTATTAGCACCCTAAACATCTACAGTACTCTGCATGAACCTCTTTGAAAATCTGTTTATTTTGGCTATAAAAGGTGTATACAAAAATAGGATGGTGGAGATGAGAAAATAAGTTTTTTTTTTCAATTTTTCACCCATCGAGGTTGCGAACCTTTAGTGCCGACGTACCACCTTCTGTGAAATAGGGGATCAGGGTACTCATAGTTCACCTTAAAAATAAATATAAAAACACATGTGTGTTGGTTAATTTTAAGAGAAGAGACATCATCGTCATATCCGAGTGGAAGAACATACTTACTACCCATGACTATAAGAAAGGAGAATTTGAATCATCTTAAAGTGGAGGATATAGCTTGGATTTTAAAATCAAAAAAGCCTCACTCAACACCCAAGTGAAAAATATCTCACTTCACTACATATCGTAGAAGTATAGTAGCTTGCATCACTACAAGAATCAACAAGAGTCTAATGTTTTGAGAAAAGTTTTAAAGTAAAAAGGCAAAGTGAAAATACGGTTTGAATGAGGTTAATTGAATTTTAGTCTTTCAAAAGATGTTAAAGTAGATTTAACTTGATTAAAGTTTGATTAAGAAAAGATTTTTGAAAATGAATATGCCTAAGTCCAAGTTTATTATGAAAGTGGTTCAAGTTAAAAAACAAGAAGTGTTTTGAAAAGGAGAGAGAAGATTTTTCAAATTAGACAGTCATTCAATTATGCCACCCATCTCCCGGCGCCACCCTAGCTTCGCCCGGAGTTGCATCACCCAGCGCTACATCGCAAACAACACTTCTCCTCCTGCGATTTTCCACCATTATAGGCCTTCTGGAACTCTGAATTCGATTCCGTAAAAAGTCCCGGTTTCAGAATTCGAAATCCTATGATTATACAACATTCTTAACATCCTATTAAACTTATTTAAAGGTCCTGACATCATACATTCATCAAAGATTCATTCATTCATTCATTCAACGCATGGTTTTCCCTAATTTCATCAATCTTCATCCCAAAATCATCACACAAAGACAATATTACAATTATCTAGACCTTAGACCAAACATAATAATCAAATAAAACCCCTTACCTTTTTGTTTAGAGTGATTGATTCTATTCTCGGTGCCTCTTACGGTGATCTTCTCCAACTTTTGTGCCATAGCCTCTTCTCTTGCTCTTCTTCCAATATCTCGATCGTACAGAATGAATCGTATAACTCTCTCTTTTTCTATGTTATCATAAAGGACACCTAATATCTTCCTTAATTGCCCTTACTTAGCTAACCCCAAATTACCATCATGTCCTCACTCTTTCTTCTAATTACAAACACATCACTCTGATTAAAATAACCATTTAAATAATTATTCTAATTATTATATTCTCAATAATAATCCGAGTAATTACTATATGATTATTTAATTATTCTAATACTCTTATTCACCATAATTCACATCATGTTTCCCCATGTCGTAAACAACAACGTACCAATACGCATCATACATAATCATATAAAACATTATTATTCGTCCTTAATTCATAAATACATCTAATAATTCATTAAATAAGAAATTCTAAAAGTTGGGGTGTTACAACTCTCCCTCACTTAAATAATTTTCGCCCTCAAAAATTACCTAAGGAAAATAGAGTGGGATACGACTCTCTCATCTTATCCTCACGCCCTCAAGTCAAACTTTTACCGGTTGGTCCACCCCATAACACCTTCACTAAGGCAATATCCTTACCTCGCAATTTTTTCACTTCAAGACCTTTTATTCTCAATGGTAATGCTTCAACAGCCAGGTTATCTCTCACATGTACATCATCCATCTGAATCAAATGTGAATGATCTATAATGTACCTTCTCAACTGAGATACATGAAACATATCACGAAGATTCACAAGTGACGGTAGTAAAGTAATCCGATAGGCTACCTCACCTATCTTCTCAGATATCTGATATGGACCAATGAAATGCGGTGTAAACTTTCTTGATTTCAGAGCTCTACCAACACCTGTTACCGGAGTAACTCTCAAAAACACATGATCATCCATATGAAACTCCAAGGCCTTCCTTCTCTTATCATGATAGCTTTTATGACGACTCTAGGAATCCTTCATCCTTTCTTGGATCATCTTAATCTTCTTAGTCATCTCTCGCACAATCTCAGGTCCGAGTATAACACTCTTTCCCAACTCATACAAACACAATGGAGTTATACACCTCCTACAATATAATACTTCGTACGGTGCCATCCCAATACTTGAATGGAAACTATTATTGTATGTAAATTCAATCAATGGCAAGTGACTATCCTAAGATCCTCCTTGTTCTAGCACACAAGCCCTCAACAAATCCTCCAAATACTGGATAGTCCTCTCTGTTTAACCGTCTATCTGCAGATGATATGTGGAACTTAACTTCAACTTGGTACCGAAAGCATTCTGCAAACCTGTCCAAAATTTCAATGTAAACCTCAGGTCTCTATTCGACACGATACTCAAAGGTATTCCATGCCACTTTACAATCTCTTCGACATACATCTTAGCCAACTTGTCTATAGAATGATTGATCTTCATCAGCAAGAAATGAGCCGACTTAGGCAACCTGTCCACTATTACCCAAATTGAATCGTCACCTTTAACAGTCTTCGGTAACCCCGAAACAAAATCCATAGAAACACTATCCCATTTCCACTCGGGAATACTCAAAGGTTGCATAAGACCTGTAGGCTTCTGATGTTCAATATTCTCCTTCTGACAAGTCAAGCAAACATACACAAACTTAGCAATTTCTTTCTTCATCTGGCCACCAAAACATTTTATTCAAATCCTGATACATTTTCGTAGCACCTGGATGAATACTCAAATCGCTTTGATGTCCTTCCTTAATAATGATCATCTTAAGTTCTAGGATATCAGGGACGCATACCCTATTGCCATGTCTCATCACACCACTTTTGTCCACTCGGAATTCACCTTTATTGCCTTGGTTAATCAACGTTAGTCGATCCACCAAACTCAAATCGGACTTCTGACCTTCTCGGTTCTCTACAAGAACCCCACTAGTCAGTTTCAACATTCCCATCTTCACACTGTTGGATGTCTCTTCGCATACCAAGCTCGTATCTCTAAAATGTTCGATCATCTCTAACTCTCAAACCATAAGCATTGACATATGAAAAAATTTCCTACTCATAGCATCAGCTATTACATTTGCTTTACCAGGATCGTAACTCAAATTAAAATCATAATCCTATAGAAACTCGAGCCATCTTCTCTGCCTCATGTTCAACTCCTTCTGATCAAACAAGTATTTTAAACTCCTATGATCACTTAACACTTCAAATTTAGAGCCAAAAAGATAATGTCTCCAAATTTTCAACACATACACCACAACCGCCAATTCTAAGTCGTGCGTAAGATAATTCCTCTCATGAACTTTTAATTGTCTAGAAGCATAAGCAATAACTTATCCATTTTGAATTAGTACACCACCAAGACCAATCTTAGAGGCATCACAATAAACTATAAAGGATTCATTCAGATTTGGCAAAATCAACACTGGACCAGTCGTCATTCTCTTTTTCAGCTCTACAAAACTTTCTTCACATGCAACATCCCATACATAAGCTTGATCCTTTCGACTCAACTAAGTCAATGGTAATGCCGATTTAAAAAATCCGTCAATGAATCTTCGGTAGTAACCTGCTAAATCAAGAAAATTCAAATCTCAGTTGCAGACTTTGGGGTCTCCCACTGTAACACTGCATCAACTTTAGAAGGATCTACTGCAATTACACCACCATAAATTACATGGCCAAGGAAAATCACTTCCTTCAACCAAAATTCACACTTTGACAGTTTCACATATAATTCTTTCTCTTTCAATATTTGAAATAGAGTTTGTAAATGCTCAGCATATTCTTCTTCTGACCTTGAATAAATCAAAATGTCATCGATGAAGACCACCACAAACTTGTCCAAGTACTTATGAAATATATGGTTCATGTATTCCATGAAAAGCACCTGGCGCATTTTACATGCCAAACGGAATCACAATATATTCATAATGACCATACCTTGTTCTGAAAGCTATCTTCAGAATATCATCCGAATTGACTCGTATCTGATGATAACCCGGCCTCAAATCGATCTTGCTAAAGACACTCACACCCACTAACTGATCCATCAAATCATCAATCCTCAGAAGTGGATACTTATTCTTAATAGTTACTTTATTCAACTGTTTGTAGTCCATGCATAACCTCATACTACCGTCTTTCTTTTTAACCAAAAAAACAGAAGCACCCCACGGAGAGACACTTGGACAAACAAACTTATTCTCTAACAACTCTTCTAATTGTTCCTTCAATTAATTCAACTATGAAGTTGACATCCTATAAAGAGCCATCAACACTGGACTTGTACCTGGTATTAAGTCCACATCAAATTCAACTTCTCGCTTTTGAGGCAATTCACCAATGTCGTTCGGAAATACTTTTGGAAATTCATAGACAACAGGTAACTCCACACTTGCAGTTTCAAGATCAACTCATAACAACGCGAACATCGCAAACATCAAAGCTTCATATGCCAAAAGCTCATCTACTTGCCTAGCAGACAAAAACATCAGCTCTCCACTATCACCAAACTTGGGGAATCTTACCGTCTTATTATAACAGTTGATATGAACATAATTAAATTCCAACTAGTTCATTCCAAGAATAACATCAATTTGGTGTAAGGGTAGACACACCAAATCCATCACAAAATTCTTTCCATAGATAGATAAAGGACACTTCAAACAAACTAGAGTAGTAGTAACGGATCCTTTAGCCGGAAGCTTCACTACCATCCTCATATTCATATCAGACAATTTTAATCCCAACATAGTAGCACAGTCAAACGAAATAAACGAATAAGTAGCACTAATATCTATAATAGCAATTAACTCAGTATTGTTAATAAAACAAGTACCTCTAATTAGGTTGTCTTTCTTGTCAACCTCAGCACCATTCAAAGCAAACACTCTGCCATTAGTTGGAGCAGCTACATATTTCTTGGGTTTCTGACACTGGGTACTAATGTGACTCTGCTTACCACAATTGAAACAAGTCGGACCTTCATTCTTGCACTCATTACTGTGATGACCAACCTTTCCACACTTGTAACATCTTAGCACTTTTTATTGGTACAAGCATTAGCATCCTGGCCTGCTTCGCCACATCGGTAGCACTTCATTGAAACAGGAGCCCCTCCCCCACTTGGCTTCTTCTAATCATAAGCTCTCTGCTTCCCTTTATTATCTGGAGCAGCATACATCTTACCACGATCTTGATTATTCCCTTTCTTCTCATTATAATTCTTATAATAAGAAGCTTTATCCCTATTATCTTAATTAAAAATCATGCACTTATTCACTAGCTCAAGAAATTGACGAATCTGCAAATACCCAATACTCGGCTTGATCTCTGGGCGCAGTTTATTCTCAAACTTAATGCACTTCAACACCTCAGTTGTTGGAATGTTATAGTGCGGACATACAAACATTAGAAATATTAACCCATCGACAGTATTCAGATACTAATCGGTTAACAAGGAATAAACATCATATAAATCATGGTCGGATGAACCAACTAGGCTCTGATACCACTAATGTAACACCCTTCTAAACCCAATGTAATATTCATAATTATTTAATATAATATCATAGTCATACAACAAAAGGGCGTAACATTTTATTCGTGAAATAATCATACGTACTAGTCTTACTTCGTAACACGGGTTTACAAAATTATTCATGACATATGCATTATCAATGTTTCACATACTTGCAGTGGAGCCATAGTTCAAACAAGTTTTGTTAAAAACACTTCATAGTGCCCCATGATTCATGGTTCACAATTCAACATAATTTAAACTCCATGGAAACAATTTAAATTTCATAACAAAACAAGGACACAATAGTTTTCAAAATAAAGTGTTCTCGTCCCCAATGTTACATATAAGAGCAAGACCTTCTAGACTCAACAAAAATAAATCACACTCCAAAGCTATTCTTCCAAGCCTTTAAGGACTACTCTTGGTTACCTGTATGTTACCCACGTAGAGGCAACATTCAAGCAAAAAGGGTGAGTTTATCACATTATATAAGATGTAAGAAATAGACATAGCAGAGTAAGCCAAAAGTATCACAATAATTAATTCATCAATATCATCTTCCAAGTTCAACAACACAACACAATGTCACCAAAATCAAGAACCATGCAATTCCACATAAGATGTAGTGCAAGGACAAGACTCATGCATGTGGTACCAAATCACTTGACGAGCATTGGGCCATCACCCTCCAAAGACCCCAGTCATAGGATTGTTTCCCTCTTACAGCTGGAGAAAAATCATAGACATCCCAAATCCACACAATGGGATTGAGACCAAATCACTGGACCAACATCCTAACTCATTAAAACAGACCAAATTTGTCCAATGAAAACATGATGTGTAACTACAACATAAATGACTATAACTAGTTATATGCATCATCATTCACGTATCAATCAACATCATACATAAAACATCATCATATATACTCATATAATCAAAACATCACCATAACATCATTATATCATCATAGTAACAACATATCATCATAATCAAATGAGTCATCATTGCGATTCAACGTGGGAAACCTATTCCTATACTAAATTAGGTTTTGTAAAAATATTCCTAATTCTCCATTTTATCTCACCAAATTAAGGTTTACCATGTTAGCTACACACTACTTCAAATGACACATCAATCGGACTCCTGAAACTCAAGTTATGGCATTTTAAAGAAAATTAGACATCCATTCAATTCTGCTACCCATCGCCCGACGCAACCCTAGCTTCGCACGGCGCTGTGTCGCTTTTGTGTCTCCTTTGTGTCACCCAGCACTGCGTGACGGACAACACTTCTCCTCCTGCGATTTTCCACCATTAGAGGCATTCCAGAACTTTGAATTTGATTCCATAAAAAGTCCCGATTTCAAAATTCGAAATCCTATGATTATACAACATTATTAACATCCTATAATACTTATTTAAAGCTCCTAACATCACACATTCATCAAGGATTCATTATTCATTCAACACGTGGTTTTTCCCTAATTTCATCAATCTTAATTCCAAAATCATCATACAAAGACAATCTTACAATTATTTAGACCTTAGATCAAATATAATAATCAGATAAAACCCCTTACCTTACCTCGCAATTTCTTCACTTCACAACCTTCTATTCTAAATGGTAATGCTTCAACATTCAGGTTATCTCTCACATGTACATCATCCATCTGAATCACATGTGAATGATCCAGAATGTACCTTCTCAATTGAGATACGTGAAACACATCATGAAGATTCGCAAGTGACAGCGGTAAATTAATCTGATAGGCTATCTCACCTATCTTCTCATATATCTGATATGTACCAACAAAATACATCGTAAGCTTCCTTGATTTTAGAGATCTACCAACACCTATTACCGGAGTTACTCTCAAAAACACATGATCTTCCTTATGAAACTCCAAGGCCTTCCTTCTCTTATCATGGTAGCTTTTCTGATGACTCTGAGAAGCCTTCATACTCTCTTGGATCATCTTAATCTTCTTAGTCGTCTCTCGCATAATCTCAGGTCTGAGTACAATGCTCTTGCCCGACTCATACCAACTCAATGGAGTTCTACACCTCCTACCATACAATGTGTTGTACGGTGCCATACCAATACTTGAGTGGAAACTATTATTGTATGTAAGTTCAATCAATGGCAAGTGACTATCCCAAGATCCTCCTTTTTCTAGCACACAAGCCCTCAGCAAATCCTCCAAAGACTGGATAGTCCTCTCTATTTGACTGTTCGTTAATTATTAATGAATTAGAAGTTAGAGGTTAGTTGAATGACCATCTTGAAGACTGCATTTAAAAACTCATTAGAATATTGATTAAATCAAAGTTTCTCAACAACAAGTCTTGTTTGCTTTTTTTGTCAAGTATATCATTCATTTCAAATACTCAAACAAACCACAAATGATCAACGATGTTCAAATGATTCAATTAGACCAAAGTTCATGAAGTTAGTTAGAGGATTGATACAATTAAAGCCTCCTAACAATGAAATTCAAATCTATTGGGTAAAAGTTTCAAATTGAACATATTTGGGCTTGCAAACATAGGTTTGGGCCACGGATGATCATTTTTCGAATCGGGACAAATTTAGCGCTATGTTAAGCAACCGTAAGTGGACTTATGTAGAAGTCACACCTATTTTGAGGTTGGTCAATAGCAATCTATGTACCAACATGTTACAGAAATGATATGTAGATTATTCTCCAAAAACATGTAACACAAGTAAAAACAAGAAATGGATGAGATGAAGAGGGAGGGGATGTATCAGATGAAACTAGGGTTTCAAATATCATCAACATCATTCATCCATTTTGGTGGATTTGGTTTTTCAACCTATCAACATCCAAGATCTAATGAGGTTGAGAAACTTGTCCCAAAATAATACTCAAATCAAGACCAAGCAAAAATAAAAAAAATATGTTTAATAAAAAAATATTTAAATGATTAACAAAAGAGAAATAATTGGTAAAATACACAAAATGTATTAAAACACCAAATAAAATTCTAAAAAAAAAATATAAGAAGTCAAACATGAGTCAAGAAGTGTTGACAAAAATTTTTAGAATTTTTAAAAGTCATAAACTATTTTTTAAAATTTAAAGAAATAAGCAAAATAAACCAAAATTTATGAAAAATAGTAAAATCAAATCTAAAATAACATGAGGTCACCAATATTTTTCAAGGGGTCATTGGATCCTTCCATAATTTTTTCAGAATTTAAAAATCAAGAAGTATATTTTTTTAAACAATTAAAACAAGTCAAATAAAATGAAAAATCATAAAAATATCAAATCACAAAATAAAATTGTGAAAAAATAAAAATTAGAAAGAGAAAAACCAAAAGTATTTTTGAGAATTTTTTCAGAATTTAGAAGTTGAAATGAATTTTTTATGAATTTTTGAAGTTTAAAACAATTAAAATATAAAAATCAGAAAATAAAAATAATACAAAAAGATGTAAACCATTGGATCAATGTTAAAATGCATTAGTAATCAAATCCAAAGGATCCGGCGTGCTATGCATTCCATGGTCATTAGTGAATAACACACTGGATCTATTATTTTTAAAAACAGATTTGATAAACTCGTGGCAATTTCTCATAGGTTAAAGACGCCAGCGTGGTCATCTTCAACCTCTAACCAACCTCAAAACTAGGTTCCTCAAACAGTAAAATTCGAGGTTCAGACCAATTCCATTCTCTTCGTCTCATCAAGACGAAGACAGTTGTACCCTCGCAAAAAATTTATTTAACTTGTAGCTCATTCTATTTGGAAAAAACCAGAAGGAAAAGATGTAAAATCAAGCTTCTCAAATGCACTTTTATTTTGATGAAGACAAACCATGATTGACAAAGAAGGCAAATATTATTGATAAAGCTAAAACCATCTATGGATAAAGTCTTTGGTTCAAGCACTTAGCAAAATTTCAAGGTATAATGATAATACTTACATTGAACTTAAGACATAGATGCTCAATGGTCAAAAGTAATATTTTATATTGTCCAAATCCTTACTCGAGTTTTTCTAAGCTAAAAATCTTTTTTCACTTGAGTGCAATCGATTTGCATATTAGTGCAATCGATTGCATGCTTCAATTTTTCAAAACATTTGCTATTGTTTCTAAGTGCAATCGATTTGCATGTTTGTGCAATCGATTTCACTCAATCAATTTTTGCTACTGACTTTAAATGCAATCAATTTACACACTTGTGCAATCGATTGCACACTCAAAATATTTGAATTTCTAGCTATTGAATCCCCGTGCAATCGATTTACACAAAGGGTGCAATCGATTGCATGTTGAACGATTTTGAAAATAACTTTACAAATGCCTGTTCATAACACCAATTCATGGAAACCTTTCACTCAATCTTGGCAATTGTTCATGATTCATTTATAGAACTTTATGCTGTTTCAAAAGGGTTCTATGAACATATAAATACTCATTTTCAAAATAATTTTAAACACCTCTTCCAATCATTTTCTCTGAATTTTTCAAAAATCAAACTCAAGCTGTTATACATTTTCATACACAAGTTTTATGCACACTTTCACATATTGTTAACCAGAAAACTTTGAGGATTATATATCCTAAGTCATTGAATACTATTATCATTGGAAGAGAAGATCAATTCATTGATTAAATCACTCAAAGTGATCATTGCTACTCAAACTCACTCAAATCAAATATTGCTATATACTTGCTTATTTTTTAAGATTGTTGGAAATAAGTTTAAGTGGTTTTATAAATCTTGTTTTTCCAGGATTGTTGGATACAAGTAAAGTCACTTTGAGAGGATTATTCTCATTGTTGACATAGTGAAAATCCAAGAGGATTGTTCTTGGTCCAAGAGGATTGTTCTTGGTTTTGGGTAGTTCTTGTTTAAGTTTTCCATAATAAGGAAATCTCTTTCATGTTGAAAGGGGATTTGATTACTCTTGGACTGTGAGGGGAACCATGATATATCGCTTGTGTCTCTTTATTTTTCTGCACTTTACTCTTTCATAAACTCACCATAAACCAGAAAAATAATATCCATCATCACTAAAACCAGAATTTTTTTTTAAAGTACCTAATTCACCCCCCCCCCCCCCCCCCTCTTAGGCGCACTTCGTACTTACAACTGGCATCAGAGCAGGTTATAGGTAACCTGTTCCTAAAAGATCCAGAATGGCTTCCGCAAATCAAAATCCCGTTTTCAGAGATGGTGGTAGTAACAATAAGCCTCCTCTATTTTGTGGTGAATATTTTGACTTCTGAAAAATATGCATGAAGGCACATCTAGAAGCACAAGGAGAAGAAATATGGGGATGCCGTCGAGAATGGTCCATTTATCCCTATAATGATAATCAATGGTGCTGGCTCATCAAAGCATAAAGCTGCATGGGACGAAGATGATAAGAAGAAGGTTATCTATGATAAAAAAGGCAATAAATCTTCTTCAAGGTACACTTAGCATGGATGAATTCTTCCGTGTCTCGGCATGCAAAACAGTGAAAGAAATATGGGATACCTTGGTACAAACTCATGAAGGAACTGTTGAAGTTAAAAGATCGAGACTAAATACCTTGAGTCAAGAATACAAATTATTTTGAACGCAGCCCGGAGAAACCATCCTTGACCTACAAAAGAGATTTGTGCACTTGACAAATCATCTAAGTGCTCTTGGTAAGACTTTGACGAATGATGAACTAAATCTGAAAGTACTTAGGTCCTTAACTAGGGAATGGCAACTAAAGGTAACGACAATTTCAGAAAATAAAAGTCTCTCCTCCATGACTTCCGCAACATTGTTTAGGAAACTTCAAGAATATGAAATGGAACTCGGAAGACTTGAAAAACATGAAAATCAAGAGAAGAAATCCAAGAATATTGCTTTAAAGATAGATTCCAAGGAAGTTGAAAAGGAAGACAATCTGGAAGAAGATGAAAATTGCATGCTTCTTGTTAAAAGGCTTGGTAAGTTCTTTGGTAGAAATGACAAATCCTTTTCTCATTCAAAAGGAAAGAAACAATTCAAGAAAAAGGAAGCTTCCACATCAAAACAAGAAGTTACATGTTATGAATGTGGTAAGCAAGGTCATAACAAGCCGAATTGTATGAAACTCTCCAAGAAAGGTGGCTACAAAAGCAAAAAGGGATTCAAGAACAAAAAGGCATATGTTGCATGGGAGGATAATGAAATAAGTTCTTCATCCAATTCCGATAGTGATGAAAGTGAAATTCTAGCATTGATGGCCTCACACCATTCCGATAATGAAGACAATGAGGTATGCTTGAAGACCACATGCAATCTTTGGTATCTTGATAGTGGTTATTCAAAGCATATGATGGGAGACATAAACCAAATTTAAAATCTAGCTCTAAAGGCCAAGGGATTTGTCATTTATGGAGACAATAATAAGGGAAGAATTTTTGGCAAAGGCAAAGTTGGTGCTCCACCTTTCACATCCATTGGATATGTTCTTTATGTTGAAGGACTAAAGCACAATGTTCTTAGTATTAGCCAACTTTGTGACAAAGGCTTCAAGATCAAGTTCACCAAGGATGAATGCTTGATACAAGACGAAGTCACACATGAGGTTATACTTAAAGGTAAAATAATCAATAATATATTCATGATTTCCCTTGATGATCCATCTTTGAAGGTAAAATGTCTCATGGAGAACAATGATGATTCATGGCTGTGGCACAAAAGAATTGCTCATATACACATGGAACACTTGAATAAACTAATCAAGCATGATCTTGTCATTAGGTTGCCTAAAAGAGATTTTGTCAAAGATAGACTTTGTGATGCTTGTCAAAAATGGAAACAAACAAAATCAACTTTCAAATCTAAGAATATGGTGTCTACTACAAGGCCACTATAATTGTTACATATGGACTTATTTGGTCCCTCAAGAACAAGAAGTTTCGGAGGTAATGTATATGCTTTGGTTATTGTTGACGATTTCTATAGATATACTTGGACATTATTTTTAGTGCAGAAAAATGATGCATTCAAGAAGTATGCTAAACAAATTCAAAATGAGAAGTCTCTAACAATTGCCTCCATAAGAAGTGATTATGGCGGAGATTTTCAAAATGCTCTATTTGAAGAATTTTGTGGAGAACATGGAATATCTCACAACTTCTCGGCACCAAGGACTCCTCAACAAAACGGAGTGGTGGAAAGAAAGAATAGGTCTCTTGTAGAACTTGCAAGAATGATGCTTAGCGATTCAAATCTTCCAAAATATTTTTGGCCAGATGCAGTGAGCACGGCATGTTTTGTTAGAAATAGAGTCAACATAAGATCTATCTTGAAGAAAACTCCATATGAACTCTTCAAAGGGAGGAAACCAAACATTGATTTCTTTCACATTTTTGGTTGCAAATTCTTTGCCTTAAACAACGACAAAGATAACCTTGGTAAGTTTGATGAAAAATCTGATGAAGGTATTTTTCTTGGCTACTCTCTTTATAGTAAGGCATATAGAATTTATAACAAAAGAACTTAACATATGAAGAATCAATGCATGTATCTTTTGATGAAACTAAGCCCTCCAAGGATGATAATATTGTTTGTAATGATGATGATGATGAAATACTAGAAGGCCATCAAGAAAATACTTCCAAAGATCAACCAACTCAACAAGGAGAATTTGAGATATCTGATGGGTAAAATAAATTATTTTCTTGGACTTCAAATCAAGCAATTAAAAGATGGCATCTTCATCAACCAATCCAAGTATTGCAAGGAACTCTTGAAAAGATTTGACATGGATAACTGTAAGGCAATGTCTACACCAATGGGTTCAGGTACATATGTTGATCAAGATTAATCAGGTGTTTCCATCAACATTACAAAGTATCTAGGTATGATTGGCTCCTTATTATATCTGACGGCAAGTCGTCCTGACATAATGTTTAGTGTTTGTCTATGTGCACGCTTTCAAGCAAATCCAAAGGAATCTCATCTCGTGGCGGTGAAACGGATCATGAAGTATCTCAAAGGAACAACAAATGTTGGATTATGGTATCCTAAAGGTAGAGTTTGTAACTTAGTTTGTTATTTTGACGCGGATTATGCAGGTTGTAAAATTGATAGAAAAAACACAAGTGGTACGTGTCACATCCTTGGAAATGCATTAGTATCATGGGCCTGTAAGAAACAAGCATGCGTTGCTCTTAGCACGGCCGAAGCAGAATATATTGCAGAGGGTAGTAGTTGCGCTCAAATTTTGTGGCTCAAACAACAACTTCGTGACTACGGACTCTATCTAGGATGCATTCCTCTATGGTGCGACAATACAAGTGCAATAAACATTACGAAGAATCCGGTCATGCATTCAAGAACCAAACACATAGATATACGACGTCATTTCCTTCGTGATCATGTACTTCAAGGAGATGTCGAGGTAACATTTGTAGATACTCATAATCAACTTGCCGATATATTCACTAAACCTTTGGCAAGAGAACCGTTTTACAAGATTCGACGAGAGCTTGGCATTCTTGAAGAACACGACATATAAGGTGCTTTCTATCCTTGTTACAATTTTATATATTTGTCTTAACCTTGTTATATGTGATATATATATATATATATATATATATATATATATATATATATATATATATATATATATATATATATATATATATATATGTGTGTGTGTGTGTGTGTGTGTGTGTGTGTGTGTGTGTGTGTGTGTGTGTGTGTGTGTGTGTGTGTGTGTGTGTGTGTGTGTGTGTGTGTGTGTGTGTGTGTGTGTGTGTGTGTGTGTGTGTGTGTGTGTGTGTGTGTGTGTGTGTGTGTGTGTGTGTGTGTGTGTGTTAAGTGGTGTTTAAGTTTAAGAAAAATATGTTTTTGGTCATTTTTGGTTGATGCAAATCGATTGCACAATAGTGTAAATCGATTGCTCACTGAATATTTTTATTTTTGACCTTTCTGTTTCAGTGCAAATTGATTTCACCATAAGTGAAAATCGATTGCACTTTATGCGTTTCAGTTTTATTTTACTTCTATTTTATGTGCAAATCGATTGCATCTGTATGCAAATCGATTGCACCCACTATAACATGCTTTTATGACAGAAATATTTGTTGGTCAGAATTCCTCTCTCTCTCTCATATTCCCAAGCTCATCTCTATTATTGAAAATTCAATTAAACTTCATTACATATAATACAACCCACTCATTTCTATTTACTCATAAATGATATCCAAACTTCTGCTCATCAAACATCTTCCTCTCAAAACCTAAAACCTTTCAAACCCTAAAAACACCTTACCCATCGCTTCAAGGAAAAAACGAAAGGTGTTAGCTTCAAAGAAAGGGAAGAAAAAGGTTGGTTCATCCTCTGAGAATCCATTAATCTCAACTCTCACCGAAGAACAAGAATCAAGATTTACAAAGGATTTTCAAAGAAAGATAGTGTCCAATCGTAAATATAGTATGCTATCATCTTTTCCCCATGAATGTTTCTCTTTTCAAAATGATTTAACTGCTTATGGACTAGAACCATTAATTTCATCATTTGGTCCATATTATCCGGATATGGTAAGAGTATTTTTCAGCAATTTAACTCCTCACAAAGGCAAGATGGTGACATATGTGTTGGGTACACGAATCTCTCTAACCCCTAAGATTGTTGGTGAGATTCTACATATTCCCTACACTGGAAGCTCTTTGTACAACCCTGAAAACAAGGCATGGGATGACTACAGGAAAAAGGAATTTTATTACAGCATTGGGAGATTAAGCGAAGCTGAATTCCGTGCCAAAAGGATTTATGGTCTAGGAGGAGTGATTCCCTCGAGAGACTCATAAAGTGCAGGTAAATTTTATATAGACGATCGACTATTTCATTATTTCATGGTCTATATTATGTTTCCACGGGTTGGAAACCACTGCACTGTGACAGACCTGGAAATGCAGCTGATCTATGCAAGGAAGAAAGGTATAAGTGTTAATTGGGCAAGGCTCATAATGGTTCATATGCTGAGGGTTGATGAAAAATCAAAATTTCTACCATATGCTTACTTTGTTATATTAATTATGGAAGAATTTGGAGTTGATTTTGCTTGGTTTGAGAAAGTTAATATGGATCCAAATCTGCATAAGATTTCAATCAAAAATGTTGACTCAAGAATTGGTGTTCATTATAATTCGAAAATAAAAACTATAACTTACATTGGTGAAGATGTGGTCGGTGATGAAGGAAACTATCAAGAAGTTGAAGGTCGTGAAATTGTACCTCCTCCACCTACTGCTCCCTCTGGTCCAAGCAATCAAGTACTTATGGATTTCATGTCTCAACAATTTGCTTCCATGAATACCAACATCAACAACCAATGGAATGCTATCAATGATTCTACAATAACCCGGATTAATGACTTCCGAACAAATGTGAATCAACAATTTTCTTACCTTTACTCTCATCTTCACATTCCACCATATGATCCAAATAATCCAGCTGCACCTCCACAACATTACACAGAACCTCCTCTACAACAACAATTTCCAAATCAAGGATCTTGGTTCTATAACAACTGGGACATGAATCAACCATAAAGTTATGTCCAACTTTATTATGTCTACTGTTTTCTGTTATGTCCTTGTTCATTTATGCTATGTTTTGTTTGTTGTTTTTCTTTTCAGATTTCTTTGTAATATTTATGTTATTATGTCTATGATAATTTGTGATGCATGATCAATTAAGTTTTTTTTCAATATTGCTTTATTATTTTCCATTTTTATTGCATCTTTCCTTACTTTTTGATAATGTCAAAGGGGGGGAAAGATGTGGCACTTTATGCTTGTACATTTCCTGTCTTAAATTTCTAAGGTACTCTTCAACCAAGATGAATGAATTCAAAGGATTCCAACCTTCTCATACAAAGGGGGAGTTATGCTTCTTAGGGGGAAAAGCTCTTTCCGTAAATTACAACCCATCAAGCAAGATCGTTTGTCATTATAAAAAAGGGGGAGAATGTAAAATCAAGCTTCTCAAATGCACTTTTGTTTTGATGAAGACAAGCCATGATTGACAAAGAAGGAAAAGATTATTGATCAAGCTAAAAGCATTTGTAGATAAAGTCTTTCGTTCAAGCACTTAGAAAAATTTCAAGGTATAATGATAATACTTATTTTAAACTTAAGACATAGATTCTCAATGGTCAAAAGAAATATTTTAGATTGTCCAAATCCTTACTCAAGTTTTTTTAAGCTAAAAATATTTTTTCACTTGATCGCAATCGATTTTCATATTAGTGCAATCGATTCCATGATTCCATTTTTCAAAACATTTGCTATTGTTTCTAAGTGCAATCGATTTGCATGTTTGTGCAATCGATTGCACTCAATAAATTTTTGCTACTGACTACAAATGCAATCAATTTACACACTTGTGCAATCGATTGCACACTCAAAATATTTGAATTTCTAGCTGTTGAATCCCCGTGCAATCGATTTACAAAAAGGGTGCAATCAATTGCATGCTGAACAATTTTGAAAAATAACAGCTTTACAAATGCTTGTTCATAACACCAATTCATGGAAACCTTTCACTCAATCTTGGGAATTATTCATGATTCGTTTACAGAAATTTATGTTGTTTTAAAAGGGTGATATGAACATATAAATACTCATTTTCAAAATCATTTTAAACACCTCTTCCATTCATTTTCTCTGAATTTTTCAAAAATCAAACAAAAGGTTGTTATACATTTTCATACATAAGTTTTATGCACACCTTCACATATTGTTAACCAGACAACTTTTAGGATTATATATCTTGAGTCATTGTATACTATTATCATTGGAAGAGAATATCAATATATTGATTAAATCACTCAAAGTGATCATTGCGACTCAAACTCACCCAAATCAAATATTGCTATATACTTGCTTATTTTTCAGGATTGTTGGAAATAAGTTTAAGTGGTTTTGTAAATCTTTTTTTTTCCAGGATTGTTGGATACAAGTAAAGTCACTTTGAGAGTATTGTTCTCATTGTTGACATAGTGAAAATCCAAGAGGATTGTTCTTGGTCCAAGAGGATTGTTCTTGGTTTTAGGTAGTTCTTGTTTAAGTTTGCTACAATAAGGAAATCTCTTTCATGTTGAAAGGGGACTGGAGTACTCTCGGATTGTGAGGGGAACCAGGATATATCGCTTGTGTCTCTTTATTTTTCTACACTTTACTCTTTCATAAACTCACCATAAACCAGAAAAATAATATCCATCATCACTAAAACCAGAAAAAAAATTTAAAGTACCTAATTCACCCCCCCCCCCCCCCCCCCCCCATCTTAGGTGCACTTCATACTTACAAAATAATGAAAAGGGATTTGAAAATTCATGAGAAAAACTCACTTCTAGTTAAAAACCAACGATGCAATGAGTATCAGAGTGATGTGAGCTACATTATAGTGACAAGTTTGGAGAGAGTTGATAGAAGAATATACCTATTGAAGCTTGACTTCAGAGCTCTGAAACTTGACTTGGCTAGCACGATTTAGGGCACTTCAAGGCTTGGTTCTTCTTTTGTTAGCTTCAGTGAAGTTCAAGGATGAAGAATGATAAAAGAAATTGGATTGAATGATGGTTTAAAACAAAATTCGAAGTTACAGAAATGAGAGGTATGAAGGAAGTTCAATAGAAGTTTTTTGGCTATCTAAAGCTTGGAAAATGAATGAAATATCATCCTCTATTTATAGGGAAGTGAATGATGATGAGAAATGAGAGGAATTGTGAGCAAATCGTGCAAACCAAGCCAGTTGTGATCATGCCAAACATGTGACTTGAAATGCATCAAAACGACCTCATAACAAGTGCAATTCTTATCAAAACTCGTATGGGCAATTAGTTAAACATGTTTAGCAAATAAACTTTGAATAATTCGACCTGTAATCCAAGTTTATTCATGGTAAGAATTCTGACTCGAGGAAAAACCAGATTCCATGGAGCCAACTTCAACAATGCATAGCTCACTACTCAGGGACCTTTATGGGATGATTCTGGAAGAATTTGAAAGATCTCACAAGAAACTTCACAATGTTCCAAGAAAGACTTCATTTGGATAATTGAGCTGGAAATTATATCCTCTTGAAATTGGGAAAAACAAATTGATTTTTGTACTTAGAAATATTTATAAGTATGTGACCTCAAAATGACCTATAATGTTATTCAAAATTACATGAATCAAAATTTGATCTTGATATCCGAAGATGATATGAAGTAGACCTATTGAATTGAATTTTGGAATTGAGATCACTAAAAAATCATAAAAATTGAAAGAGTTATAGTCTTTGGAAGATGATGAACAAGTTTGGGAAAATTCACAAAAGACCTATAATATTTTCAATTCTTAAACAACTTTCCATGCATTTTCAAGTATTGCACATTGAAACAAAGTTGCAGTATACATCCTAAACATTGAAACATGGTTTGAAAAATAATCAAAGCAAAATCTGATAGCAAAAAACCAAAATTGTTGCAGGGATATAAAACCCTCCTCCAGGCTTCAACGGGGAATATCATACATACTTCGCTAGGGAAGACAATGCCACATCGTCTAGGCTTCAACTGGGGATTTCGTACTGACTTCACTATGGGATATGAAACCACACACGCCGAGGGGATTCCAAATACATTCTTCATTACCAAGAGTAGTGGTTACGCAAACTTCTCTAGGGAGAATTTACGAAACTTTACGGGGATAACAACTTTAGAGAGAAGCATCACCTTTGATTCATCTAGGGAGTTAAGAAGTTAACATCATAGCAAGAAATCAAAATTATGGGGATTTTAAATTAAACTCAACACTTGGTGAGAGAAAACCCAAAACATTGACAGCTATTTCAATACTTCTTAGAAAAGATATTGCCATTGTCCGACTACTTGGGGAGCACACAACAACAATAATGTCATAATTCAAGAGAGCAATTCTCTTTAAGAGATTCCACATCCATTCTCAACAGACAAAGGAAGAAATAATCCATCAAATGATGAAGGGCTTCATAACTTTGTAATCTTCGCTTGATCACCACCTGGCTGGGGAAAGAATCACACTCAACTAGAGAAACCTAAACCAAGACTTAGATGGGGACTATGGGAGAGAGGTATGAAACAATACAAACCAAACACCATATAACAACTTAGATAAAATCTGAACCAAGACTTAACTAGCGAAAATGGGATTACAAACCCAACACCATACCCCACCACAGCCTGTAGGAAACCCACTAACTAATCAACAACTGTAGAGGAAACCATGCATACATCTACAAGGAAGATCACAAGAAATAGTCCTTCTTGAGGAAGATTCTCAGCTTGGGGGAGAGCATAGTAACTATCTTGGCAAAAATTTGGAAATTCCCTTGGAAACAACTTTGGTGTTCCAAGTTTACCGTGTTGATCAAGATAACTTTCACAACTTTCCTTTGACTATATGCTTTTAAGATAATCTTCCTGACCAAAAGGCTTCTATAGATTTGTCGAATCTCGATGTAACTGCCTTAGATTTCCTAAATGTTACATATTCTTTTCTCAACAACTTCTTCTCGACAACATTCCCTTTGTTGAATCTCAAATGTTAACTTCCTTAACATCAAGCAATTGTTTTACAAGCATAAAATGTTTATTCTGAGAATGAAATTTCTAATGCAACAATTATATAAGTCTTGAAGATTTTATTAAAAAATATGTCGCAAAACTTTGGGAACAAATCAATGGCTAGGATGCGACATTAGTTTTTTATATAGAAGATGACAAAAGAATATGATACAACACAACTATTCAGCAAAACTCATAGGAGTCAAGAAATGCTATCTTGTTGAAGTATGATTTTGAAATAAACTCTGATTCAATTAGGACTTTTGATGGTTGTAATATGCCCTGGTTCACGATTTTATAAAAAAAATGTATTTTAAGGCTCGAAATCATTTGGTGCCCACCCCCTTCATGATGTTCCCCAGTCCTAAATTCAGTTAACTTGACACAAACATTCATTTCTCATAAGAAATTTTGAGACAATTGAGGAACCAACCGAGGTTTTCTTTGGACATGCGAGTCACTCACTTTGTTATTCCTCTGATTTACCATCACATAACTTCGTTGTTTATTTACTTTCATCATCCTTTATTTTGAACAAGTCGTGTGATCTTGCCTTGTCTTTGATTTATTAGAAGTAATTGTGATTTCCTGAGTCCTTGGTGGATGAGGGATAACCATTATGGTATCGTCATCTGTTGACCTCCTGATGATGTGAGAGGTAACCATTATGGTATCATCTTGTTTTGATGCACACTATTGATAGGAGAAAATTGACCATTGCAGTTTTGACTTTCCTCAACCTTTTGAAGGATAACCATTGTTGTATCCTTATACGAACATTCTAGATGTGTTTTGAATGCTTAATCATATTAACTGAACATTACCCTGCCCTGGGTTAAAAATGAGGGCTTTTTCTGAACAGAAAAGAAACTTCTACTTCAAGGCTCAAAGGGGTTAATGAGGGTTTCACTCCCTTATATCTCCGGTGTTTGGGGATTTGAAACAAGGTCTGTACATTGTCAACTGGGTTTTATCCAAAAGCATACAACCATAAATTTTTCATTTTAAAATTCATCATCCTCCCTCCAATCTCTTCCTAGGCAAGAGAATTGGTAACAAGTCGGTATCATAATGCAGAAAGAAATTTAAAATTGAAAACAAAAACATGAGTAAAACAAATGGATTTCTTCAAGACAGACATATTCATTGTATTAAGATAATCGTTCAAATGTAAACAAGTTCTTACATGCAAATAATGCATTGATAAACAAAAATGATTACAAATGAAAAAGAAGTAAAATTCTAATAAACTGAGAAGTCTAATCATCCTTAAACTCCAGGGAATCCTTCAATCATGTTCACCAAATTTCATACATGCTTGAGCAACAGGTTAACTACTCCTTTGTAAACAATGATTTCATTCTCTGTATCAGAAGTCCCTTTCAAGGTTGGCAAGGGAGCACGCAACTTTTCAGAAATCTTCTTTCTATCATCGAGAACAGCCATCACTCATTCTTTAAACAAACCAGAGCTTTTTATTATCTCGAGATCACCCCTTAAAGCAGGGCAACCCCATGGCTTCTTTGCATATTCTGGACAATAATAACAGCTAAAATCAAGCAGCCCTCTTTGGACCCATTTTTCATGTATCTCTCTAGGAGTCACAGTATTGAGCTCTTCGATCATAGGTTCCTTGACATACCTAGCATATGCTTTAGGAGTTGGTGGCTGATTCTAAGCAGACACCAACGACTCTACCAAAGTAGTCAGATTAGCCATGCCGGCTCTCAGACCAGTAACTTCTTCGCGCAACTCATGATTCTCTTGTTCAAGATTTTCCATCTTCTTTCTAAAATTAGCCCGAGTGTTATAGCGATGAGATAACTTGCTGACTATCGAAGCAGAGACACAAGTAAGACACCCGAGAATGAACAAGAATGAAAAATTATGTGTGAAATGATGCATGATATGCAGTGCATATGATTTATTGTGTTTATTAATGGAACTCAAAGAATCATAAACAATTGCAAATATTGAAGTACTAACACATTTGAAAATACTGAAAAATCTCATTTTAATAATAATTTTGGAATGGATTGCAACTTTTAGTACAAGCTTCAATAATTCTAAGTACAAGAGAATAAAAGTAGAATCTAAAAATTCTAAGGAGCCAAAGCTGATAAAGATCTCTCCACATGCCGATGCTTTCCCTTGAGCCTTGCAATTTGGGCTTTCAACTGCTTATTTTCTTTTGCATAATTGTCGGTGACTTCTTTCCATCCACCAGAATCAGAAAATGGGTGACCGGGATTTGGATAAACTCTAGAGGAAAATAAATCTTCTTGCTTCTCCATCATTTCCACAACACGACTCTCAAGAATCTCAATCAAGTCATTCTTCTCTTTAAATTCTATTGAGTAGGACACCTCCAAAGTCTGGTACTTGTTCTTCCATGCTTCCTTTTCTTGATACATCCTAACCAAGGCAAACTGAATTCATTCCACATCATCTAAGAGAGGAGGAATAGTCCTCATAAACATATCATATATAGGTTCTTCACGAGAATAAGGCATCTTCAATTGAATTTTCCTTGCTTGTACCCAAAAGAGATGAGGCTCTAAGGAAACAACTTCTCTTGGTCCCAAATATTTTCTACCCTTTCTATGAATATGGCGCCAAGCCTTTTTAATCACTTCTTTAGATTCCTTGTGATCTTTTCCTTTTTTGAGAAATAACCCACTCAGATGAATGTTGTTTAGCTTGTCTCTCATCGGATATTCAAGTTGGCGATGCACAAGAACGTGATTGTAGTTAATTCTTCCCTTTGTACCAAGAAGAGGAACATTGGGGAAACGACCATAGCTATCAATAATTTCCACGTCATAATAAGCTTGATGATACAAATCAATGTCAGAATGAGTGAGAGCCATAATCTTTGGGGCCCAACGTGGTTCCTTCTTGATATCCCAAAAAGCAACAGACTAAGGTATGTGAGAAATAAACCATTGATATAACAATGGCGTGCAACAGATGATCATCCCTCCCTGATGGAAATTATGAAGATGGATGGAATAATAAGTATCTCCTAGCAGTGTAAGGACTACCCACAAAGTGTAACACCCCAATTCTACCCGGCAATTATATAAATAAATCAGAGTTATAAAATCAATCATGCAAACGAATCAGGATGCCACAAATTCATCATTGACAACTCATTGCATTCATCATGGATATATAACACTTTAAAACTTCTGATGAACCATCAGCATAACACTTTAATTAAATAATTCAACAATTTAAACATCTACGCAGCGGAATTCTTATTAACATCTTTATCATCGTTACAACAACTTCAAAACAACACATACTTAATAATAATCAACTTAAAGTTCAACAAATGAATAATTAATAATAAAAAGCAACAAGCATTCATCCCCTCAAGTGTTACATATCAGAGCAATGACACTGACTCGAACTATTAAGGTATACAACCTTCACTCTCGATTACCTGCACGTTACCAACATAAGGGCAACATTCAAACAGAAGGGGTGAGATGTCTAACAATATAATAAAGCGTATGATAATTAATATATTAAATTAGATCACGTAACATCACCAATTCTCATCTCATAATCAACAATAATCACAACAATAATACACATTCACAACATCAATACACACTTCTTTATGCAATCATATAATGTGACTCAATACTATGCAAATGCATGTGGTACCATTGGAGAAGAACTCCCATCTCGAAAATTGCTAATTAATAAAGGCATCAACAAGGCATAAGCCTTCATCTCAATATTCGCCAATACGGGCCATCTCAACGAGCATAAGATCCATCTCAAAATGCAATGTATGCGACACAATCATGAATGTAATAACAACACCATAACTGAAAACATCTCAATACAACACCATCGTTGACCAAAGGCCTATATCTCAAAAGCATCTCAACATCTCTTCATCAACATCATTCATCGACATCATTTATCATCATAAATGATCAAACATTATTTATACATCATAATTCATTAAAACAAACTCTCGTTAACATCATCTCATCAACAACTCAACCGTACAGTAATACGTCAGTAGCTCATCAATTTCACAACGTTGGCCATAGGCCTATACAAGATATTGCCTATAATTAGTTAATCAACTAAGGCTTACTTCTAAATCAACAAATCTCTACATATTACTATTCTGTAATATTACATTGTTATTATCATTAATCCTACTGTTACAAACCAGACAGTACTCTACAAATGTCTCATCCTCATCATTCTTCACAAAAACTAACATAACGATTACCGCGGGAACTAATCTGATCCCTAACTTGGATACTAGGATTATCCTTCCTATTCTTAATTTTAATCCTCAAGAATAAACTCACTGCGCTAGCTATTCAACACTTCGAACGGTACCTCAAACGAAGTCCGAAAAATCAAGTTACAGCATTCTCAAACTGATTCTGCCAAAAACCAGACAACATGGATCAATGCATAACGTCTTGGATCGACGCGTACTGCACTAAACTCACAACATGATTCGACGCGTCCTCTCTTGTATCGACTCATAATGAGTCTACCACACAGCATGTATCGACATGTGCTCCTATGTATCGACTCATCCTGAGTCTAAAAGTCTGCATGTATCGATGCAAGACCTTTTCGTGTCGACTCATCCTGAGTCTAACATCATTCATGTATCGACACATACCATTTGGGGTCGACACATACTACTCTGCTAAAGATATTTTCTGAGATTTCTCTGTGTTTTCACTACGGGTTCCATACTTTAAGCCCTAAAAACCTAATATAATCATAGATAATCATCACTTATAGTTATCCTATAATTCTACATCAAATACACAACATCGAGACATCCCCGTTCATCTTTCAATCATCAATTCTCGTCATAAAACATCATATATTTCAAACATGAACAAAACCACACTTTCACATCTAATCCCATAAACCAATTATCATGAACCCAATTATAGAGTCATAATCCCACCCTTACCTTGGATTGAAGGTCGCTCTATAACTTCCGGTTGAATTCTCGTTCTGCCGTTTTTCCTCTTTTCCAACAGCTTCACGTTCTTCTTTCCAACCCTTATTCTTCTTACTGCTTCTTCTTTTCTATTATTTCTAACAATAATAAAATAACCTATTATTCTCTTTATTCCTTAATGGGCTCAAAACTAATACACCCCCTTTTTACTACTTCTATTCCTTTGAAACAAGCCCACATCAAAATAACATCATACTTCTAATATTATTTCACCACTTAATAAAATAAATTAAATCCAATTAATCACAACACATCTTCACAATTATTCCAAAAATAATTTAATTAAATAATTAATTAAATTACGGGCATTACACAAGGTAAGGACTAATGGTTTATCACCTGTCGAACAAGGTTCTAAACAGTTCCCAGAGTTTACATTCTTCCTTCAAATATTACTGTGATACGGTGGGAGAACTGACTTGAGGTTTGCGTTTGTTTTCGCAAATGTTTCGGTTGAGCAAGAGTCGCCACCGACTTTTTATTTTATCCTAAGGAAAGGTTAAAAAGCACAGCAAAAACCTTTGAGATGTTTTCTTGGGTTAGGGGAGTAGATTATAGAAAGGGAAGGTATTAGCACCCTTTCTATCCATGGTTATCCATGGGCTCTTAGTTACTTGCTTAGATCAACTTGCCTTGACTTTCAATTGTTTGAAATGGTGCTTTGTGTGTGTGGGTTTGAAAATGTTTTGAAAAGAAGCCAATGTGGTGGCAACCTTTGTAATGATCCATGTTGGGATGTATACAAAGGTGTATGTCTTTTGAAAAGGTTTTCATTTGTTTTTGAAAGTTGTTTTTGAAAGTGTAGTGATGTGTGGTTTGAAAAATAGGCAAGTGTTTTGTTTTGCAAGTTTGATTCAAGTAACTAAGAGTTTGTCTACTCCTAAATTTCTCAAAGATTTCTCCTATGTTTTTAACCCTTTTAACAATTTTGTTCCACCATTGCATTTGGTGGACAATCTTGTGTTAGGATGTGAAAGGGACGGGCGCGGGTCATCGTTTAGACCATAATTGCAATGGTGCCAAGTATCTTTGGGTAATTTCTCTTGGAGGGACTTGATCATTTTTTAGGCAACTTTGAAAGCGTCATCGAGGGACTATGATCATTTGAATTGTTTGTTTTAGCCCAATGAGACCTAACATGCAATATGGCCCATTATTGAAGGCAACAAGTGGAATACCCTAGGGGTGCAAGTGTGATTGGTGTTGTCCATTTTCATGCTTGTTTATCTTGAATTTAGGTCAAACTATTTTTGTTGTTTTTGATTCGCATACAAAACCCTAATTCTAACATGACATATTTAGAAAGCATTTAAAGTGCGAAATTTAATAGTTCTAAGTTATTACACAATGATCATGGGAATGGGGATACAAATGTTCAAATGGGGATGAGACTTCATAGGAGGATGGTACCCAATATTTACAACCAAATTGAATTGTGCAAATATAAATGTATAGATGTATAAGAAAAGAACAATATGTATGTGAAAGTGTTTTTGTGTAAGTGTATATTTTATTCATAAATAAAATAAAAATAATTAAAAGAAAGTTGATTTTTGAATATTTTCATGTTTAGGGCAAAAACCCTAATTTTACTAAATAAAAGGTATTAATTATTTATTATGTATTATATACAATATTTACTAATTATATACAAAAAATAAATAAAAGAGAAGTGTATTTGTCAAAAAGGTATTTTTAATGTTAAATATTAATAAAAATAAAAATATATATTTTTGGTATTTTTATCCTAAATATCCTAATAAATATGTAAATATTTATATTATATGATAAATATATTAAATATGTATAAAAATAAAATATTTAATATTTACAAAAAAAAAAGTATATTTTCATAAAATATTTTCAAAAGATAAAATAAAATAAAAATCAGAAAATAAAATGTATTGGTATTAACTTTAGTATTTTTTAAATAAAAGTATTTATGTATTATTTATGTACAAACATCAATTTAAACAAATAAATCCCTAATAAATACAAAAATGGTGTGAAAAATATTTTTTATATTTTTAATATTATTAGAAAAAATAAATAAGTCAGAAATAAAAAGAAAAGTCAAGAAAATGTCTCAAATAAGCACAATGGGCCAATGGGGTTTCAAAGTAAGCATAGGGTGCAAAAAGGAAAGTCAACTCAGGCCCAGCCCAAGAAGACTTTGTCTTCAACCTCAGGACCTGTATGAACAACAACAACACGCGTTTTCTATCTCCAGATTCCTTGACTTTCAAGCAAAACTCACAACATGGAAAATGTAGAGCATTAAAAGACGAATCCAGACATATAAAGAACTTGACTTAACTCTCTAAGATGAGAGAGAATTTCTCCATTCCTAATTCTTGACCTAAGTTTCCATCAATGTTCAGACCTCAAATTCTCATAGCACAGGCAAAATAAATGGAAAGTAAAGATATGTATAGTTTCAGGGGCATGAATAGAACATTTTTCATTCACAAACCTAGAGCTAACAATGCCTGGATAGGGAGATAGAAGTCCATGAACTTACCTGTTCACTTGAGATCGTGTGCAACAATGGAGATGTTTACAAGGCAAGGTAATGATTTGTATAGCTTCCTTGATGTCCAGGGATGCTATTCCAAGCTTTAGTTTGCCTTGAAACCAAGTGAATCGTGTTATGGCACTTCAACTGCAAAACAGAAAATATGGAAATGGTGATGTTAGCTAGGGGTGTTACAGGTCGTGTTTGAGGCTTGGAATAGTTTCAAGGGATGATGTGGGATGTGTTTGAACAAGTCTTAGCAAGAATGCACAAGTGGAATGAACTATAGAAGTCCAACTGCAGCTTATGCCCTGTTTTTGCAGTTTTATGGTGATTCTGTGTTAGAGAAGGCAATGGAGATGGTTTGCTCGTGTTTCAGCTTAGGCTTGATATCCTGAAAGTGTACAATAACTTTGCTTAAGGTTATCTTGGCTGAGATGAGAGTTGGTATATGTTATGCTAGTTTTCTTCAACTTTAAGCAACAAATGTCAACTTTTTATTCTAGACTGATGCAGGCCCCCAATCTATGCTGCAACCTTTCCCCTTGATCAGTGTGTTTTGTTCATAAACTTGTGCCAAAAGGATTTGCCCTGTACTTGCTTGGATTTGCATTTGACATAAAGTTCAACTTTTCTAAAATGGCAAAAATGCTTTATCTAAAAATGGCTTAATCTTGCATATAATGTTTGAACACACAAAATAAGGCCTTGGCACAATGAGTTAGCATTAAATTATTGAGTGCAAATAGGATATAGGACCTGTAATCAAGGAATGAAAGCTGAGTTCAAAATGGCACAAGTGTATGATCATGTAAATTGGCCAAATCAAAAGTGAGTTTTTCCCAACTTGCCAAATTCGATTCTCCTTAACCATGAGGTTGTTTGATGAGTTCTTGGACATTTTGGAAATCTTGGAATGTGTACTACAATCCATCTTTGAAAAGCAAATTGAAATTCCAAGTGGAAGTATGTGGAAAATGGTCTTGAAGTTAGGCAAAAATCCTGCCTAAAATGGTTCAAAATTTCTCTAAGTTAAGAATGGTTTGGTACCCTTGTTCCAAAAATTGTAACTTGAGCTACAAGCTTCTTTTGGGAAAACTTTGTGAATCAAAGTTGTATATTTTGAAATGGACTACAACTTTCATGTTTTGACTTTTTCTTGAATCCAAATGAATCTTGGTGAGAAAGTGGGACAAAGTTAGGAAAAAATTAGGGTTTTTCATAACTTAGAAAAATTCTAAGTTATGAAAAACCTTCATTTCAAACCCTAATTTGCAATTTTGGATTTCTTGATGAACAAGTTTCATGATTTGGCATGTTTTGATGTAAAATGAATCTTGACACTTGATTTTGACCAAAAAGTCAAAGTTTGACTTTTCAGTATATAGTCAAAATTGATCAATTGACTGGGAAATTCAACTGTCAATCTTGTGCATTTGGGATCTTTTGAACTTGTTGAGTATGTCAAGACAATTCCATGGGGTCCTTGAGTCCATATGTGAGCTTGGTTTTCCATTGGCTAGGTCAAACAGTCAAAAATTGCCTTTGTGGAGTCAAAACCCTAAAAATGACCATTTTGCCCTTTTGGTGATCTGATCAAATTTCTTGTGGAATTGTGATCCAAACTTGATCAAATGGTCCATGTGAGTTCATAATGTTGATGTGGGTCAATTTTCATGAGATTTGACTGTCAATTGGCCACAGTTGACTTTTTCCCCAATACAACTGATTTCTAGGTCAACTGTCCAATTGACTGGGCAAAATTTGGAATCAAGACTTGAAACTTGGTATGGATAAACTTGGGAGTCCAACATGAAGCATGAAAGTCATCTTAGGCATTTTAGGTCAAAATATCTTTGTGCAAATACAAACCCTAATTTGGGTCAACAGTGCAAGGAGAAGTCTTGAGCAGAGGAAACCCTAACTGGATCTTGAGCTCCAAGGGTCTTGTGATGAGAAAATGTTGAGAAAATGGGAGGGCAAATTTTGGGGTACAACAGTTGCCCCTGTTCAATCTTCTTGAACCTGAAGAGTTAGATTGGCAAGTTTGCCTTTCGCGATCGAAGGTAAAAGGAGATTGGACACTAATGTGCCCAGAAAATTTGCACTCGGCGATGCGACGGTAGAGGGAATGGGCTTAAAGATGCCATTCGGTGATGGGCTTAAAGATGCCATATGATGCGATAGAATCTTGTCGGGGGATGGGCTTAGAGATGCCATATGAGAATGGGCTTAAAGATGCCATTTGGTGACTGCTGGTAGGAGGATGGGCTTAAAGATGCCATCTGGAAGAACCTGGCACAAGTATCAGAATGTCGCCGTGTCTGGATCACATCTGAACTGTCTCTGAGTGAACTTGGAATAAGTATCAGAATGTCGCCATGTCTGGGTCACATCCGAACTGTCTCTGAGTGAATCTGGAAGAAGCATCAGAATGTCGCCGTGTCTGGGTCACATCCGAACTATCTCTAGATGAATCTCGGAAGATGATCTTTGTTTGTCGACTGATCTTACCTGAAAAGGTAAAGGGTTAGTTGTATGCAATGTTATGATGCATGATGCAATGTATGTTACACCAATGTTTATGATATGAATGTAATGGATGCGCATGTAAGCTGATGAGCTATCTTGCTGAGGATAAATGAATCCTGGATGGCTGGCGATAAAAGAATCTTGACTGCCGCCGGGGAAAATAATTCTTTGGCTGCTGCTGTGGAGGGCAAGAACCTTTGATTAAAAATGAGAAGTCTTGGGACCACTGTTGGAGAAATCATAAGCTTGGGTTGTATGCCAAACTACTGGGGAATTCCTGTCTTGAGGAGATCTTCAGTCTGCTTGGGGATTGATAGTTGGAAGTTTTAGCTTAGCTGGGGATAATGAAACTTGACTCTGAGTGGAGTTAGCTTCTGGAAGGTTCTCAGGTTGGGGATTGCGAGAGTCCTCTGATTGCTGCAGGTGTTGGTCTGGAATAAGTTACTGAACGTCGCCATCTCTGGGTCACATCTTGAACTATCTCTGGAAGCAGGCTTGGATAAGTTATAGAATGTCGCCAAAATCTTGGGTCACATCTTGAACTATATCATGAATGAAAATCTGAATAAGTTGCGGAATGTCGCCGAATCAGGGTCACATCTGAACTATACCTAGAAGGAAATCTTGAATAAGTTACGGAATGTCGCCATCTCAGGGTCACATCTGAACCATTTCTAGAAGGAAAGTCTGAATGAGTTATAGAATGTCGCCAAATCTTGGGTCACATCTTGAACTATATCTTGAAGGAAGCTTGGATAAGTTATAGAATGTCGCCAAATCAGGGTCACATCTTGAACTGTATCTGGAATGAAAATCTGAATGAGTTATAGAATGTCGCCAAATCTTGGGTCACATCTTGAACTATATCTGGATGCAAATTTGAATGAGTTATAGAATGTCGCCAAATCTTGGGTCACATCTTGAACTATATCTGGAATGAAGTCTGAATGAGTTATAGAATGTCGCCATCTCTGGGTCACATCTTGAACTATATCTGGAATGAAGTCTGAATGAGTTATAGAATGTCGCCATCTCTGGGTCACATCTTGAACTATATCTGGATGCAAGTTTGAATGAGTTATAGAATGTCGCCATCTCTGGGTCACATCTGAAACTATATCTAGAAGGAAATCTAAATGAGTTATAGAATGTCGCCATCTCTGGGTCACATCCTGAACTATATCAATCTTCTGAGGTGATGAGGGATTTGTTGAACACTTTTGACATTCGAATGCCCCAAGTGGTGATTGAAGGAGTCTTGAATCAGATTACTCTGCAGATTGAGAGATTTCTTGAAATCTTGACTGGACTGCCTCAGGTTAACTGAACTTTGGAAGATCTGTTGGACCTTGACTGGACTGCCCCAGGTTAGTTGGATAGTGACATGTCATGCCCCTTGTTGATAGGAGATTTGTCGTTGGAAGTGTTATCCTTTTGAAGTGATTTTGTTCACTGAGAGAGTTTTCGTTCCTCCGAACATTCGCTGTGGGAATTTCTGCGCTGTCAAACAAAAAGCCAAATGCAGACAGTGATATTCAAGCAATGCAAAGTTTATGTTTGTCTCGAAGTTTTTTTTTTTGCAAAAAATGCGTTTTTAGCAGAAAACTTTTTATAAGACAAGTCAACACAAGATTTAGAGCAAAGCCTTACAGGAGTCAGGATACCTTTTGTAACAGTACGCTTTCGAACTAACCCATGCTTCAATTAGGACTTTTGCAGGGTTGTAACGTGGCCTGGCTCACGGTTTTAAGAAACAAAGGATAAAGGCTCAAAGTATATTTGTTCCCACCCGCTCTTCGTGATGTTCTTCAACCCTAAGCTCAGTTAATTGTGTGTCGCACTCTGTTTTGAGTTTGGAACGACTTTTTGGGCGATGGTTCATCAATTGAATTTGGGGAGACAGTCATCATCTCCTTTTTATCTTTCAACATTTTTCATGTTGTTGAGGATTTGTAATGTCCTCACTATTTTGATTTTGATTTGTTATCCCTAACTTTTGCCTGACTGTTCCCGTTTTTTGAGATTGCAATCAGCGGGATGCCCCGGTTTTCTTAAGCCTCCTTTACAGGTTTTGGCTTGGTGGGCTTTTCTCTTTTGAGAGATTGACTGTCTACGTGATAGGGAACCACCCTTGTCTTTTGATTCCAAGGGGAATGCTTTCTTTTTCTTTGACGTCGTTCATTGTGTTACGAACTGAGAGTTTGCGACTTCAATGCGCATTTTCTTTTGAATTAACTGAGATACTACCCTGCCCCAGGTTTATATCAAAGGTTTTGATTGTTTAGAACAGGAAACTCCTACTTCTTTGGCTCAAAGGGGTTGACTAGGGATTATCTTCCTTATAACTCCAGTGTTTGGGAATTGAAAGAAATGCCTGTACATCATCAGTAAGGTCTGTTCGGAAGCATACTGTATGAGATCATGGTATTGTTTCGTCATCCTCCCTCTAAAGGCTTGCAGCTTTTTATTAAGAGTTAAATGTCAAAAAGAAAGCATAAGAGTAATGAAAGCGAATGAATTCAAGACAAACATATGCAATGCATTAATGAAACAAAGTTTGACATTAAAAGATAATTGTTTGAATAACACAAGAAGTTACAACTTAAAAATTCGAACGAAACAAAAACAAACTCAATGATTTGGCACAGGAGGAGTGATCATGATGGGGTCTATGGGGGACCAAACTCAATCTCCTTGGCATCGATCATGTCTTGGATCTTGTTCTTCAGAGGCCAACAGTTGTTGGTATCATGCCCCGGGCTATCAGAGTGGTATTCACATCTTTCATTGGGGTGATAAGTAGGAGCAGAAGTGTTTGGGTTCCGGAGAGGAGCCCTCAATGTAATCAGATCCCTCTTCAACAAGTGTTGCAGTGCTTGAGACAGTGACATGTTGATCTTGGTGAATTGCCTCTTAGGTGCGACCTCCTTATGATGATGCCCCTGTCTTTGCTGAGCAGGTGTAGGGTTAGAGATCAAGACTGCCTCTACATGTTGATCATGACGACTCCTTTGACTGTTCACAGCATTGGACTCTTTCTTTCCGTTGTAGGGAGTTATCCGAGCATCAGAGGTTGTAGCTCCTTGGATCTTTCCACTTTTGATGCCAGCTTCAACCCTTTCGCCGGTCAGTATCAACTCGGTGAATCCGGCTGAGGAGCTTCCAATTAAGTGATTGAAGAAAGGCCCTGTCAAAGTTCCCATGAAGATGTCAATCAGCTCCCTGTCAGTTAAAGGGGGTTGCACCCTACCAGCCAGATCTCTCCATTTTTGAGCATACCCTTTGAAGCTCTCGTCAGATCCCATGGTCATGTTCTGCAACTGCACACGAGTTGGTGCGAGATCAGCATTGTACTGATACTGTTCGTAAAAAGCCCCGGCTAGATCTTCCCAGGTGTGGATGCGAGAACTCTCCAATTGATAGAACCACTCGAGTTGAGCTCCTACTAGACTTTCTTGGAAGAAATGGATCCAAAGCCTCTTATCAGCTGTGTATGGTTGAATCTTGCGGACATAAGACCTTAGATGCATCTTAGGGCAAGAGACTCCGTCGTACAGAGCAAAGGTAGGAACTTTGAACTTTGAAGGGATGACCAATCCAGGAACTAGGCCCATGCCTCCTAGATCCAATCCAGGTATTTGTTGGATCTCCATAGCACTGAGGCGATCCTCCAACTCTTTGTACTTGTCATCAACGAGAGGATATTGTTCTTCAGAGTAGTCAGCTTCCTCTTCATCAATCTCCGCATTGTGGTCTTCTTCAAGACTACCTCCTGTGTTGGATGGAGTTGCAAGGTCTTGGGTCTTAGGTCTTCTCCTCAAGTTCAGGATGCGGACTGCCTTCTTGGACTTCTTCTTCTTGTCTTCGAGAAGAAGAGCTGTCAGATCCTCTTGCCCTTTACACATAGCCAGCAGCATTTGTTGGAATTGAGCCTTTTGAGCTTGAAGATCTTTCACTGTTTGTTCTATATTCATCTTACTGAAATAAACAGTAGGAAGAATAAGGAGACCTGTATGGGAGAAACCTGTTATGCAATGATATGTGTGATATATATGCAATGTTTTCAAGGATCTCTTGGGGTAAACACAAGAGAATGTTAGAGGTTGAACTTCGATCTTTGATTGGAGAACTTTGCACCGGTGGATGTCTTTCCACGAGAATCAAGCTCACCATGTCAAGTGGGTCATCGCCACTGATTCAAGTTGTTGTACTTGATCTTTGACTGGAGAACTTTGTATCGGTGGATGTCTTTCCACTAGAATCAAGCTCACCATGTCGAGTGGGTCATAGCCACTGATTCAAGTTGTTGCACTTGAACTCTGATTTGGCATTGGTTAGAGGAGAAACCTCTTGCCCCTTGGTAGACGTCTGGTTCAACGTACCCCTGCATCAACAAACCCTCAAGATCCTTGAAAGGGTTATTGAAAATGCTATGGTATGATGTTATGATGTTATGTACATGTATGCACAAGCAAGTAAGTGTATATACAGGCAAACATATTCACATAAAGCAAACAAGTCCTTAGGTTTAGGCTTGCATGAGGTTCAGGTACTACCCTCTTTCAGTTTCGTTGGTTAAAACCTGTCCTATCAAAAGTAACCGGGTTCTAGAGGATCTCAAATCATTGGCTACCCTCAATCGGTCATAACTCCAGCATCGCTATCTTTTCTTGCGGCCGGAACCATCGCGAGAGTTTAGCCTCAATGAGTGTAGCATACTGCTACTATTCTAATGGCCAAGTTGGGTCAATTTAGGGTTCTAAGGTTGGTTGGTGCTTAATGACTCCTTGGAAGACCCATATTTTCCCCGTTTTAACACGAGGGATATCGGTACAGACCAAGGTGCCACACCAACGTAGCCACTGCTTCACCCATGTCGGTATACGCCGGACAGGTCCCTCACAGATTATGCTACCTAAAAGGGTATTCCCCAGATCCGGGTTAGGATCTATAAAACTCTGATGCAAAGCCCACAAATGTAACAACAAACAAAGCAATCAATTGAAAACAAAGGTGATCTAAACCCTAAGGTAACCCCACTTTTAAGTTTGTCCCCAGCAGAGTCGCCAGTTCTGTGATACGGTGGGAGAACTGACTTGAGGTTTGCGTTTGTTTTCGTAAATGTTTCGGTTGAGAAAGAGTCGCCAGCGACTTTTTATTTTATCATAAGGAAAGGTTAAAAAGCACAGCAAAAACCTTTGAGATGTTTTCTTGGGTTAGGGGAGTAGATTATAGAAAGGGAAGGTATTAGCACCCTTTCTATCCATGGTTATCCATGGGCTCTTAGTTACTTGCTTATATCAACTTGCCTTGACTTTCAATTGTTTGAAATGGTGCTTTGTGTGTGTGGGTTTGAAAATGTTTTGAAAAGAAGCCAATGTGGTGGCAACCTTTGTAATGATCCATGTTGGGATGTATACAAAGGTGTATGTCTTTTGAAAAGGTTTTCATTTGTTTTTGAAAGTTGTTTTTGAAAGTGTAGTGATGTGTGGTTTGAAAAATAGGCAAGTGTTTTGTTTTGCAAGTTTGATTCAAGTAACTAAGAGTTTGTCTACTCCTAAATTTCTCAAAGATTTCTCCTATGTTTTTAACCCTTTTAACAATTTTGTTCCACCATTGCATTTGGTGGACAATCTTGTGTTAGGATGTGAAAGGGACGGGCGCGGATCATCGTTTAGACCATAATTGCAATGGTGCCAAGTATCTTTGGGCAATTTCTCTTGGAGGGACTTGATCATTTTTTAGGCAACTTTGAAAGCGTCATCGAGGGACTATGATCATTTGAATTGTTTGTTTTAGCCCAATGAGACCTAACATGCAATATGGCCCATTATTGAAGGCAACAAGTGGAATACCCTAAGGGTGCAAGTGTGATTGGTGTTGTCCATTTTCATGCTTGTTTATCTTGAATTTAGGTCAAACTATTTTTGTTGTTTTTGATTCGCATACAAAACCCTAATTCTAACATGGCATATTTAGAAAGCATTTAAAGTGCGAAATTTAAAAGTTCTAAGTTATTACACAATGATCATGGGAATGGGGGTACAAATGTTCAAATGGGGATGAGACTTCATAGGAGGATGGTACCCAATATTTACAACCAAATTGAATTGCGCAAACATAAATGTATAGATGTATAAGAAAAGAACAATATGTATGTGAAAGTGTTTTTGTGTAAGTGTATATTTTATTCATAAATAAAATAAAAATAATTAAAAGAAAGTTGATTTTTGAATATTTTCATGTTTAGGGCAAAAACCCTAATTTTACTAAATAAAATGTATTAATTATTTATTATGTATTATATACAATATTTACTAATTATATACAAAAAATAAATAAAAGAGAAGTGTATTTGTCAAAAAGGTATTTTTAATGTTAAATATTAATAAAAATAAAAATATATATTTTTGGTATTTTTATCCTAAATATCCTAATAAATATGTAAATATTTATATTATATGATAAATATATTAAATATGTATAAAAATAAAATATTTAATATTTACAAAAAAAAAGTATATTTTCATAAAATATTTTCAAAAGATAAAATAAAATAAAAATCAGAAAATAAAATGTATTGGTATTAACTTTATTATTTTTTTAAATAAAAGTATTTATGTATTATTTATGTACAAACATCAATTTAAACAAATAAATCCCTAATAAATACAAAAATGGTGTGAAAAATATTTTTTATATTTTTAATATTATTAGAAAAAATAAATAAGTCAGAAATAAAAAGAAAAGTCAAGAAAATGTCTCAAATAAGCACAATGGGCCAAGGGGGTTTCCAAGTAAGCATAGGTTGCAAAAAGGAAAGTCAACTCAGGCCCAGCCCAAGAAGACTTTGTCTTCAACCTCAGGACCTGTATGAACAACAACAACACGCGTTTTCTATCTCCAGATTCCTTGACTTTCAAGCAAAACTCACAACATGGAAAATGTAGAGCATTAAAAGACGAATTCAGACATATAAAGAACTTGACTTAACTCTCTAAGATGAGAGAGAATTTCTCCATTCCTAATTCTTGACCTAAGTTTCCATCAATGTTCAGACCTCAAATTCTCATAGCACAGGCAAAATAAATGGAAAGTAAAGATATGTATAGTTTCAGGGGCATGAATAGAACATTTTTCATTCACAAACCTAGAGCTAACAATGCCTGGATAGGGAGATAGAAGTCCATGAACTTACCTGTTCAGTTGAGATCGTGTGCAACAATGGAGATGTTTACAAGGCAAGGTAATGATTTGTATAGCTTCCTTGATGTCCAGGGATGCTATTCCAAGCTTTAGTTTGCCTTGAAACCAAGTGAATCGTGTTATGGCACTTCAACTGCAAAACAGAAAATATGGAAATGGTGATGTTAGCTAGGGGTGTTACAGGCCGTGTTTGAGGCTTGGAATAGTTTCAAGGGATGATGTGGGATGTGTTTGAACAAGTCTTAGCAAGAATGCACAAGTGGAATGAACTATAGAAGTCCAACTGCAGCTTATGCCCTGTTTTTGCAGTTTTATGGTGATTCTGTGTTAGAGAAGGCAATGGAGATGGTTTGCTCGTGTTTCAGCTTAGGCTTGATGTCCTGAAAGTGTACAATAACTTTGCTTAAGGTTATCTTGGCTGAGATGAGAGTTGGTATATGTTATGCTAGTTTTCTTCAACTTTAAGCAACAAATGTCAACTTTTTATTCTAGACTGATGCAGGCCCCCAATCTATGATGCAACCTTTCCCCTTGATCAGTGTGTTTTGTTCATAAACTTGTGCCAAAAGGATTTTCCCTGTACTTGCTTGGATTTGCATTTGACATAAAGTTCAACTTTTCTAAAATGGCAAAAATGCTTTATCTAAAAATGGCTTAATCTTGCATATAATGTTTGAACACACAAAATAAGGCCTTGGCACAATGAGTTAGCATTAAATTATTGAGTTCAAATAGGATATAGGACCTGTAATCAAGGAATGCAAGCTGAGTTCAAAATGGCACAAGTGTATGATCATGTAAATTGGCCAAATCAAAAGTGAGTTTTTCCCAACTTGCCAAATTCGATTCTCCCTAACCATGAGGTTGTTTGATGAGTTCTTGGACATTTTGGAAAGCTTGGAATGTGTACTACAATCCATCTTTGAAATGCAAATTGAAATTCCAAGTGGAAGTATGTGTAAAATGGTCTTGAAGTTAGGCAAAAATCCTGCCTAAAATGGTTCAAAATTTCTCTAAGTTAAGAATGGTTTGGTACCCTTGTTCCAAAAATTGTAACTTGAGCTACAAGCTTCTTTTGGGAAAACTTTGTGAATCAAAGTTGTAGATTTTGCAATGGACTACAAATTTCATGTTTTGACTTTTGCTTGAATCCAAATGAATCTTGGTGAGAAAGTGGGACAAAGTTAGGAAAAAATTAGGGTTTTTCATAACTTAGAAAAATTCTAAGTTATGAAAAACCTTCATTTCAAACCCTAATTTGCAATTTTGGATTTCTTGATGAACAAGTTTCATGATTTGGCATGTTTTGATGAAAAATGAATCTTGACACTTGATTTTGACCAAAAAGTCAAAGTTTGACTTTTCAGTATACAGTCAAAATTGATCAATTGACTGGGAAATTCAACTGTCAATCTTGTGCATTTGGGATCTTTTGAACTTGTTGAGTATGTCAAGACAATTCCATGTGGTCCTTGAGTCCATATGTGAGCTTGGTTTGCCATTGGCTAGGTCAAACAGTCAAAAATTGCCTTTGTGCAGTCAAAACCCTAAAAATGACCATTTTGCCCTTTTGGTGATCTGATCAAATTTCTTGTGGAATTGTGATCCAAACTTGATCAAATGGTACATGTGAGTTCATAATGTTTTGATGTGGGTCAATTTTCATGAGATTTGACTGTCAATTGGCCACAGTTGACTTTTTCCCCAATACAGCTGATTTCTAGGTCAACTGTCCAATTGACTGGGCAAAATTTGGAATCAAGACTTGAAACTTGGTATGGATAAAATTGGGAGTCCAACATGAAGCATGAAAGTCATCTTAGGAATTTTAGGTCAAAATATCTTTGTGCAAACACAAACCCTAATTTGGGTCAACAGTACAAGGAGAAGTCTTGAGTAGAGGAAACCCTAACTGGATCTTGAGCTCCAAGGGTCTTGTGATGAGAAAATGTTGAGAAAATGGGAGGGAAAATTTTTGGGTACAACAATTACCAACGTCCGAATTGCTCCGTCATAGTCTACGCACTACACCTAAAAGGCGAAGATGGGTTAAGGGTTCTACGGTCCTCAGCTTCAGCTGGCTCCCAAGTAGAAAGCAACACGTCTTCCTGATTGCTCGGTAAACAAATACTACAGTTAAAGGGTCCTCCACTAAGTGGGGGATCTCATGTCTCCATTTTTAGGATTCCTCCCTCAAAGTTAATATGACTATACCATTCGTCCTATCTTAAGTTTTCTCAAGTTCGAGTATAGAACTTACAAGAAATCACCAAGCACCCTAAAAACCAAAAAAATTCAGACATACATATATACAACAAATAATATACAACAGTAATAATACATACACAACAAAACAATGATAGGCTCAACCCATTTAGAGAATTTATCATCCCCAGTGAAGTCTCCAGTTTTCTGTAGCGGTAGAAATTTTGAGACTAAGCCATTGGATTGACTCAACTCGTACAAATCAAACTAAAATCGCCACCGCGCTTTATTGTTTCCAAAGGAAATGGGAAAAGAGAGAATAAACCCAAAAAGAGGAGGAGAATCTAGGTACGGTGGCTGGTTATGCAAAGGGAAGGTATTAGCACCATAAACATCTACGGTACTCCGTAGGAACCTCTTTAAAAATCTGTGTATTTTGGCTATAAAAGGTGTATACAAAAATAGGATGGTGGAGATGAGAAAAGAAGTGTTTTTTTTTATATAATTTTTCACCTTCCACGGTTGCGAACATTTAGTGCCTACGTACCACCTTCCGTGCAATAGGGGATCAGGGTACTCGTAGTTCACCTAAATTTAAATAAAAAAACACATGTGTGTTGTTTATATTTAAGAGAAGAGACATCATCTTTATATCTGAGTGGAAGAACATACTTACTATCCACGACTATGAGAAAGAAGAATTTGCATCATCTCAAAGTGGAGGATATAGCTTAGATTTTAAAATTAACACAACCTCACTTAACACCCAAGTGGAAATAACTCAATACACTATATATCGTAGAAGTATAGTAGCTCGCGTCACTACAAGAATCGAAAGAGTCTAATCTTTTGAGAAAAGTTTTAAAGTAAAAAGCCAAAGTGGAAAAATGGTTTGCATGAGGTTAATTGACTTTTAGTATTTGTGTGATAAATGATACTTATCATGACTTTCTTTGTCTCTTTTTGATATTGTTGAGGGGGAGAAGCATATGTCAGACAAAGTTCGGATCCACATATTCACGGGGAGCCTACACGAAATGCATCGTCACATGTTTTTCCATCATAAAAAAGGGGGAGTATGTGAGTTCACTTGCCCGTTAGATGTTTTTTATGATGTTAAAAATAAGATAAAATTCACATTTTTGTATATTGGATGGTATCTCAGAGTCATTATGTACACCTTTGTGTTATGGTACTTAGAACGCATTTAGGTCATGTTTGGAAAAGGTATCATGCATTAAAAAACAGTTTCTGCATGAAAAATAGGTCTATGTATCGACATATATGAGGTATGAGTCGATATATATGTGGATCAATATTAAAGTATGTAGCCTCTATTTCTATGTGTCTACAAACATAACCTTTCAGATCAACACATATTGAAAAATCTCATATATGTGTCGACACATACGATGTACAGGTCGACACATGTAACCCATTTTTAAAGCATGTAGCTTTTTTTTTTGTCGACACATGACCTTGAACAGGTCAACACATGCATCAACATGAGTCGGCACATGAGTTATACGTGTCAAAACATGCTATAACTTTTCTGAAAAATTGCATTCTGTTTCAAACTTCACGGTTTCCCTTTTGTCTCCAACTTGTACACTTATAAATACTTCATACATGCATCATTTCCAATTGATGAAACTATAAACACATACAAATATTGCACTTCATCTTCAACCTCTCATTTATGCGTACACTCAAACAAACTACACATAATCATTTTTTGTTTGGGTGTCATCTAAACTTGTTTTGATAACGTCCAATTTAGGTTAGTGTATTGGTAAATTGGGTTGAGAATATTTGGGAGTTTCATAGGAAAAAATGTTAGGGTTTATCCTCCAAGATCAAAGTGCTTATTTGGGGGTTTACCCAAGATTTGAAAATATTGTATTTGATCGCGTGAAAGCTTCGAAGAATGGTGGGTTCGGTCGAAGGAGTAGCGTGAGACGGTGAATCGTTTGAAAATCTTGGGACACGATAAAATACAATTGGATTTGATTGAGTGAAAGCTTTGAAGAACGGGAGTTGTTTCAAAGGAGTAGCATGAGAAGGTTAATCAATTGGTGTTATCAGGTAATTGGTTGAGCTCAAGATCAAGGGAAGAGAAATTGTTAGAATCAACACCAAATATTGGATTTGTAGGGTTGTATTTCTACATTTCTCTTGTAATCAAAGTTTTTAAAGATTAATATCTCAATTAAATTTGGAAATGGGGGAAGCGTAGCCATTGTAGGGACGATTGATGAACTTCCTAAACAAATCCTTGTGTCCTATCTCTCACTCATTTACTTTTTATCGCAAATTGTAAAATTCATTGATTTTGTAATTGATGCGTATAGACAAATCCTTTGATTGTTAAACTTGAAATTTATTTGTTTATTTAATTACAATCAATTAGATTGTAAGTTGTATTTTATATCAACAAAGTCAAAAGGAAAATCTGAAAAATCGATTTCACACCAAGTGTTCGCGAATTTGATAGGTTTTGTTTTTATCAATAATTTCATTGGAAATAGGTTAACATTGTGATCATAGTAAAACAATTGATTGAGAAATTATTGTATTATTTATTATCATTGTCTTGTATTTCATTCACTATATTACGCATATCCGATTTTCCAATAACCGGTTCAGATTAGATGACTTGTTTGATCAAGCCTAAAACTTACGCTTACCATAGTTTTTCATTCGCTTTTAAAACAGTATTTTTACTTTTTTGTCATCTAACACACATATATACTCATCTTCATTCGTTCTCATCTCAAACTTAGTTGTAAAAAGTTGCATCCTTGACATACGAACTTTCGATGTGCCTTCATGTACAGTTTTAAAAATCTCCCAAGCTTCTTTTTCTTCAGAACATGTGTTGATCAGCCTGGACATGTTCTTGTCCACACCATTGAAAATAAAATTCAAAGTCTTGGAGTTTCCAAGAGCTTCATCATCTTCAGCATCAGTCCAATCACCTTCTGGTTTCAAACTGGTTTTACCATCTTCAGAAATAATCACTAGATGTTTTCATCTTTTTATCACAATTTTCCATGCTTTTTTTCCATGAGTTTGAGAAAGGAAATCATCATAGACTTCCAATAATAATAGTTGGTGTCATTCAAAAAATGTAGTTTGTTGACTAATTCTTCATATTTCATTGTTCTCATTTGAGCAAAATTTATCTTCTGTGGAGCTCACCCAACATGCTATGGTGAATGCTCTAATACCAATTGAAGTTTTGTTCCTTAGGGGACATATGTATAACGTGATGTCCTGCACAACTGGTTCAACAAGTCAAACTATAATCACCAAAATTAACACGCTCTAACTTGTAAAAGATGATGGAGTAGAAAAGCAATAAAGAACATAATAATTGGTAACCGAGTTCGATGTAACAACACCTACGTCTTGAGGGTTAGGCTTCCAACCCAAGAAAGGAATTCATTATTAGTAGTTTAGTACACTTAGTCATATAGGAACAACAAGCTCGTGTTATTAAACGCCTCTTCCTAAAACTATCCAATAACTTTCTAATTAGTTTTCCCCTAAGTATGAGTACCCGTCTAACTTTATCTCAATAACTAAAGTCTAGTGATCAACTTCACTTAACAATGTCGAATATTGATATACAACTCAACTAGATAAAGTTACAACAATGCCAAGTTACTATAACATAATATGGTGTACATACAATATTAACAAGGACTCAAATAAACCGTAACACTCTAAAAATCTTCAATGAATATTGCTTGCTTTCCAATGCAGGTTTGAACTCCTTATATTTAAATTCTGGACTTTTATCCTTGCATATTTGATCTGACTTCATCTAGAATAGTTGCATAATTAGTTGGATATGATTTGGTCCATAAATCTCTCCAACAAAAATATATGATTTGGTTAGTTTTAAATTCAAATTTAAATCTCTATTTGATCTTCACAGTTGTCCAACAAATCATATAATCATATTATTAAATAAAAGCAATAAAATCTAACTGAATCTTCTAAAAAAAAATCATTCCAAAATGCAGCATTATGGCCTATTGAGCAAGGACTGGTTGTTGTACCTAAATAATGTGACGTCGTGTTCAGCATGTGTCCCCTCTGCGCCAGAACACGGCTCGAAATAGCTGAACAATCTTAAACACTTCTCTATATTATTGTTTTATATAATGTAGCGAATCCAAAAAGGAACAACATAACTCTCTTTTGTTTGGCATAAAATCAAACATCATAAGGAGTCTTAGAATGTACAAACATAATAGAGGAAACATTTTTCTTTATTTCAATCAATTTGTCATGTGAAGGATGCCCAAGTCTCAAATGCCATATGTTACAATTATTTTTCTGTCCTAAATGTAGATGCTTAATAGAATTGATACAATTTTATGGACCAAAGGAGTAGGTATTTGCATGAGGATCATCGTAATATGATGGTGTGTGTAAGAGGGTAAATAATAGATGAGTGAGAATGTACAATTCATCTCTCAATTCAGTTGCATCAATCATCTTATTGGAGTAAGTATTATGTATCAAGCAATTTGAATTATCGAAAATTAGTTGATATTTAATGTTTTAAATCATTTTAGGTACTTATATGAGGTTAAAAGAGAACTTAGGCATGTATAAAACACTGTTTAAATGATATTGGGGTCAGAGAAAATAGTCGTTGGAAAATTGGTAGTAACTAAATAACCATTTGATCAGTTGCACCAGTGTCTAAAATAAAGGATTCAAGCTTAATTATGTTGGAAAATTGTAGATAATACTTGTTTGGGGGCCAGATTTGGTGGTGGTGTGGTTCACATTATGAGAAGTCAATTGTGATGATTGTTGAAGTAATGATAATGTAACTTTGTGCTGATTAGGAATGAAAGCTAATATACTGGAATATTACTCATTTAAACCCTTCAAGAATATGATAACTTGATCATAATCTTTGTAACCTTGAATTTTGTCAATGGATTGACAAGAAATGGCACATTCACAAGCGGTAACGGAGTGAACATTATCTAATTCTTGCCAAAGCAGTTTCAATTTTGTGTAATATGAAGAGATGGAGCAATCACCTTTTTTCAAAGTATAAATATCTTCTTGAATATCTAAGATTCTCAATATATCACCATGATAAAATCTATCTTTCAAATCCTCCCAAATGCTGGATGTAGTTTCCATCCACAAGATGCTCTGAGAAATTTGAAATTCGACTGAATTATTTAGCCATGTCAAGATCATAGTGTTGCACCTATCCCAAGTTATTGAATCACGACCTTAATCTGATGGTATTGTTATGGTGTGATGAAGTGTGACCATTGTTAGTGCTAAATGAACTTTCAACGGACTTTGTTGAAAAGCTTAATGGAGACGAATGAAAGGGAAAGATAACGAATTTTGTGAAGTAAAGCGAGGAAATCAAGTCAATAATACTATGCGAAAGCTCAAAAAGATGAACATCATTATAGAAGAATGAGAGAAATCAATGTAGAAAGGAATTGCATTTCCCAAATCTAAAATCTATTATGCTATTATATTGACTACATTTGATGTAATGAGTTAGTTTCATTTCAAGAATACAAAGAAGAATGAAGCTTTAAAGCCTATATTCAAGAGATTTTGATTAAGCATAAGAGATGTTCAAACGTCTCAGAGAAATTGAGGAAGAACGAAGCAGAAAACCACTATTTATTGATTCCTTTTTATCTAATCAAAACAGAAAGAATAATAGGTGAAACAATAATTTGACTACATTGATACAAACCGTGCGCTTACGGCGTATCAGCGTTGGAGTATTCTATCCTATGCATTCTTGATAGCAGCAGACCTTGCTTTCAGATTCAGAAAGATTCCCCTGATGCAAGAAAGGAAATCAGAGGTACATAAAATAGTTCATACTTCACATGTTTCCAATCAAAAAAGCTTACTAAACATGCATGATACTATATGTCAGGTAATTTCATAAAAGCAACATTTCAAGATTGAAAGTGTTGAACTGGTGTTTGTATCAAAGAGAGTTAATTGAGACTTAAAGTGAGTTGAATATAAAACCTTTTGTAATGTATATTTCATTCCTATATCTCATAGTTACAAGTGATGCTTATTCATTAATTTTGGAGCAAATGAGAGAGGAAACTCACCAGCATGAAGCAACAAAGCTGTGAAATAAAACACGGAACTGCAAAGGTATATACTGGTAATTCACCCAACCAACGACAGGCCAAAACTGCGTGTTTTATAAACTAATTAGTTACGCCTTCCATAAACTTACCATTCAAATTGTTTCATTGGCCAAACCAAACAGGAGAAGAGTGTTGACAATTTTCATACCTTCCACGCGGTCGTCTGGACAGAAGGGTAGTCGTTTTTTACTTTGTTCATTACTAGATTCCAAGGTCTTCCTGCAAACCAACCTCACTTTAATTCTATAAAAATGTTTTATAATCTTCCGTTCATCATATTAAGGATATCTTCGATAAAATGACTAGTTTCAAATTACAAAATAATACCGCAAAACTTTGAGGGTCTCTGATATTATTAACTGACAAGTTTCATCATTATTGCTATCCTGAATAACTGCATGAATGTAACACATACCTTCTATGACCAAGCCATAATACATCATGAAGATAAAGTTGTTCCATGGAGCACTAGTTATTTGTTCAAGAATTACCTAGTAATAGGACATTTCATTCATTATAACCTAATAAAACAAAAAATATTATCACTATAAATTAAGGGACAGAAAAAGTTAACCATATACCTTGTTAGCAACAGTTTCATTGCCCTTCTTCCCCTTGAAAAGTGTATCCATCAATTTATGAAAAAAATGTCCAAAGGGTCCAGAATAAGCAAAACCATAAAGCTGCAAAAATAATTTCATTTTTAAATTCCCACATACCTTCAAAATTCAACTACATTCAAACTATAATTACAAACAGTTTTTAATTCTAATAGCCATATATACCATGAAAAGAAGAATCCTTCTGAGTTGAAGCTTCTTAGCTCCATAAATTTTCTGTGCCATAGCATCACTAAAACCAGCTAGAACTGATGCAGTAATTGCCTACCATAACAACACATACACAAACTTTTAATTTTCAACAACCCCATTAGATCCTTGAAAATAAAAAATAATGGATGAAACACAGACATTGAAAATACGACAACGACTGTGACACGTCCACATTAATAATAATTAATAAATAATGAATTGATCATAATACAAGTGTCAATGTCCAGACACACATTTTTTCAGTAACACACATTTTCAGAGACGTGAGTGCTACACGGAATAAAAAAGAAGAAGAAACCTTGGTTCTTAGAGGATGAAGCTGAAGCTGCAAGAGATATTTCTTCCAAGTATTGTTAACTATGTCGGACATGGTGATTGATCAACCCCTGATCGTGTCTGTCTTCGAGATTGTTTTTTTTTTTTTTGTTATGGCGATGACATGTAGGAAAATGGAAATTTTGACAACATATGAATGACATAAAGATCCTCTCTATTTTTTATTAGAAAATGATGGATCTAATTAAAGAGATATACATACAAAAATTAAATAGTTTGTTTCATAATTAAATGAAAGAAGACTTTAAATGTACATCTTAGCAATGGTATAAACATATTTATGTTTCTATGAAGGGACTTTGTGAGAAGATAAAAAATAGGTTAGGTTTAAATACGTTGATCCATATAAATATACTATTTGTCCGTTTTAATTTTACGGTAGTTTTGATTCAAAAAGAGATTCTGGGTTTGAATCATCAATTTTATTTGATTGGTTTTGTTTTTTTTTTTTTTTTTTTTTTTTTTTTACTTTCTATTTTTAACCTTTTGTTTTATTCTTTACTAAATTTAGTTTATATTAAAATGGGTCGATTTAATATATATTTGTATTTGCATATTTGTAAAGGGTTTATTGGAGGCGACATGAGAGATAATTGATGTAGCATCTCACCCGCAATGTTCTCCTAATCGCTCATATCCTAGATCGAGCGTCCATTTACGGAATGCGATACCATTTCCTCGAATACATCACCTATTTTCAGGGAGACTCGCTAGAAGTATGCAAATGTGGGAATTGAAGTGTCTATGATCCATAACAGTGTGGAAGAAGTCAAGGGAAATTAACCACGCTTTCTTGAATAACAAGGGATTAATTGTCCACTCCCACATCCTCTTGAAAGTGGTTGCTATTCTCAAAAGGCATAGGATCCATGTCTAGTGTAGCTATAAATATCTCAACCTTAAAGTTGAGAAGGAAAATCTCACATCCACACAAATAATAAATACATAGAACCTTTCATATTCCTACGTGAGTTAGCTCTAAAGCCTACAACAAACCCTAAACACCATTTACAACCCTTAATCATTAGAGGTTGTCACATATTACACTTTTAGCAAATACAATTTGCGTCCATCATGGCTCTGGTAAAATTGACTTGGGTCACCATTACAACATTCAACCAGATTGATGCCCCCACGTTCAACCTTTATGTTCATCATGGTGAACAAAAAGATAACAACTTCGGCCAGCGAAGAATTCGAAGGCGAGGAAAGTTTTTTATACCACAGCTTGACTTCATCATGGTGACCAAGTTTTTTATACCACAGCTTGACTTCATCTTCCTTGGACATCATACATGTGGAGGAACAAGTAATTGCTTGAGGTTTCCATAAGTAGCAATTATCCTTAGACATGTCTCCTCTCATCAACACTTTATTCTCCCCATTAGTGACCACATATTCAGACTTAGTGAAATTCAATTTAAAACCTTGATCACATAACTGACTAATACTTATTAAATTAGCATTAAGACCTTTTACAAGAAGGACATTATCAAGCATAGGGAGTCCCTCACAGGCTAGTCTTCCCACTCCTTTGACTTCTCTTTTGGCACCATCTCTAAAAGTGATATAACTAGTCGTGTGGGTCTTTATTGAAGGTGTGAGGAAAACTCAAGAAAATGGGGTTTGAATTAGGTTTTATTTTCTTGTAATTCTTTCACTTCTAAGAATTATTCGTTGAACAATGCTTTTGATTGTTAATTCTAACTAACGCTTCTAAATAAATTCAGAAAACATAAACTCTAAAGCATAGGCAAAAGTAAAGAACACGCTATATATCCTAGTTCAATTGAGAAACCCCCAAGCTAATACAATCCACCGTTTCGAGGTGATTTCGCCTTGAACTCAAGGACTTAATCCACTATAATCAATTTGATTACAATCGTACGGGCAACTGTCGTTGACTAACATCCAATGAAACGTGCAGGGATTCAAACCAGATATAACGTTCATTAACCCAACAAAATCGGATTCTCCATAATCTTCTGTCAGGATTTCCTTCCAATGATATCCATCAGTGATCTCAGAAGGTTGACCTTCACTCAGTCCCCTTTGAGATATGACTACCATTGAACCAATATAATCTACTACCAGGATTTTATCTATGACGGTCGCAGCCAAAGTCTTCTCAAGTCTTCTGATCTCACTCGATCACTTGAGGAACCAACCAATTCTAAACAGAATTTTTTTTTGGAGATTACATGAGTGCTTCTTATCAAGCATATTACTCCTAATTTAAGTACATTTTGTTTGATACAATTCTAAGCAAAAACTCTTGTGTATAAACAATTTACATGAAGATCTTAAGAAATAACACAATCTGAGAAAAAACTCTTGTGTTTTACATATTCCTACAAATATGAATCAAATCTAAGTTAAGTATGGCATCTTGTAGTCTTCTTGTATTCATCTTCTTTGTTGCGCAATCTATGAGCAACAACTCCTTGCTTCTTCATAATTCTGTCAAGATGTATATGATTAATGATTTGAATTACATCATGAAGAATTCTTCATCTTTCTTCATTAAGCAAGATACGAGCAACAACTCCTTGCTTTTTCATGATTCTTCCAAGATGTATATGATGGTAGATTGAATAACATCTTATAGAATTCTTCATATTATTATAGTGGATGATAGCTTTTTGGTTATGTTCTAATAATGATAGCTTTTATTTTTAACATTGAACATCAACAACCTGTGACTTGCAACTTGCAGATTTTAGCACCCAGCCAAACAGCCTACAACAAGCTCATCAACAATTTAAACATACAATTATTTTCTTATATAGCCAAGCAAAATAGATCCATTGGCTATTTGAAAAAGAGTCGTTACTAATAGTACTGCTACGTCCTTATATCTTCCACACTTCAAGTTAATGGAGAGGTAGTGGCATAAAGCTTTTCGTACTGTGTACTATTGTATCATGTTACCGTTATATTCTTTCCTTTTGCACTTTAAAGGATTCTGCGGGTATGAGTTTAGAAGTGGGAACATATCATTAGGTCTTCAGAACTTTAAGTTTTCAAAGTCTTCATAACTGCGTCTTCATAGTCTTCAACACTTGGTTGTGAGAACCCGTTATAGAGAATCTTTGGATCAGAAGAGCTTCATGTCTTCACAGTCTTAAGAGTTAAGTCTTTAGAGTCTTCAGCGCTTGGTCTTGAGAACCTGTTGTAGATAACCTTGGACCTTTAAAACTTTAAGTCTTTGGAATCTTCATACCTTCTGTCTTTAGAATCTTTAGCACTTGGTTCTTTAAGAATCCTTATCTTCAGAACCTTGTTATTAGAAGCATAAAGTCTTCAGCATCTGGACTTCAGTTAGAAATGTTGTCTTCAGATCTTTTAACTTTGTCTTCTTTAGAATAAGTTGTCTTTTAGAAACTAAGTTTTTAGAATCTGGACTTCAGTAGAAACTTCATCTTCAGATCTTCTAACTTTGTTTCTTTGAAGCACAATGTCTTTTATAAACATGAGTCTCCAGCATCTGGACGTAAGTAACAACTTCTGTCTTCAAATCTTCTGACTAGTTTCCTTATAATATGTTGTCTTTAGAAGATTGAGTCTTCAGCATCTGGACATAAGTAACAACTTCTATCTTCAGATCTTTTGACTGGTTTCTTCAGACAAATATCATGGCTTACACTTCAGAATCTTCTGAAGTGTCTTGCTACTGTTCAACAGAAATTATGTAGCGTAGAAGAGGACTTAATTCTCTTCTAATGTCTTGGCCACGCCATCCATCAGAAGCATAACCTGTTTGTTAAGTACTCAACAATAACAAACATTAGTACAACAAAATTGTTCATACAATCATAATCATTTGTTATCATCAAAACTCAGAGATAATAATGTAGAACCAAATCTTATTCTTAAATTTATGTCCACCAAGAAGTTCTTCACTTTTGCCATATGCTAGAACATCCACTGTCAAAATACCAATCTTCTCTAGATGGGGCTTTAAGAGAGGTATGAGCTATGAAACTAGTGACATCATCTTTCACTTTCCATTCCTTTCTAGTTTTAATCCTTACATGATTAACCCTAGATTGAGGTGAATATTTTAGATAATCATATAATTTGTAACATAATGGTTTTATGTGGCCATAATTCCCATAATGATTACATTTCCAAGACTAGTTCTTGGTTCTGATCTGAGTTTCATGATACCAAGAAGGATATTGTAACATTTAGTCATACATTTGGATCTTATCCTTCACTTTAACAGAAACCAATTTCATTATACAATTCTTTCTTTTATTCTTCAAGGTCTGATACTTGAACCTTATCCCACTAGATATTCTACCTCCTTCCATATCTTGAAGAATTTAATCCAACACATCAGATCTATTATTTAACATCCGTATGGACTTGGCCATGTATTCATGTTTTGATGTTAACAATGTCACGTTATCCTATAGATTAGAGATATCAGCTTGGCATTCCTCCTTTTTATCCCGCAGCTGAGCTATGATTTCCTCCTATTTTTTCCTAGATGACATGCTTCTTCACTTTGATGCACAGTTCTTTGTAAGCAGCATTTAGTTCATCATAAGACATTTCTTCAACATATAAGTCTTCATTAGAGTCCCATATTCCAGCTAAGGCAGTTACAAGCTTATCATATTCACTCTCAGGTTCATTTTTACAGGTATCATTATCTGACCATGAAATAAACATCCACTTGTGTTATTTCTTGAGATATGTAGGACATTATGACCTAATGTGACCAAATCCTTCACATTCAAAACATTAAATACCTCTATCTTGATTAGACTTCTCTTCAATTCTGGTTTTTCTCTGATAATCATAGTTCTTATTGATGTCAGATGATATGTTCTTGACATTAGGTCTTGCCCTTTTGTCCATTATTTTTAGCACCTTGATGAATTGCTTCCCAAGTAATATAATGGCATTTGACATCCCCTCCTCTGTATCCAGGTCAAATTGTCCCTCTTTATCTTCAGTGTTGGAAAAAAGATATGATCTTGTTCTTCTTTTCATATTGGTCACTAATATCCAATTCAAATGTTTGAAGTGACCCAACAAGTTCATCCAATTTCATGCTGTTGATGTCTTGGGCTTCTTCTATGGTTGTTTTCTTCATGTCAACTCTCTTACATATAGACCTCAATTTTTTCTAACCAGCTTTTCTTATGACATTTTCCCCCAAGGAACTAGATTAGTTTTCTATTTCAATAATATTCATGTGAAAATCATGAATGTTCTCATCATATTTTATCTTTAAATTCTCAAATTTGGTGGTGAGAAACTGAAGTCAAGACATCTTCACTTTAGATGTGCCTTCATGAGTGGTTATGAGAATTTCCAAAGCATTTTTGGCCATATTACATGTGTTTATTAATTTGTATATGTTTTTATCAACTCCATTTAATCGAGCATTCAATGCTTTTGAATTTCCAAGAGTAAACTCATTCTAATCTTTAGACCAAGCCTCTTCTGGTTTATGTTTTAACCGGTTTTAAAATGAGAGTGGCCACCACTAATTTTTATCCTGGGGAAGGGAATATAATGGATAATCCTAATTTGATCAGAGATTCTAAGTTGTTGACTCGTTTTTAGACGAATGGAAGGTGTTAGGCACCCCTTATCCTAGGGTTTAGACTTACGGTTTAAGAAATAGAGTTTTAATTTTAATTAGAGGAACTCGCCACGATTTTAAGTCGTATGCCTACATATCCTCTTATGAGGAATCAAAGTCCCAATTCATATTTCTTAGTTGTTGGTTATTTCTTTTTATAGATTACGGAAATATCTCAAATTAATCTTTGAACCAAGTCTAGGTTTGTAAATCATGGAGTTATTTAGACGAAGTTCGTAGATAATGGGAAATATCTCCTTAATCCTTTTTGAAAATGTATAAGGTTTGAATTAGGTTAGTGAAAATTATTAGTAATTTGATTGGTTAGATATTTTCAAACATATAAAAAATATAAGAAAAATATTTTTTAATGCATGAGGAAAAAATAATTTTAATACAATTAAAATATTGAATGAGTTAGTAAAAGAATTTGATTTAATAAAATTAATAAATTTAGAATTTATTATAAATATAAAAAATATAAATAGAAGAAAAAAATATAGTTAAAAAAATAAATGAATTAATTTTTATTATTAAACGCAGGGGAGTGTATTTTTTAGTTAGTTAGTTAGTTAGTAAAAGACTGGGGGTATGAATAGTAAGGCACTAAATTTAGATATTGAATTTGGGCCCATAATGCAGGGGGTGTAAGTTTGTACGTAGTAGCGAATCTGAGAGGTTGGTTTAGCAAGGGCTCAAGTCAAGATATTGGACTTGACCCAATAGCGCATGAGGGGTGTTGTTTTATGTTGGGGAAGTAATTTGAGGGGTGCAGGAATTAAGGACCAGACCCAAAATAGAATTTGTTCGAGGCCTAGTGGACAGAGTGTGGGTGAGTGTTGAGAGTTATGGCAGAAGCGCATTTGAGGAACGTCTGATGATAATCAAAGGACAGAGGATGAAGGGGCACTATAAGAGGGCCTTATAGGATCAGAGGGCGTTTATAAAACAAACTTCATGGATGAAGGCCCATTTTCTCTTCTCTCTCTCTCTCTACAACAAACGACCCCTTTGTGTTTTTTAGAGAGAGAAAGGCTTTGCCTCTCTCTAGAAACCCGGCGATTGGAAACTGCTTCTTCCTTTGACACCACGGGCCGGAAATTGCTTTCGTTGGCGGCTGCTCTAAGGCACCACCATCTTCAAACAAACCACTTTCTAGGTTCATATGAACCCTAAGGGTTCGTGAAGAACCCTGACCCCAAAACCCAAAAACCTTTAATGATGATGAACCCTAACCCATATTAGTATAAACCCTAAGAACCCTAACATCAAAACCTAATAACCCTAACCCTAACCCTAGAACAAAGCCCAAAAAACCATTATTCCAATCGAAATCCAGAAAACAACAATCAATCAACAACCATAATTTTAAACCAAGCTAAGTGTTAGGCTTATCGTGCGATGCAGTGAATCTTGTCGTATCAATTCATCTTCTAACTTTCCGGTTCGCTTCTCTAATCTCTTTCTCCTCCTCCCTGTTTTACAAGTATTAAGAATGATGGAAGCGTGATGGTGGCAATGTCTTGAAGCAACACAAATCTAGGGTTTCAGAATGTCATACCCTAATTTTTTACCTAAGATCCCATTTTCATATGCATTTTATACAAAAGTCAAGGTCACGAAATACAGTTGGTTTTAACCTCTCACCTTCGAGCATTACCTATTCAAAGTTTGACAAGTGTTTTGAACATTTTTAACCTATGTATCACTAACTTCTAATCGCATACAAAGGTGTATGTTTGTGTTTTCTTTTGTTTCATGTGCACAGACAGGTCTGAATCAAGAGCATCATGTGTCGTGCCTCAATTAGGGTTTTGAGTCTCCCAAACCAGAAGTACGATTGATTGTGGATTCTCGAAGACCGATTCATCAAGGCACAACCTCTAATCTCAGAGCATAGAGTCTCAAGCATCGTTCAATCTCATTTTGATCAAAGATGACTTTTAGAACTTCAGAGGATCGTATGTTTATTTCCACACCTTGTTTGACAAGTAGTCTCAAGCTTCTCCAAAACGTCCTCAAAGCATAGTCAAGATTTCATCATCATTGGTTCACATGTGCATCAATGCGTCTTAGAATGCAAGAAAAGATCAGGCTATGTGAGACAATTTAAAGCACTTCGACCAAAAGTCAACTTTTGCAAGATCAAGTTCAAACTATCATAACTTCTTCATTATTTAATATTTTTAGTGGTTCTTTTTTGCGTATGACTCTCCTTGACGTCATCTCCCACTTCTCTTTACAATTCAAGAGATGATGGTGTTCGGAGGATCATCGAAAATTTGAATACTTTAGAGGTCATTTTGCAAATTTGACCTAATCTCAAGAAACTCTTGTCCAACTTTCGAGGATCATAACTTCTTCTATTCTCGACATCTTGAGGTGATTCTTTTTGCACATTGTCATGAGTGATGTCACCTACAAGTTCTCTTCAAATATTGAAAGTTAATTGTACATGAAAATTATTGAATCGTTGTAGGTCATTTTTTTGACTTAGAATGTTCCTAACTTCTAATTTCAATTCATGCTCGTAATCATTTTCTCAAGATTTTGATTCTTATGTTGATACTATTCGGGGATTATTTGATTGGTTGTCGCTTGAGTTTGAGTGTTGGTGATTATTGGAATAAAGTGGAATCTTTGACCAAAGTTCTTAAAGCACCATTTGGTCAATTAAATACTATTGGCTTGTATGGCAAATTACCATGAATCGAAGATTTGAGTTAGGGTCTCATTGGAAATGATTTGGAGATTCACTCGCGAGATGCCATTAAACTCAATTTAATTCAAGGTTTCAAAGACACTCATCCTTTTTAGCCATGATTCAATTGTCCATTTTTAAGTTCAAAACTTCATTCATGGGGATAAATTTAAGTCATGTATCATAATTGATTTGAGATTGCAAGGCATGTGCTATAAACCATTCATCCAAATGCAAGGTTCAATTTGGTGCGTTATTTCAAGTTTATTCAAGAATGGATCAAGACTCCATTCTAATATCAGTCAAGATTCATACAAGCACACAAAAGATAAATATTTTCACTCGTGATTCAAAGTTAACAACATTTTTTATCAAAAGTGATTTGTATTCAAGAATCATTCAAGAGACTTCAAATTTATTCAAAATTCAACTTCATTCATCATTCACGCGCTTCAAATTCAAAGACAACTTTCGATACAAATTTTAAATGGAATCAATTTTAAATATTAGGAGTTTTCTCTTGATATTTCAAGATTGATCTTCAAAGGATTACAAAACTACAAGAACCATCTAAGTTATTTGATCAATTTCAAATCATCACCATTACAACTTTATTGTTTACATAAAGACTTATACAAAATAGACAAGACCTAAACCTATCAAGAACTTTTGCCTTAGACCTAATCCTAAGTCCTCTTAAAGTGTTATCTCCATCCAAAAACAACCATGCACAAATGCAAAAGAAAGTCAAATTGTGACCTTTCCTTGTCCAAAATCCTTGCTACTTTAAAACCTGTCTGCAAAATCAGTCCATAACAATGTTCTCTTGCTGCCCATTTTTAACCAGGCTGTTGCACAAGCAAAAAAGCAGTTCCTATCCCTAAACCTACTATACTTTTGTTGCTGCCCATAACCTGTAAAACTCTGCTATAATACAGTCCACAAATGCCCAATCACCTTGTCCAAAATCTGCACCATTAGCAATCCAAATCTGCACCTCACTAGTGGAAAAATTACACAAAGATGGTTAAAACAAAACCTGTATGAAAATGCCACAGATCAGCACATCAAATCTGTTCAAAGACTCACCAATTTTCCCCCCAAAACCGTACTCTGTTCCATTATAAAGGGGAGACGACTGATATTAAAGAATAATGAATATTCAAGTTCTTGCAATGTGATAGCCTCTTCTCTATTTAGTTTTTACAATAGAAAACTTGAAATATGATTAGCAAGCGAAATATCCTAATTAATCAAAGATTAAATAGAATCAATGCGCTGGTAGATACCGGCAAAGTACCAGAATCTACGCGCTGGTATGCAACCCCCTAAAAATGCAATTTTATTTCCTCGGATTGTTATCTGAACCCCTAAAAGTTGTAGTTTTAGCTGCTAATGAAGCATATAAGGACTTAAGATATAAGCTCATGCAAGGAGAGCTAAAGATTTAGTTTTTATTCATACAAATTTTTGTCTTCTCTCGAGAAAGTGTAAGACTTATAACGAAGTTGGAACAAACATGTGACATATTGGTGGAAATGAATAGGTTCTATTTTATGGAGTTGGTATTATTAAAGTTCTTAGTCTTTCTTTCGATTAACTGAAATTAGAATAACAGTAACATTTCTTATCTCTAAGAACTAATTCTACTGCTCAAGTTGTATCATTTGAGTTTTTATAAAAAAAACAACTGCTAACAATAACAAAGACATTATTGACATGAAAATAAAGAAACTACAAAATATGGTTCATACATGTCATATGAAATTGTGAAAGGAATAACTAAACTCGACTAAATATAGTTCAAGAATCGATTTTCATATACCGCTGCTATCCAAATTTTCAACCATCATATTTATTAGCCTAACGATTCCAAAACCATATTCATTGCTCATGTGACCATATACAAGGATGGACAATTCAATCTTACAAGTATTATAAGACACAGTACACTGTCCAACTTCTAAAATAGACACAGTATGCTCGCTAAACTGAAAGATGAAAACATCGAAAAGAGGTGAGGACAATAACAACTTCTTAACAAACTTCTTAACAAAAACTTCTTAACAGCAAGAACAACAGCAAGAACAATGTAGAAAACAACAACAATAACAACAACAATATAGAAAACAACAACAATGTACAACAAGAACAATGTTACAACAGCAAGAATGACGTACCTGAACTACGGAGGTCTACGGCGGTCAATAACTTCTTCGTTTTCGTCAGCAAGAACAATGTTACAACTTTTTCGTTTTCGTCGGAGAAGAAACGGTCGGAGAAGAAACGATTAGGAACGGTCGAAGAAGAATCAGTCGGAGAAGAAACAGCCGGTCGGAGAAGAAACGGTCGCGAAGAAGAAGACAACGATTAGAAATGAATGAATAGGGTTCTGAAAATTTTATATTTTAATTTTATAATTTGACCTAAGACATCGCTTTTTAAAAACGCTTTCTATCATACAAGATCTAGCAGCGCTTTCACGAGAAAGCGCTTTCTTAAATGGGGAAATTTTATATTTTAATTTTATAATTTGACCTAAACCAGCGTTCTTTAAAAGCGCTTTCTATCATACAAGATCTAGCAACGCTTTCACGATAAAACGCTTTCTTAAGTGGGACGAATTTAAGGCCTTTAGCAGCCCTTTTTAAAACGCTTTCTAAAGGCTGTCTCTAGCAGCGCTTTTTTTTAGCGAATTTTTTAAAAGACCTACAACAACGTTTTCTCATTAAAGCGCTGTCTTTTTGGTGATGCCAAAAGTCAATTTTAGCGTAGTGTTTGATCCTATCATAAGAATGCATGAGTATGTATGATGAAGCATAAGCCATGTAAAGTAAAGTGAAGAGGGTAAATTTTAGGGTACAACACTGCTTCTTTGACATGTGCTTCATACGCCTTTGCCCGAGGATCAATTGCTCTTGGTTTTGGCACTCTAAGAGAGAGGAGAAGGGATACCGTAAATCCACATATCTCTTATAAATCTAACATTTCTTTCATTTCTAATCACTGAATCAACCAAACTCTAATACCACTTTTTAGAAAAGTCCTAAGATCGAGGTTCGAAAGTATTAATGGGTCAAACTTCAAAGTTACAAAAAACCTTGACACCACGTACCCACCATAAACTTTAAAATAATGGAAATATGAATCACGTCTATTCAAGTCGATGTGGTACTTTAGCACTTTCACACTTGAAACCCAACAATAAAGATTGTAATGTCGTAAAGAACTTAACTCCTTCCATTATTTTGTAACGAAACCAAGTTTAAATAATATGCAAAAGGGGCACAAGCATTATCAATGAGACCATGACAATTTGATAAACTGGCAAGTAAACCAACAACTCACATTTTCACTATTGCACCAATTTAGTTCCACAGTCATAGCAAACAAAAGTAAGAATAGTCTAACTTCAATATGGCCTATAAATTATCATGAATGATCCCCTATTATAACAAGAATGGGAGATTTCTGATCCCAAAATTGTTGAAGAGTATTCTATCCTAGGCCTTCTTGATAGCACCAGACCTTGCTTTCAGATTTAGAAAGATGGCCCTGAAGCAAGAAAGGAAACAGAGTTACAAAAATACGTTACACTATAAAAATCATTTTTAAGAAGTTGGAAGATAGAGAAACTCACCAGCATGAAGCAACAAAGCTGTGAAATAAAACACGGAACTGCAAAGGCATATACTGGTAATTCACCCAACCAACGACAGGCCAAAACTGCGTGTTTTATAAACTAATTAGTTACGCCTTCCATAAACTTACCATTCAAATTGTTCCATTGGCCAAACCAAACAGGAGAAAAGTGTTGAGATTTACATACCTTCCACGCGGTCAACTGGACCGAAGGGTAGTTGTTTTTTACATTGTTCATTACTAGATTCCAAGGTCTTCCTGCAAACCAACCTCACTTTAATTCTATAAAATGGTTTATAATCTGCTGTTCATCAAATTAAGGATATGTTCGATAAAAAAACTAGTTTTGCACCGAACAATGGGATAGTAGGTCTAAATTTTCTATTGCAACAAATTGTTGATCAATAAACCATGTCAACTTATGAATAAAGATAATTTTGAATCTGTTACATATTGATCTAGAAATATTGATAAATTTGAATTTTACATATACTAACTTCAGCCACAACATGATAGTAGCAGAAGAACCATAGTTATGAATCATGCAGCAACAATGATCAACATCCTGCAATTACGGAATAAATATTACAGGAATGCCAACAATGCATTTCCTCCTATTGGTTGAAATTCCAATGGGTCCTACTATTTTCAAAATGAGTTCCACCAACTTTATATAGGTTCCAGATAAATCTTGGTGGGATCCTTATGAATTTCAATGAGCACTGGCATACGAATAGAAACCAACTAATATACAAAAGAAAATAGGAAAAATCTCTTTGAATTACAGAATGACATCGCAGAATTTCGAGGATCTGCACCTACCCTAATCTCAAATTAGTCACTTTCCAATATAATTCCAACTACCCTCTCATTCTCCTAATCAATTAATTTTTATTTAAACTTCAGTTACATATGACAGTTATTTTCATTAAAAACCGCGCACTAATATTAACTAACCAGATTCATTATTATTGCTATATTGAATAAGAGCATGAATCTAACACATACCTTCTATGACCAAGCCATAGTACATCATGAAGAAAAAGTTGTTCCATGGAGAACTAGTAATTTGTTCAAGAATCACCTAGAAATAGGATATTTCATTCATTAGTACCTAATAAAAACAAAGTATTATCCCTGTAAATTAAGGGACAGAGCAAGTTAACCATATACTACCTTTTTAGCAACAGTTTCATTGCCTTTCTTCCCCTTAAAAAGTGTATCCATCAATTTATGGAGAAAATGTCCAAATGGTCCTGAATAGGCAAAACCATAGAGCTGCAAAACAATTTAATTTTTAAATTCCCATATACCTTAATCATGAAAAAATAAATAGAGTTTCTATCTAATTATAGTTTAACCATTATAATTATTTTATGAGAATCTATTTAACCACGGGTTAACTTTGACAAATTGAAGTCCAGGGCCTGTAGCGCCTAGCACGCCCTCAAAAACGACCATGATGATATAGTAATGAAATAAAAAAGAAGAAGCAATTGGAACAAGCATACCATGAAAAGAAGAATCCTTCTGAGTTGAAGCTTCTTAGCTCCAGAAATTTTCTGTGCCACAGCATCACTAAAACCAGCTAGAACTGATGCAGTAATTGCCTAACATAACAACAACACATACACACAAGTTTATAATTAATTTTCAACAGCCTCACTAGACTCTTCAAAAAAACAATTAATTTGAATATTATAATGAATCTTTTAGAAGTCAAAATATGAGAAAGAGTAAAAGAAAATGAAAAGAAGAAGGCACCTTGGTTCTTAAAGGATGAAGCTGAAGCTGCAAGAGATATTTCTTCCAAGCATCTTTAACTATGTCGGACATGGTGATTGATCAACCACGAGATTGTATTATTTGTTATTTTGCGACCCTAATATATAATTAATGGAAAGGGTAGGTGGCAATATATGAGAAAAGATATAGACGTCAATCACGACTGTCACCTTTAATTAACAAGAACGTGTTCACTAGAAATAGCCATTTGTTTATTATGGCAATGATGATGGAGATTTTGGATATATATATATATATGAATGAGATAGAGATTCCATCTATTTTTTATTTTGAAAATAAGGGATTTACTTAGAGATATAGAAACAAAAATTGAATAGTTGATTTTATAATTAAATGAAGAAGATTTTAAATACATTTTAGCAATAGTAGAAACATGTATACGTTTCTATGACATCAGAGGTGATAATACACGACTTGTTTTTTTTAAGGGACTTAAGATAGAGAAGAATAAACGACTTATTTTATTATCCCTGATATTATAAAAACGTATGTATGTTTCTACTATTGCTAAGATGTATTTAGAATCTTTTTCATTTAATTATAAAATCAATTATTTAATTTTTGTTTCTATATCTCTAAGTAATTCCCTTATTTTCAAATAAAAAATAGATGGAATCTTTATCTCATTCGTATTATCCAAAATCTCCATCATCATTGCCATAATAAACAAATGGCTATTTCTGGTGAACACGTTCTTGTTAATAGAGTTGGGTGGATAAGTCCATCAAGTAGAAATTAGCATATTAATAAAAAAAAAATTATATTTTAATTATATTTTTCATTTATATTTTAAAATAATTTTTTATAAAATATTTTATTAATAAATTTTATTTCAAAAAATATTACATACATTCATAAATTAATGTATAAAATAAACTATCAAAAATTAAAATTATTATAATTATATAAAAAAAGAAGGACTTAAAGTGAGACAAACTAATCAAATAAATGCAGCAAATTTTGACGGAATAAGCGTTACGGATGTTGGTCTACAACAGTACAATGACGCAGTGTATAGGAATTGATTTCAGATTCATACAAAATTTTACGTACAAATTCTGTTTGATCCAAAGACCAAATCACTTAAGTAGTATAATATGATGGAAAAGGTAACCCCAGATTTCAAGCTCAAGAATTTCTTTGAACCACATGAACTAGTGCCATCGTCGATTTTAATTGTCATTGAGATCAAGAAGAATTACCAAAGAGGGGAGAGTCTCTCCTGCTAAACTTTTCCTGATCCACGATGCAGGTCGAGAAACAAAGAGACGACATGCATGTTGATGTTTGGCTTTTGAGACCACGAGAAAGTAGACATAATCCATAATACTACGTTAATCATAGCTGCCACCATAGAAAATCATGTTGTATCAAGCCTCCTAATCGAAGATGAAAATTCATGTAACCCAATGTACCTCGAGATATTTAGAAAATTGTCTTCGAAGGCAAGAACTAAAGTCGTGTGAAAATATGAACCTTTTAGCATTCAACGATTTCACCATTCGTTCGTGTGGAGGCATAGATTTAAAAGTTTCACTCAAAGAAGGATAGAATGAGATGAATGTATGTTTAGGCTTCTTGGTAGTTCCTTGTGAAAGAATTTTTAACAGCATCCTTGGGAGGCATTCCTAGCGACGTTTGACACGGTAGACTCCTTGGTTCATCTCAGGATGGAATATCACAATAATCTAAACAAACCAGTCACCATTGCCGCAGAACTGCACGAAGCACACGTTGTTTCCATGAAGCGATACTCAAAAGCCTTAACACTACCTCAGAAACACAAAAAAGATCTTGGGAGAAATCAATGTAGCCGACCTCGATGTCTGAGAAAATGAGGTTATTCACCCGCTTCACTCACTATAGCCAGATCGCAAGCCTTAAGAAATTTTTGGGACATTAAATTTGAAGTTATCAAACTCGAAGACAATCCTTCCATGTCACTGAAGATATGGGTCAGCCTCCCAACAAAGGTGAGGAAGGGTCTTATCGAATTCTTGAAGGAAAATGTAGATCTTTTCGCCATCTCAGCCTACAAAATGCCTGAGATAGATTCGAGTGTGGCATATCACAAGTTGAACATCGACCCCAAGGCTCGGTACGTATCCTAGCAAAGGAGGGGCCAATTTGCTAAGAATTCAAAGCAATTAGATTGTTCAAGGTCCGCTAGATGCTAAATTGATCTCCAATGTATGATATATTTAGTGGATTTCTAATGTCTTGTTAGTCAAAAAAGCTTCTGAAAAATGGAGAATATGTATCGACTACATATATCGTAATCAGACATGTCCTAAAGATTCATATCCACTGTCAAACATAGATAAGTTGATGGACAAATCAATCGAGTATAATTTTTTATTATTCATGGACGCATACTCCAGCTACAACCAAATACCCATGTATGAAACGGCTAGAGGAAAGACATACTTCATGATGGAGAAAACTAATTACCAATCTTGTTGAGTGACATGTGAAATCATCTGAAGATGACTCCGAAGATGAAGCTAATGTGGCACTGATGGAAAACACAGAAGCATCTGATTAAAAGATATGATTTTGATTCACTGTTTATCATTATTGTTAATTAAAATTATTCATAAGTGTTAATCTCTAGGGGGCTTGCAAACCTCACTTTGAAGAAGCTGAAAGAATTTTTATAGTATAAAACTCAGGGAAAGCTTACAATATTTTATAAAAAGTTGATTAGTCCAAGTAAAAATTGCTCATCAAAATACATGGGTTTGTCATCATCAAAAAGGAGAAGATTTTTGAAAAAAGTTTGGTTCTACAACTATCCTTGATTATTGATGATAACAAAGCATTGTATGTTTAGAGAACAATTTTACACTCTAACAATGCGTTAAGTGTGCAGACTTTGAACAAGCAAGAAACCGGATATAAAAGACTCTGGACAATGCTAGTTATAGACTTTGAACTTATGTAGAATCTGGGCTCTAGATTGAGTCCAAGATTCCGAAGGTTCTGAAGACAAGGTTCTGGAAGAACAAGTTCTAAAGATTCTGAAGACAAGGTTCTGGAAGAACAAGTTCTGAAGACTCTGAAGACTCTGAAGATAAGGTTATGGGAGAACAAGTTCTGAAGACTCTGGAGACAATATTCTGCAAGAACAAGTTCTGAAGACTTTAAAGACATAGGTTTTGAAGTTTCTCCTTGATGTTCTTGGTCCTTCTAAGCATGTTTCATCAACACACATCAGAAGCCTCTGAAGATTAGAAGATAAGATCAAAATAATTTACGTGAGTGAATAGCACATGATACAAAATCAATATTTCCACTACTCTAATTTTGTGGCGCAAGAACTATACTAAGGTACGATGTTGTCTACCACTCTCACTGATTATTACACAAGAAGACAGTAGAAATTTGGAATTCCTATTCTACCCTCAAACGGATCTTTCTTTGGCTATATAATGAAGACTTAGAAGAACAAAGAAACAACTTTTGCATCAGTGATAATAAACTCTATGCAAAATTCTCTAATTCGTTTATTATTTTGTAAAGAGCGGTGAAGTAAGGAACTTTTGTTCTGCTATTAATATTGTTGTGTTATTTCTGTGTATTTCAACTTGTGTAATCCGCTTTCTAAGAAGCATCCTTGTAAACACATTTTGTACTTCAACCTTAGAGTTGATAGTTCCTTGAGAGACTATAGTATAGTCAGAATTTCTCAAGAAGACATTGACAGTTAGTGTAACACCACTATTACAAATAATGTATCTAATGTCAGACGCGAAATGCATTTTGCCTCGGCATCTGAAGCGAGGTAAATAAAATCGTCATAAAAAGTATGGACTTATCACCTCGGCGTTTAAAACACTAAGGGGTATTTTAATAGCGTATGAGTTTGATCCACAAATTTTTATCATTTACAAAAACAAGCGTCTTTTTTTATCTCGATTTTCAAATAAAACCGATGGGTGATCATTTTTTTAATAAAAATTGTTACATTGTTTACCGGAAATATTTCATTTTTTTACACAGGAAAAAATTTTTGTCCATGAAGATCAAATACCAGGTTAGGTAAATCATATAATTTTAGGGTAGACCAAATGCTTGCTAAATCTTGATTGCAATGCTTGTTCAGCTGTCTTCTCTCTTTCTGAGTTTCTTTACTGCAGACTCATTTCATGAGCCTCCAAAGAAGCTTGAAGTTCTTCCAACTTCATCTCAGATAGATTCTTGGCCTCTTCGATTATTACAACAAAGTAATCAAAATCTGCAATTAGAGATCTTAATACCTCTTTTATCTTCTGCAGATCCGTTAATGCTTCACCACACGCCTTCATCTGGTTTGTTAGCATCACCACTCTTGAGAAATATGCTGAAATAGTTTCATCCTCTTTCATTTGCAGCATCTCATACTGCTTTCTCAGAGTCTGCAACGTTACTTTCTTCAATTTCTCATCTCCACCATACAAAGACTTCAGCTTTTCCCAAGCTTCTTTTGTTGTTTCTTCTTCGATTATCTTCTCAAACACATCACAATGCACACCCTGGTGAATCAAGAACATCGCCTTGTCATCTTTCTTCCTCTGATCTTTGTGCGCAACTTTCTGAGCTTCTGTAGCATCTTCCTCCAGTTGTGGCATTCCATCATTCACGATTTCTACAACATCTTGAAATCTGAAAATAACCTTCATTTATGTCACCCATCTTTGATAGTTTTCACCTTTGAAAACCGAAAGATTTGCTAGAAATTGTGTTGAGGTTGTTGATCCGTTTGCCATTAGATTCTCTCTGAATCGCAAACAAGCTCTTGATACCAATTTGTTGGAACAAAGGATTCAAGAAAGATGAATATAGTGAAAAACAAAAAGAAGAAGAAGAAGAAGAAGAGAGAGATTGTTGAGTTAGTTAGTGTAACTAACTCTTTAAAGCTGAATCTGTTATTTGTTATTGCAGTATATGTGGATTACAAGTGATACCCTATATATAAGCAACAAGTCCAGACTCAAATACAAACTAAAACTCAAATAGCAACTAACAAGAATTAACCGACTAACATTTAGACTTAATGAAATAATTAAACTCAAATCTAGAACACATTGCAATTGGAAATAGATCTCCATAAATTTAAGACTCCACCAAATTACTAACTTATAATTTGAATTGTTCTCTCCAAAATTGCAAATGCTTGGTCCTGTTTATTATGTTATAATGATACAAAATTAAAATCATATTTCTATCTAAAAGCTAAATATAATATTTTATTTGCTAGATGGCTAGTTATATGAACTGCAACATGAATATTAAAAAACTTCAACTTAGTCAAAAGAGTTGAAGTTCTTCTAAATCTTCACAAGTAGAAAGAATAATGGTTGGCAAATTATTCAAATGGCAGCAGTGCAACAGGTTATGCTGGTGAACAGGGTGGTGTGTGTGCACGTGCAACAAGTTATGATGGTGAACAACAAAAGAACTTTTAAATCTGAACATGAGTGGCTACCAAGGTTTTCTACCTGTTTTGGGAAAAAAAGAAAAAAATTCCATTTTTTACTGACACACTACTGATCAGTAACATGCTAAAATAACTTGTCGATTCTTCAAATTAGGAATCTGAGACAATGTTGAAGTAAATGGTCCAATCAATTAATTACTATTCAAAATCCCAAGAAACAAAAGACAAAAGAAAGATCTGTCACAATCTACTCCTAGAAAATTAGTATGATTTAAGGCGACAATAAATGTATTTTAGACCACGGTTAAAATGTGTTGCCACTAAAATTAAATAGAACACGGATAGGGCGCGTTTTTTTGTTGGAATTCATATAGGGTCCTATATTACTTTTAAAACCCTTGCTTATTCTTATTTTAAACTGCACTTTTTTATCCGTTGGCAAGTGTAGTTTGGAGTAAACTCAAAAATATTGTAGTATAATACATCTCGATGTCGACATGTATGTCAAGGGCTTATGTACATTCTAGAATGTATATGTCGAGTCGGGACCTATAGTCGGGTTAAGGAGGATGGCAAGAACGTGTAGATATGTGTGTACTTTCGGATAGTGTCTTCGGGACCAGAGGGCTAGGCCGCGTCCTATCTTCGAGTACCTACATCCGGTAATACTCTCCAGGACACAACCCAGCAGGATACGAAGAGTCATCGAGACGACTCGGCTGTAACTCCAGAAACGGTCACCAGCTATTAATCATCAGTCGTTACCCTGAGTTAATTGCATCAATGATGGCTGACGGCAGACATTTCAGACCAATGATAATGTGAGGAACTCCAATGAACGTCTTAAAGGAAGCTCCTGGATGTATTATGGAAGCTATTATAGGCGCTCCCGTAAGAGGGATAAAAAAAAAAAAATATTCTTGAAACAATACGCACTACTAGCGTAGCTCTCAAATTCTCAATCATACTTACAGAAATCTACTTTTGAGACTCTCCTTATTTATATAGGGAAGCTAACCGTTTAGTATTCCTACGCAATATAAAATATACTAAAATTAAATGGTATCATGTGATTGGTTAAAGGTACACTACTCAATTTTTTGTAAAAGGTACAAAAGTTGTCCCATTTATTTTTTCCTAAAAATAAACTTACGAATGGGTTCTACAAGAACATATTTCTGGCCAATCCCTCTCCACATCGGCTTCCCTCACCCTGCCATCAACTTGTTTGCCAACAACTTATTTGCATATGTCATCTTCTTTAACTGGCACAGTAAATTTGAGTTTTTTATTTGGTCCATTTTAACATTATACGGAAAGTCTTACCATTTCCTCTTAGCAAAAAAATGAAGTTTGTGTTTTTCATTTTCTCCATTTTAACAGATACGGGCCATTATCTTACTAAATCTATACATGAGTTTGAACATTTCCTAACTATACCTGATGATTACAGTAGACATGTATAAATTCAGGAAACTTTCTCTGAATAAATTTGACATCTATAAATTCTGGCAATACATGAATCAACAACATTACTCATCTGAGCTCAATTTCTAAATGACAGTATACTGTAGTAAAATACATGATCACGTTCCTAATAAGTAATAAGCATCGAAAAGGTTTCATTTGCGCTAAATTGGAAGAACAGATTGATCATCGAAACATGGTAGGAGGCATGTGAGGCGGAGGAGCATGTGGTGGCCCAATCCAACCCTTCGAAGGGTCCAAACCTCTTGCTTTAAGTTCAGCATGTTCTTGACACAATGCACATGCTTCACAACAGAAATGAACACAACAATCACAACAAGGTTCAGCTGGTAAACCGAACTTTGCTCTCAGTCTCTCTCTGTAAAGACATGAATACAGCCAGTGACATGTAATGGTCATCAGTAACCCGTACACACATCCTTGCACCGCACAAGCTGCATTCATTCATTATTCAAAATCATAACTAATATAAGAAATATCTTAACTAATATATAAATATGCATGTTATTGTTGTGTACTTACAACTACGTCCTTCATCTACAACTTCTGCAATTTGGCCAAACGTGATGCATGGCAAACAGCAAGTTATCAAACCTGCAAATTTTGTGTTTTCTTTAGTTTAACAAATTAACCATTAAAATTTATGTATAATTATTTTTTGCTAGCTATATGTATTGATCTTACATGTTGTTGGGTTTTCTCCACAGCCGCAGAATTGAGCTGACCATTTAGGTGGTGGGGAAGAACGACCAAAGATGTTCATGTTAGGAGAAAACTTGAGTTTGATTTAAACTCATTTAGTTTGTGTTGTCTATATAAATACTTACACTGTAATACTCCACAACAATTTCCATTGAAAACATCGGCAATATATTAATTATATTTGTTAGGACTTGGGACTCCTTCCACTCAAACATTAGAATATGCTAAGTTGGATTCATACCTTAATCGTTTGTCTTTTTTGCTTTATGTGTTTTCATGCCGTCTGATCATAAATACGAGTTATTTACTAATTAATTGCTTTTGGCCGTCTTCATAATTTTCTATTCTCATGTAGTCGATGGAGTTGGACAAGAGGTTCTTGCTTGGTCAGCAATTGGAGCATCCAATTACATAAAGAGAGGAGAACCGAGGAAAACCATTGTTCCTTGTTCTTCAGGGACTTCACCGTCGAATGTACACTCGACTTGGTTGAGGGTAGAATGTAAGGTACAGGGCAAATTTTACTAACTCCAACAGAATAGGTTGGAAGAGGTCTACTATAAACTTCCTGAATTGAGACGCATGGAATACATCACTAAGAACAGATAAAGGAGGTGGTAATATCAGTTGATAAGCCACATCTCCTCATTATAAAAAATACTCTCTCATGCAAATGCAAAGTGTTTTTGTGACGTGATTATCACATGACAAAAAATTGTCTGTTGCGATGTGATAATCATGTCACTATATTTTTTAATATCTATTATCTATTATCTATTATCTATCTATTATCAATCTATTAAAAGTAAAGTACCTGGAAATTCCAAGTCTAACATTTTGATTAGATGTTATAACTTTTCTTATTTCAAGAGTATAATAGACTAATCAACAGTATGCTGTTACCATATTCATTTGACATTTAATTTTGCTGACATGTCAATCTATCATAATTTTACATTATTTTTTATTTATTTGATTTATTAATTTATTTTATTTATATTTGAATTTTATTTATATTTGAATTCCAATTCCAATGTTTCATTCACGGTTAATTTATTTATATTTGAATTCCAATGTTTTTTTTGAGAGAATTTGAATTCTAATGTTTGACTCACGGTTAATGAGGAAAGAATTGGAATGGCCAAATTAGATCTATTATAATTAAATGGAATATTATTCATTGCATGATTTAAAAATACCCACTATTTATCATTACACTACAAGATTAAAGGTATATTATTGGAATTAGAATGGATTATTTTGATATTCCAAGATATCACAACTTCTCATGCATTCTAAACCCTATATATAGTCATTCTAAACCCTTACTCTTTCACTCCTCAATCTTCTTCATTCTCCATTATTTTCAAAAGCTTACTTATTATTTTCCAATTCTTCTTCATTCCCATATTTTGATTCTCTGTGTTCATTTTAATACAGATTTTGTAACAGGTCTAAATAGTAACATCAATGGCGCGACCGATTGAAGCTGTGAAAGACATCAACGACTCAAACATTTAATTTTGCTGACATGTCAATCTATCATAATTTTACACTATTTTTTATTTATTTGATTTATTAATTTATTTTATTTATATTTGAATTTTATTTATATTTGAATTTTATTTATATTTGAATTCCAATTCCAATGTTTAATTTATTTATATTTGAATTCCAATGTTTTTTTTTGACAGAATTTGAATTCTAATGGCCAAATTCCAATGTTTTTTTTCACGGTTAACGAGGAAGGAATTGGAATGGTCAAATTAGATCTATTATAATTAAATGGAATATAGCATTACCTCTAGCAAACACACTACCCTAAGTTTCGTTCAATTAACATATTTACAATCTTTTTTAAATAGAATTTCTCTTCTCCTATAGAGAAGATAATAACCTACATGTTGGTGTTGATGTGCCTTCAAAATTCTAATTTATTTTGAATCGAAATTATAATTCTCATTTGTCGTGAAATTTGAATAAATTTTTTATTTTGTATTAATATTTTTTTATTTTTAATTGCTATAATTTTAGAAACAAATATTACAATTTTTAATAAAATATTTACGATTTATTTTTTTAAAGTACGACTAATTAATATATTTTTATACAATATTAAAAACAAATATTACAATTTTTTAATCAAATATTGGAGTATCATTTAATTCGATACTTTACCAATATATCTTTTGAATGGAGGCATTATTATCATTTATTTTTATTATACTTATATGGAAATTATTTTGAATGATGACATAAATATATTTAATTTTTATATATGATTTGATTCCATAAAATATTATGATCAATAAAATTTGAATTCTCTTTTAATATTATAGGTTTGATATTGTTTCATATTGTAGGAATATTATATACATTAGAATATATAAAGATATGAAAAAAATTAAATCAAAACTTTACAAATATATCTTTTGAATGGAGGTATGAATATTATTTATTTTTATTATATATAGAAAATATTTTGAATGGTCACATTAATACATTTTATTTTTATGCATGATTTGATTTCAAAAATTTATGATCAATAAATTTTGAATTGAATTATAATTTAACCAATAAAATTTTCTACCGACTTCTAAATATATTTGTGTATATTTTTTGAAAGGTTACATTTATATTCTTGAAAAAAATAACATAGTTTAAAGGATGTATTGTTAACTATAAATATGTTGTTAATAAAATTAACAAAAAAAGGTATATTATAAATATATAAAACTTAAAGTAAATAAGAACTCTAATGTTTATCTTAAATATTTATTTTATCATTCTATAAATGTAAGAATAAATATTATTTTGTAATTATTTAGATCCTTATTTGACCTAAAATAAATTATTTCAATTTCTATAAAAAGGTTAATAAAACAAAACAAAATCAATTGAAATTTGATAATTTTTTAAAGTTTATGAAATAACTAAAATATATCATAATCTTTTCAAATTAACTTTATAATTGTAATCATGATAAAAAAAAATTAAATGGTAATCATGAAAATTTAATGATAAATGATAATCATAAAAATTTATGATAAAATAAAAAATTATTGATACAATCACTTTAAAAAATTAAATAATTTATAATTAATTTTATAAAGGTGAATAAATTACAAATAATTTTATAAATGTAATAAATTAAACTATTTATAAAATTATTTATATCAATAATAGTAAATTACATATATTTTAATAATGGACACACGAATTCAACATGCTTATAAACTGGAAAAAAGTTACAATAATTTTATAAACAGGAATAAGTTAATATCATTTTATATAAATTAATGGTATAATATAATGTATTAAATATTTATATAACACTTTATTAAATAAATTTATTTCATGAAATTAATTTTGTATAATATCATTAATTTTTAATTATTGAAAATTCGCAATAAACTGAAAAATATTTATTACAAATCAAATATAATAAAACATAAGAAATAAATACATAATTTTGAAATGTTATATATGATTCATTGTAATAATAAATGTTAAATTATTATTTAATATTATAATAAACTTTCCGATATTCTTAGATTTAATTTATTCTTTTTCCCGTATATAATAATAATATAATATTATTATTTAATATTATAATTTTTGATTGACAATAATAAATTTATTTTAATTAGTTAGACATTAAGATAATAAATTTAATATATATCACTAATACACGATATTTATTTATAAATGTAATTAACTAAGAGACACATATTTATCATTGTTGAATAAATAAATTTAAGATAATATGGTAAATATTTATTTTTACAATTATTTTTATAAACTTAAATAACTTACAAATATTTTGATAAACGAACAAAATTCAAATATTGATGTAATTGTTTTTACCAAACTTTGTTTTCTTTACAACATATTAAATATTTTTCATTGCTGCATCATAGTATTTCCTTTTATATGCAGGAACAACCCCAATATTATTCCAGAAACAGTTAGTAGATTGAAGGACATGTTAGATGAGTTCAACACACATGCCAAATCTTTTAGGATGGCAGCAGATAGATTAAAGGATTGTCCTTTGCCTGATCTCAAGCTTAAGCTAATATCTGATAGATCAACAGATGGAAGGATTTATAACCAACCTACTGTTTCGGAGGTAGCCGCCCTAATAGTTGGTGATGTTGATACGGGTTCTAAGAGGGATATTCTTCTTGAAAGAAAGAGCGGAAGGCTAAAAAGAATAAGTGAGTTTCATTCAAGTTATCTGGCATATCAATATCAACTTTTGTTTCCTTATGGGGAAGATGGTTTTAGACTTGGAGTTCTTCTTAGAGAAACTAATACAAAAAAAAAATGAAGAGGAATAAGCTTACCATTAGAGAATGGCTTGCTTTTAGGATTCAATGCAGACATAACGAGGCACAAACTATATTGCGGTCAAGAAGGTTGTTTCAACAATTTTTGGTTGATGGATTTACTATGATGGAGTCACAAAGATTGAATTATATTCGAAAACATCAGAAAAAGCTGCGTGTTTCTAAATATTGCAATTTGAGCTCATCTGAACAGAATGCAAACACTCAAGGATCAAACAAAGGTAAAAGAGTGGTTTTACCTTCAACTTATGTTGGAAGTCAGAGGTTTATGGAACAACTCTATTTTGATGGAATGGAAATTTGTAGCCAAGTTGGATTTCCAGATCTTTTTATCACATTTACTTGCAATCCCAACTGGCCTGAAATCCAAAGGTTGCTTAGCAAAATTAACTTGAATTCTCAAGACCGTCCAGATATCATCTCAAGAGTCTTCAAAATTAAGTTCGATGAGTTGTTGTGTGATCTAACAAAAAAGCACGTGTTAGGGAGAGTGATTGCATGTAAGTCAATTTAATACCCTTTCAGTCGAGTTATATTTTTTGACATTAATCTTATTAAATATGTAATATGCATCGTTTTACTAAGTTTAAACTTACTTAATTTCAGATATATACACCATTGAATTCCAAAAGCGGGGTTTACCACACGCCCATATACTATTATTCTTGCATCCTTCAAGCAAGTATCCGACTCCAGATGATATAAACAAGATCATTTCAGCAGAGATACCAACGGAAGAAGATGATAGGCAACTCTACCATTTGGTCAAGACACATATGATTCATGGCCCATGTGGTTTAGCAAATGCGAATTCAACTTGCATGAAAAATGGAAAGTGCTCAAAATACTTTCCAAAGAAATATCAAACCGAAACCATTGTTGATCAGGATGGATATCCCGTGTACCGAAGAAGAGAAACTGGTAATACAGTGCTGAAAAAACACGTTCAACTTGATAACAGATATGTAGTTCCTTACAATCCATATTTGTTGAAGAAATTCCAAGCACACATCAATATGGAGTGGTGTAATCAAAGTACTTCAGTTAAATACTTATTTAAGTATATTAACAAGGGGTATGATAGAATTATTGCTGCTGTTGTCCAAACTGACGGTGATGGATCTCCCTCGGTCAGAATGGTTGATGAAATCAAGCAATATCTTGATTGCAGATATATCTCACCAAGTGAGGCATGTTGGAGACTTTTTTCATTTCTTATTCATGGTAGATCACCCGCAGTTGAAAGGTTTTTCTTTCATCTTGAAGGAGACAACTCTGTTTATTATACCGATTATGAATTGATAGATGAGGTACTTGACAAACCAACTGTGAAAGAATCTATGTTTACGGCATGGATGGAAGAAAACAAAGCATACCCAGAGGCAAAGAATTTGACGTACTCACAATTTCTTTCCAAATTTGTTTATGATAAAAGATACCGTCGATGGAGACCGCGTAAAAGAGGAAATACAATTGGCAGACTTATTTGGGTCCCTCCAAGTACGGGTGAGTTATATTTCTTGAGAATGATGCTAACAGTCGTCAAAGGTCCAACTTGCTATGAGGATATAAAATTTGTGGGTGGAAAAGTTCAGGATTCTTTTAGGGATGCATGCTTCGAAATGGGCTTTCTTAATGATGACAAGGAATATGTTGCAGCCATCGACGAAGCAAAGAATTGGGGTTCCGGGCATTTTTTACGAAAGTTATTTGTCACTATGTTACTATCCGGTACTGTCAATAGACCACGACATGTTTGGGAAAAAACTTGGAGGACGTTATCTGATGGTATCCTCTACTAACAAAGGCAAAAAACAAATAGAAGAGGTATGAACACTTTATTAAACTTTTTTAAGTCAACAAATATTATTTTCCGAATGCAAGCTGTATCTTTTTTTATTATAAAATATAATGATATGAACTTACTTTAAAATATAATTATTCTTCATCCATATGTCCCTTATTTAATATGTTTCATAAGGTATGTCCATTTACGTAAGAAACATTTTCATATTTGTCATTTGTCATGTATGTAAGTTATTTTCTTAACTTGCAGCTGCAACATTGTCTTTGGTTCCATTTAATTTCACGCAGCCGCAACATCAACTGTTTGATTTATGTTCAATGTATTTCAACATCACGACAGCAGTTGCGTCATACATATGTAATTATATAGAAAACTAATGAAAATTTTTTAACAGAATTGCAGCTATCGGACAATGAGTTAAAGAATCTCACACTAATTGAGATTGAGAACATGATGCAATCGAATCGAAGAAGTTTGCATGAATTTAAATGTATGCCGTATCCAGATTCATACATCACAAAACATGTTGGCAATAGGCTTATTTATGACGAACTTAATTACGATGCCGATACCGAGAAACAGAAATTCCAAGAACTTTTTCATGCCCTTACAGGTGATTTATTTTCTTTATACTATGAATTACAAAAATGATTTTTATTGTCCTTGCACTTATAATTCTTGGTTTGTATTTTATAGATGAACAACGTTTGATATTTGAGAAAATCATGGATGCTGTTAACAAACAGAGTGGAGGGGTATTTTTCTTGCATGGTTACGGAGGGACTGGTAAAACTTTCATGTGGAGAACACTATCAAGTGCACTTCGTTCTCAAAAAAAAAATTGTTCTTACTGTTGCTTCAAGTGGGATAGCTTCGTTATTATTGCCGGGTGGAAGAACAGCACACTCAAAGTTCAAAATACCTGTGCCAACGCTTGACAACTCAACTTGCAACATCGACAAAGACACCGAACATTCTCAATTATTTGAAGCAACGGATGTGATAATATGGGATGAGGCACCTATGTCTCACAAGAACTGCTTCGAAGCATTGGATAAAACCCTTAAAGATGTAATGAGCAAAAAGGGTGTTGAGAATACTATTTTTGGTGAAAAAGTTGTTGTATTTGGAGGAGATTTTAGACAGATTCTTCATGTTGTTCCAAGAGCTGGGCGTTCTGATATTGTTCATGCATCAATTAGTTCATCTTATGTATGGGATTATTGCCAGGTTTTAACACTATCAAAAAATACGAGACTTCAAGAGGGAAGAGACAACACAAGTTCTAATGAACTAGCGGAATTTTCAAAATGGATTTTAAATGTGGGTGATGGTAAGATTTGTGAACCCAATGATGGTTTGGTTGATATTGAAATTCCTCAAGAGCTATTAATATCAAATTTTGATGATCCTATAAGAGCAATTGTTGAAAACACATATCCCAATTTGTTGGAAAAATATCAAGATGTTGAATTCTTACAAGGAAAGGCTATTCTTGCTTCAACCATTGAAGTTGTGGACAAAATCAATCATTATGTATTAGACTTGATACCAGGTACATGTGTTTTATATTTACTGTATTATTACATTCATAATATATATATATATATATATATATATATATATATATATATATATATATATATATATATATATATATATATATATATATATATATATATATATATATATATATATATATATATATATATATATTTAAGAACATAGTTTTACTAATTTATTTATGTTTTGCTTTTAAACTTTTTTTTAGGAGAAGAGAAAGAGTATTTGAGTTTTGATTCCATTGATAGAACAGATTCAAGTTATACTGAAGCATATGAAGTTCTAACTCCTGAATTTCTCAGTAAATTAAGAACGTCAGGGCTTCCCAATCATAGGATCAAATTGAAGGTTGGTACACCTATTATGCTAATGAGAAATTTGGACCAAGCCGATGGGTTGTGCAACAGAACAAGATTAATTGTTACAAGATTTGCAAATCATGTCATTGAGGCAAAAATCATGTCTGGAAAGAACATAGGTAACATTTTTTACATTCCACGAATGTCTATGTCACCTTCTGATTCACCTTGGCCATTCAAGTTGATTAGGAGACAATTTACGATTATTGTCTCCTATGCAATGACAATTAATAAGTCACAAGGTCAATCTCTTGATAGTGTTGGATTGTATTTGCCTACTCCTTTGTTTAGTCATGGTCAATTATATGTTGCAATTTCAAGAGTTAAGAGCAAAAGTGGGCTAAAAATCTTAATTCATGACAAGGAGAATGTACCGTGTTCTACTACTACTAATGTTGTGTACAAGGAAGTCTTTTAAGCACTTTGATAGTTGGTAAACTTTATATCTTATACTTTACGATTCAAATTAAAAATCTATTTTGAATTAAAATATATAGTATGTACATTTTCCATGTATTTCAAGAAGTATATAATTTTTCCTATTTGTTCATGCAGACGTGATTTGTTGATAGGACCGACGCTTGCTACAAATATGGAGTTAAATGCCAACATGGTTTACATGAGACATATACTCAACTGAAAACATGGTAACATACTTAATAATTTAATAATCTATAAATGTAATGTGAATCCAGACGAGACCCGTGCGATAGCACGGGTTTGTTACTAGTTAAATATAATAACTGTTACTTTATGACGTAGGGATTTAATTTTGTTTTTATTAAAAATTATTTGCGGCGTGTTTATTACGTCGCAAGTTTCAAATTAAAAAAAAATATCAAAAAAGACTGACGCTCAGAAGGAGAGAAAGTTGATAATTTCATATAATTGATTGTGACGTGGATATCACGTCGCAAATATTTAATTGAAACGGTCTCTGACTTTGAACAGGATGGACGCAGGTTGTGTAATAATTATTCTGACCGTTGTGAGTTGCGACGTGATTATCACGTGGCAAAGTTGCGACGTGATAATCACGTCACTGATTGACTCATTTATTAATTGACCGTTGAGGCTTGCGACGTGAATATCACGTGGCAAAGTTGCGACGTGATATTCACGTCGCTGATATCCATATATATTTGCACGCGCAATTCACTCTTCCCATAAACACATTTTAATTGTTTTGATTTTTCATAAACACGATATTTTCTCTCTTCCTGCCAAGCCATTATTTCTTCATCTTCTACTCTCCATTAATCTTTCAATTCAAAATTTGTGTATCATGTATAATTTTTTATTCTTTCATATATTTCAATTAAATTTAATAATTATATTTAATCTTTATAATTATTCTGATTTAGTTAAAAAAAAATTTTTTTCCCTAAAGATTAAGCAATATTGAAGAGATTCATTAGTAGTAGATTGAACAATATTGACAAAGATCGAAGGAGATTGAAGACGAGGTATTTAAGTTGTTTAATTTTTTTTCTGAATTTTTTATTGGGTTATTATATTGTATAATATATATTTTGATAAACAGAAAAAAAAACGAAGATATGTTGGGTTATTATGTTGTTTAATATATATTTTGATTTATTTATTTATATTTTATTTTTGTTGTTGTTAGATATATTTTTAAAATAGATATATAATATATATTTTGATAAAACAGGAAAAAAAAACAAAATATTAATTTATATATATATATATAACAGAAAATATATAATATATTTTAAAAATAGAAATATAATATATATTTATTAAAATAGAAAAATAAAACAGAAAAATAATTTATAATAGAAAAACAGTAAAATAATATTTTTTTATATATATTTTTATAAAATAGAAAAATCATTTTTTTAAGCAAAATAGTTTTTTAAATATTTTTTTAAATATATAGATTTTATGTGTTGTATAATATATATGTTTTGTAAAATATATAAAAACAGAATATATTATATATGTATTATAAATTATAGAATATATTATATATATGTATAGTTGAGATAAAATAAAACAGAATACATTAATAGTTAATGTTTTATAAAATATTTTTTGTCTCCTAAAATAATATATGTTATAATAAACCAAATATATATTTTTTAAATTACAAGAAAAATAAAATAAAGATAGAATATTTGGTTATAAAAATTATAATATTATATAGTTATAAAATTTAAAAACAAAATTTGTGTGAAATAGTATTTTTTAAACATAAATTTAAAATCATATGGTAATTATATGTTATGTAATATATTTATTATATATATAATAGTTATTTAATATGTTTATTATATATATAATATGTTATGTAATATGTTTATTAAAAACGTTTAGTTAAAATAAAAACAAAATTTTTATGTTTAATATTTATAATTAAAAATGTAAATAAAATCATTTGTTTATATATATGTTTATGATTAATGTTTATTTATAGTTAACATGTGAGAGTATATTATACTTTAAATAGTATAAAATTTGTTGATATATTAAAATCACAAATGTAATTAAAAAGACTGATTGTATAAATATGCAGTATGGAATATTATCGGTATGGTCGTAGTTGGATGTACGATATATTGTATTCAGGAAGACGTGCACTTAAATCCCATTATAGAAGGAGTTAATGAGTTTATCACGTGGGCGTTTGTTCAGGAATATTATCGAAGCGAAGGAGGAGTTAGGTGTCCCTATCTTAAATGTGAATGTAGACCAATAATTAGTGATTCAGAGGAAGTAGCATGTCATTTGCATAGAAGAGGTTTCATTGAAAATTATTGGGTTTGGACGTATAATGGTGAAGAACTGTCGAGTAACGTACCAGAGACTAACAACACACATGTTTCAAGTAGTCGACCGTCTATGGAATATGAGGAAAACTTTAATCTGATTGGTGAGATGGTTGAGGATGCTTTTGGTGTGAACGTGACATATGATCAACCTGAAGATTTTGACGGGGAAGAGTTGCCAAATGAGGAAGCGCAGAGATTTTATCAGTTGTTGAATGAGATGAATACGCCATTGTTCGAGGGGTCGTCAGACTCAAAATTATCAATTTGTGTGAGATTATTGGCCGCCAAGTCAAATTGGAATGTTCCTGATAAGTGCTTGGAACATTTTGCAAAAATGATGCTGGACTCCAACGCACCAAAAGACAACTTGCCAACAAGTTTTTATGATGCAAAGAAATGGGTGTCGAAGTTGGGTTTAAAAGTAAGAAAGATTGATTGTTGCATTAGTGGTTGCATGTTATTTTATGACAATGAATTTGGTACTCAAGATGGATTGTTGGAGGAATGCAAGTTTTGTAAGAGTCCAAGATATCAAGTTCGCCGTAGAGCCATTAACAACAAGCAAAAGTGTGTAGCAGTAAAGTCTATGTTTTATCTTCCGATAATACCAAGGTTAAAAAGAATGTTTGCTTCAATGCACAGTGCAAGTCAAATGACATGACATCATACAAACCAAATAAGTTCAGGCACTATGCGACATCCACCTGATGGTGAGGCATGGAAACACTTTGATCGGACACATCCTGATTTTGCCGCAGAACCTAGAAATGTCAGGCTTGGATTATGCTCTGATGGTTTTACCCCATATGTTCAAGCGTCGGGAAGTGTGTATTCTTTTTGGCAGTTATTGTAACCCCTTACAACCTCCCTCATGAGATGTGCATGACAAAACCATACATGTTTTTGACGTGCGTCACTCCAGGGTCATCCAGTCCAAAAGCCGAAATCGACGTGTACTTACAACCTTTAATTGATGATTTGAAGAGGTTGTGGATTGGATAATAGACTTATGATATATCCCGTAAAAAAACTTTACTTTGCGAGTTGCCTTGATGTGGACCATTAATGACTTTCCAGTATATGGCATGTTGTCTGGTTGGGGTACACATAGAAAAATGGGATGTCCGCATTGCATGGTATACACCAAAGCGTTTACGTTGGATAAAGGGGGGAAAACTCGTGGTTTGACTGTCACCGCAGATTCCTACCAATAAATCATCCTTATAGAAGAAACAAGACAAATTTTAAAAAAGACGAACGAGTATCAAATCTTCCTCCACCTTGATTGTCACCAGATGATATATGGAACCAAGTTTGTGAACTACCAAAATTTACAGATACTGGCAAAGCATGTAGAATTGAAGGATATGGAGTCACACACAATTGGACAAAAAGAAGTATATTTTGGGACCTCCCGTATTGGAAAGATAATTTGTTGCGCCATAATCTTGATGTTATGCATCTTGAGAAGATTTTTTTTGATAATGTATTTAACACAGTGATGGATGTTAAAGATAAAACGAAATATAATGAGAAAGCTAGACAGGACATGAAAATTTGGTGTAACCGAAAAGAGTTGGAGTTGAAACCTCAATCGAATAGAAAACTATTAAAACCTAAGGCTTGTTTTAGTCTGACTTCCCAAGAAGCTAAAGCGATTTGTCGACGGTTAAAAGATTTGAGAATGCCAGATGGGTATTCTTCAAATTTAGCAAGGTGTGCTGGCACTAACACTGGAAAGTTGCATGGTATGAAAAGTCATGATTGCCACGTTTTTATGGAACAATTGCTACCAATTGCATTTGGTTCACTACCCAAACATGTGCTTAATCCACTAATTGAAATTAGTCAATTTTTTAGAGATATTTGTGCGTCCACTTTAAGAGTGGATAACATCATTAAGTTGGACCGAAACATTCCACTCATTCTCTGTAAGTTGGAACAAGTATTTCCGCATGGTTTTTTTTGACTCCATGGAACATCTACCTGTGCATCTTGCATATGAAGCTTATCTTGGTTGACCTGTTCAATATAGGTGGATGTATCCGTTTGAAAGGTTCATGGGTGATTCAAAGCGACCAGTGAAAAATAAAGCTATAGTTGAAGAATCTATATATGAACATTACTTGCATCGGGAAACATCACATTTTTGAAGTCATTATTTCAATCACTTAATGTTAACTCCTAGAATCATACGGAATCCTATAAATGTCAACGAGAGAAGTCAATTCACCTGATCAGTCTTCGGGCGTCCAGGTCGTCCCTCTGGAAAGAAGGGTGTGCATTAGTTGACCCAAAAAGAAATGCATTATGCACATGTCCATGTCTTGATCAATTGCGTTGAAGTTAAACCATGTCTTGAGTAAGTATACCCCTACTGTTTAATTTTCTTTGTAGTGTTAATATAAAACTTATTATCTTGAAACTTATAGTGTGTTTCTTTTTAGGGAATTTAACATCGCATATTTTCATAGTGCCGGTGTACAATCAACATCTGGTGTCATTCATGCTCAGTTTCCAGCATGGTTCAAGAAGAGATTGTCTAGCATTGTTGCATTGACTCTAGAAATACTCCATTTGAGAAACTTGTCTGAAGGCCCTGTTAAGAGTGCAAATGAATGGCACACATACTTCGCGAACGAATATAAATTTCACACTAAGACATGGACTGAAGGGAAAAAAACCATAAACAGTGGGTTATTTGTAAAAGGAGTTACAGATGGCGGTGAAGATGACTTTTATGGCTTTGTTAAACATATCTACGAGTTGTTATACAATTACTTGGACTCGGAAAATAAAGTTGTCTTGTTTTATTGTGAATGGTATGATCCAACTAGAGGCACAAAAATAGATAAGTCATATGGTACTGTTGAAATTCAAATGGATCGAACGTACAAAGAGTATGACACTTTCATAATGTCACATATTGTTAAGAAGGTTTATTATGTTTTGTATCCTTAATTTGTACCATGTAAACGATGATGGTGTGTTGTAATAAAAATAAAACCCTTGGGTCATATTGAAACTGGCGATCTAGTGGAAGATGGTGCTTACCAAGTTGATGAAGTTGAGAAAATAAATGATGTGATTGCAGATGAACAAATTACAAGTTTGTCTGATACAATAGTTGAGGGACATCAAGTTGATGCGTATATATTGTTTGTTGATAATAATGTGGATGAAGAGCATGGTGAAGAGTTTGGATCCGAGGACAATATCACATCAGATGATGAGAATGATATGGATGACGAACATGAAGATTTAGAATAATGAACTATTTATTGAATGTGTTAATGAATATTTATTGAATGTGTTAATGAATATGTATTGGAGATAATGTATTTTTCAAATTTAGTATTTTTTTATGAATATATATATTAACTGTGTATTCTATATAAATAGGTAAAATTCTACCTCGAACCGATAAGAGTAAGGATAGTGGTAAAAAGTCTCAACGCCCTCATCCTTCGAGCAAACTGGAGGATCTGTGTGGTAAAATATTCCACATCCCACACAGATGCCTCATCCTTCTAATATACTGGAGGATCTAGCACCCCACATCCCACACAGATGCCCTTATCCTTCCAGCAGACTGGAGGATCCAACACCCCATATCCCACACAGATGCCCTTATCCTTTCAGCAGACTGGAGGATCCAGCACCCCAGATCCCAAACAGACTGGAGGATCCCGCACCTCATATCCCACACATGTACCTGCACGTGAGGATGATCATGCACAGCCGGATGATAATGATGATGATGATCATGTGGATGGGAACGATGATGTGTTGGATGGAAATGATCTTCAAGGGGATGATGACCCGAGTGAGATTTATGTCATTGACGGGAGATTTTGGATTTGACCCGAAGGAAACTCGTAAGTTTCTTATTTATAAATTTTTATTTAAGAATACATTTTCATTTTTAATATAAATTTATATTTAATATTTCTAATTCAAATTATTTTTATTTAGTTTCTCGCCGAGTCAGACTACTGCCAAGTGTCGTACCCCAAATTTGTCCTACCTCGATGATTTTATATTTAATTAAAGGTGGTACATCAGTATATGATGGCCCATCTTTATCTAAGACGATAGGGGTGTGTTTTAAATCCAGGAGAGCGGGGCTTTTTAAATCAGAAAGACTCGTGTATCCATGAACGTCCGTGAGGCATGTTGGCCAATGGCCCATGCGATTCGAAAATAAAACTATTCGAGTAACTACTAAGTTTAATTATTAAATAGCTGTTATTAATAAAAGAGAGGTTAAAATTAAAAAGAGTTAAGCCCATTTAAGCATATGTGGTGTTAAACAGGGAATAGGGGGTGTGATCATCAAATTAGATGCCCATGAAGTTTTATTATTATTTAAAAGAAAACAGTTTATGAACAAATAATATATATTAAAGAAAACTAAAATGTTTTTACTGATAAATTTGGTTTTGTTTGTTTTAAAAGCCATACTGGGCCGGTTAAGTGCGCAAGGCCCATTATGTTAAGATGTTGCGTTGCTGTGTAGAAAAAATATATATTTATTTTAAGTATTGTTTTACTGTTAAAATTTTGTTAGGAATTTTATTATAATTTAAACTTGTATGTCAAAAAATTAGTTTATAGTTTGATGGTTACGAAATGTCCATTTAGGCCTAATTGAATTAAAGACTTTTTGCTGTGAAACATGCTTGGGCTGAAATGGAAATTAACGCAGGCCCATAATTAGAAAACAACAACTGTTCAGATTAGCCTAAATCAATGTTCTCTTTCGCAGGGAAAAATAACAACTGTGGAGATCTTTGCAACAAATCCAAATCAAATCTCAAAAAACAAAATCCATACAATATCCATAAATATGTATACAAATAAATCTCATTACAATCCCAAATCTTTTACAACAAATCCACAAATCTTAATCAATTTACAAATGTCAATCAATTAACATCAATTCAAATCTCTAATCTTTGCTAAATATATTTTCTAACAACAACTAACCCTAAAACCCTAAATAAAAAAAACTATATATACTGACAGAAAATACAAAAACGGAGATAGAAGAACAAGGAGAGAAATCCTTTTGAGTGAGGCGCTTATCAAAAAACCGTGAAGCCGCGAAGAAGCTCCTCGGTGTTGAAGACGAAAAGGAGAACGGTTGGGGTTTCAATCTCTGAAACCCTAACCGTGTGAGCCGTTAATCATTAGCCGTGTGAACCTCACTGCTGCGCCGCTGTTACTTCGCCACCATCTCCAAACCTTCATAGCAACCTGTGAAAAATAGAAGAAAGCGGGATTATCCCAAATTGATCAAAAGACGAACAACCAGAAGCGCAATCGCAAGAGGGGTAAAAATCTTAGCTATTTCTTTACTGTTCTTATGTTTGGGTTGTGTTGAATAGGGTTACGACGAAGAAGGGTTAGGTATAGCGTCGCCGTGGGACTGGATTAGGGTTTAAGGAGGTGGAAGAAAAGGATAAGGTTTGTGTTTGGTGTGCGTGAGAGAGAGAGAGGAGAAAGATGATGTTTTTACTGTAAAACAAAATTGAGAATAATGAATAATGAAAAAATGAAACAATGTAATATATTTTGTTCAGACTCCATGCACGCTAGTACACCTTAATGAACGTGTTCTTTCGTTTTCATCCATCAGATTTTAATCTGACGACCGTTAGGCCAAGTCACGCGTTAACCTTCGTGCGCCTTCCCACACTCAATCTCCCAGAACTCTCCTAAAACGCCTCGGGCCTAAGCCTATTATTATTCACACCCCTCATTCTCTTGTTTTACAAACATGAACAACAACACACACCCCCTGTCTGAAATATTACTTGGGCCCAGTCAGGTTACTAAAACAGCACCCCCATCCTTTTACTCCATAACTGGAAATGCACTCCCTAGGTTTAATCAATTATTTCTTTTATTATTTTTAATACATTATATTTTTATCTATTTTTAATTCTTATACTTATTATATTTTTATAATAATTATTATTTATATTTGCAATTATTATTATCATTAATTTTTATTTTAATTATTATTATATATTATTATTTATTATATCATGAAAATAAGTTTTTCTATATCAAAATGCATATATTATTTTCCTATATCATTTGCATTAAAATATTTTTACTCATGCATTAACCAAGAATTTCACAATTAATATTATAAAAAACACTCAATCAATCTCAAACTATTTTTTTGCAACAAATTAATCTAAACAATCTATTTTTTACAAAAGGGTTTCAAACGGATTTTGACTAATCACGCATTTAGCCAAAATCTCCGCAATCACTACAACCGGTCAAAATGCAAGGTGATTCAAAATACATTTGCAATCCCTAAAAAACACCAACCCCTTATGAACTACGAATTGGGACTCTGATTCCTCATAAGAGGATACGTAGGCATACGATCAAAAATCATAGCGAGTTCTCCTATAGGTTTTAGGTTTTATTTCGGGCTTTATCTTTTTATTTATTTATTTGCTTTATTTATTGCACTTGTCTATTTTATTGCATTTATTTATTTATTGTCTTTCTTTATAATTATATATTTAGTATGTGGCGAGAACTTTTATCTTAAAAATATTCTCATATAACCGTTAGAAAGAAGGTTCGTCTATTATCTTAGGGGGTACATCATCCCTGCGAGTTTATGTGATGGCTTTGCCTAGAGTCGACGAACTTCCGAAAAAGGAATACTTATCGAGAGATATCCTCTTGACGAGTAGGACTTTGGAAGGTCACCCATGACTCTTTATAACGACCTTAACCCAAAAATATCATGATGAGACCTTTCACGACTTTGAGACGAAAGTCTCGGTCCATAGAGAGGCTCCACCTAAGGGAGGCCCTTGTGCCTTTTCCCTCTGGTGTTATTCATGACACCCTTAAGAAATCCACCTTTTGGGAGGGTAAACCAACCGTAGGTCAAAATTAAGGAGCCTACCTTCTAACGGTACCTGTCATAAAACCCCGTCCCTAAACCATACATCCCAACCTTATAAGGAAACCTATCACAAAACCCCGTCACTCAATACTACATCTATGCATTCATACATCTCATATATTCGTCATACATTTCACATATTCATCATCTGTCCCTGTTATTTGTCTTATTCGAAGGGTAAAAAAAACAAAAGCAATAAAATCAAGATCTCGGTGACTGTCTTTAAAAAGGGATACTAGAGGAAACAACTTGTCCGCACCAATGCGCCAAACATACCTATTTCCCTTTGCTTGATATCTCGCAAATAAAGTTTTGGTTTAAGATTGTAATATTTTTCAATATCTGAATTATGTTACCTTCAATAAAGGCATTTTGTTTCACATCTCGTTTGCATATCTATTTTCAAGCTGATCACCGAATAATAATAATAATAAGCAAGAGGTAAATATACCCAAATGAATAAGACATTTAAAACAAGAAACCATTTCATGTTCATACACATCTGTTCGCACGCGTGCATTCGTAAACCCCTGCATATCATATAAAAACTCATATTTTTCAGCAAAACAAATCTCTCTAGTAAACCATTGGTAGAAGAAGATATCCACCTCCTTGGCCTTCATATCAAACAAGGGCCTATCAACAAAGAACCCTGGAACAGGTCGAGGAAAACCAGGCTGCATTCAAGGAAGATCTAGACCAAGTTGACTTGATGTGAGTTCGATTAAAGGAGATCTGAGTCAAGTTCTCCTAGCCCTAAAGAATTTCATTGACAAACAAGACAGATTCGGAAAGCCGCAATGAAAATTTGATCCACTCCCCATGCCCCCTAGCCGGTTATTACAACATTTTTTTAAGGAATCCTTGGTGGAACTCAAGCCTTTAGCTCCTCCAGTCGGGCCACTCCCGCGAAGGTACAATGCCGACGCCAGATGCGAATACCATACTGACTCTCCAGGGTATACCATAGAGCAATGTTGGCCATTCAAGCATAAGGTCCAATGTTTTTTAGAATCTCAAGACATCACTTTTGAGAAGCCTAACATCAAATCAAACCCTATGCCTTCGCACGATGGGCCAACAATTAGCGTTAAATGAGGCGAGACGCGAGTCAGCGCAACGTGAGGCGGCAATGAAAGCCCAAATGGAGGCCCAAATGGAGGCAGTGAGGCAAGAACAACAACGACAAATGGAGGTCATGGAAAAGAGGCAAGCTGATATGGAGCAACAAATGAGACAATTTCTGCAAGGGTTTGGTGGAAATCAAAACTTTCGTGGTCAAGTGCCGGAGGATGACGAAAACAAAGATAATTTTAACATTAACAATTATACCGACCAAGATGACCCGTAAACTTAAATTTTTTTATTTTACTTTCAAATTTGAATTTTTGTACCATACTATTTAATTAAACCTACCAATTAATTCTTAAATTTATAATTTTAGTTTATTAATTTATTATATTAAATTTAATATATTGAATTAGTTATATATTGAATTTAATATATATTGAATTAATTAATTAAATTTATTATATATTGAATTTGTTAATTAATATTATTAATTTAATTAATTATAAAAGAAAAACAAATTTAAGTTATTAATTTTTATTAAAAAAAAACATCAGTGACGTGATTTTCACGTCACAAGTTGTGACGTGAAAATCACGTCGCAACTCATTTTATATATATAAAAAAAAACGCTGAAGGCTAGAAAAGTATTAAAGGTAATTATTTAGTGACGTGATTTTCATGTCACTAATTTGTGACGTGAAAATCACGTGGCAAATAAAGTAACTTTACTCTACACACCCTACTTTTCCTGCTACGCTATTAATCATATAAAAGTATGTTGCGACGTGATTTACACGCCACAACTTTGTGACATGAAAATCACGTCATAAATAATTTGCCACCCCCTCCCTAGCCACGTGATCGTGCACGTCGCAAATAATGCGTTGTGACGTGATTTTTCAAGTCGTGACGTGAAATTCATGTCGCAAATGAGAGTGTTTTTTGTAGTGCCTACTCAACTTATGATATGAAAAGATCCAACACTATAATGGAGACTATTGTTGTACCTAAATTCAATTAATAATAAGTGTTGATTCCAACTTTCCCCATCTTCTGGGATACAAGCTCGTAATATATATTCCATTGTTTGAATTGTTCTTTCATTTTGGTCGTCTGATTGTGGGTGGTAGGCCATGCTATGATTTAATATCGTCCCATGGTTTGGTGAAAAGCTCTCGAACATCCCAATGTGAACTTTCGGTCACAGTCAAATACAATGTTTATCGGTATTGTTGTGTAGCCCTACTATCTCTGTGATGAAAAGCTTGGGTAGTCGAAAGACTTTGTAATTACTATTATTGATAAAAACTGAGTTGACTTAGTCAACCTATCCCCTATCACCCAAATTAAGTCGTATACACTTGCCATTTTAGGAAGCCCCACTACAAAATCCATGCAAATATCCTTTCATTTCCACTCTGGTATTTCCAAAGGTTGTAAAGTACAATCGGGTCTTTGATTTTCAATCTTCACCTGTTGACATATCACACATTGAGCTACAAACTTTGTTATCTCTCCCTTCAGACTTGGTCACAATTTTTTTTCTTTAGATCATAGTACATATTGGTCAGGTTAGGATGTATAGTGAAATTACTCTTATGGGCTTCTTCCAAAATTACCCTCTTTGAGGCGGTGTCATCTTGGATATACATGATTCCTTCAAATAAGAAGACTTCGTCTCTTGCTCGGGTGAGTTCTGGTTGGTTAGATCTAGCTTACAGATTCACATCCCCGACTAATCCTTTCCTGAATATCACATATGATGTTCATTTGGTTCAGAAAGACTCCCTCATGAGTCCATGTGAAGTTTAAATCGATGTCTTTAACTTTTTATAACAAATTAAACTCTAGAATCTTGAGTTAAACTCTAGAATCTTGAGTTATATTGTAAGAAGATCCTTTTTTCCCAAGGCACTTTCCACCTTATTAGCTTTCTAGAGATGGTACTTCAGGTCAAAGTCATAATCTTTCATCAAATCCATCCACCTCCTTGGTCGAATATTAAGTTCTTTTTGGCCTAACAAGTATCTTAGGATTTTATAATCACTGATCATGTCAAATTATACTCCATAGAGGTAGTGTCTCCAAATCTTAAGTTCAAAAATGATCACAGCTAGCTCCAAACCATATCATTTTATTCATGAGGTTTCAACTATTTAAAGGTGTAAGCAATTACTTGCTCATTTTGCAACAAGACACATCCTAGTGCTTTCTTGATGCGTCACATTAAACTTCATACTTCTGAGTTAGGTCTGGGATGACAAGGACAAGAGCAATGGCTAACTTATTTCTTAGCTTCTTAAAACTCCATTCACACTTTACATTCACTAGAATTGGACATCCTTACGTACCAAGCTGTTAAAAGGTAGTATCGTTTGTGAAAATCCCATAATGAATCTTCTATAATAACTGACGAGTCCTAAAGATCTCCTAAGTTCAGAAGCATTATTGGGTGTCTCCCAATTCAATATTGCTTCCACCATTGAAGTGTCGAAGGCTACTCCTCCTTCTGAAATTACATGTGTTGTACCCCAAAATTTGCCCTCCCATTTCCTTAATATTTTCTCATCACAAGACCTTTGAAGATCAAGATCCAGTTAGGGTTTCCTCTGCTCAAGACTTCTCCTTGCACTGTGGACTCAAATTAGGGTTTGTGGTTGCCTAAGGATGTTTTGACCTAAAATGCCTAAGATGACTTTCATGCTTCATGTTGGACTCCCAAGTTTATCCTCACCAAGTTTCAAGTCTTGATTCCAAGTTTTGCCCAGTCAATTGGACAGTTGACCTAGAAATCAGCTGTATTGGGGAAAAAGTCAACTGTGGCCAATTGACAGTCAAACCTCATGAAATTTGATCCACATCAACATTATGAACTCACATGAACCATTTGATCAAGTTTGGATCACAATTCCATAAGAAATTTGATCAGATCATCAAAAGGGCAAAATGGTCATTTGTAGGGTTTTGACCGCACAAAGGCAATTTTTGACTGTTTGACCTAGCCAATGGCAAACCAAGTTCACATATGGACTCAAGGACTCAATGAAATGGTCTTGACACATTCATCAAGCTCAAAAGATCCCAAGTACACAAGATTGACAGTTGAATTTCCCAGTCAATTGATCAATTTTGACTGTATACTGAAAAGTCAAACTTTGACTTTTTGGTCAAAATCAAGAGTCAAGATTCATTTTTCATCAAAACTTGCCAAATCATGAAACTTGTTCACCAAGAAATCACAAAATGCAAATTAGGGTTTGAAAATGGAATTTTTCATAACTTAGAATTTTTCTAAGTTATGAAAAACCCTAATTTTTTCCCAACTTTGCCCCATCTTTTCACCAAGATCCATTTGGATTCAAACAAAAGTCAAAACATGAAAGTTGTAGCTTGTTGCATAATATACAACTTTGATTCACAAAGTTTTCTAATTTGAAGCTTGTATCTCAAGTTATAGTTTTTTGAATAAGGGCACTAAACCATTTTTAACTTAGTGAAATTTTAACCTATTTTGACAAGGTTTTCTACCCCACTTCAAGGCCATTTTTCATACCCTTCCACTTGTAATTTTAATTTTCATTTCAAAGATGGATTGTAGTACACATTCCAAGCTTTCCAAAATGTCCAAGAACTTCTCAAACAACCTCATGGTTAGAGAGAATCGAATTTCACAATATAGCAAAAAACCACTTTGTTCATGACCAAGTTCCATATCCATAACTTTGCAAATTTGAACTCAGCATAGTTTGTGCTACTTTATAGGTCCTTAAACCAAATTACACTCCTTAATTTAATTCTTGTTCATTGTGCCAAAGTGTTGTTCCATGAGTTCAAGCATTGTACACAAGATTGATCCATTTTTAGATAAAGTAAACTTTCCATTCTTGAAAAGGTTAGCTTTATGTCCAATTGAAAATCAAGAAGGTACAAGCTAAATCTTTTTGGCACAAGATTATGGACAAGTTGCTCTGATCAAGAGAAGATTATGCAGCACATTAGGAGGCCCCCTACTGACCTAAAACCTCAACTTGCTTTTGTTTGCTTCAAGTTCAAGAAAAGTCCATAACTTATCACAACTCTCTCTTCAGCATAGAAACACAACACAAAAGCTATCAAACACATTCCAAACTACCCAACCAAGCTTTTGCACGAGCCATTTGCCTCTCAAGCACTCTCCATCTCAGAAACACCACAAAACTGCACAAACAGGGGAACCCCTGCAGATTGAGTGCTATCTCTCAATCCCTTCGAGCATTCTTGTCCAAACTTGTTCCTCTACCTTCCTTACAACATATGCAAGCTAACCATGGCCTAAAATCAGACCTGTAACACCTCCAAGCCACTTCACCATTTTTAATTTTCTGTTTTGCAGTTGGAGTTCACTAGCTCGATTCAGGGAGTTTCAAGACAAAGTAGGACTTGGAAAAGCATCCTTACACTTCAAGGAAGCTATACAAGTCATCATTTCACTCTGAAACATCCTCCATTGCAAAGCTCGATTCCAACTGAACAGGTACATTCATGGAGTTCTATCTCCCTTATTAGGCATTGTTAGCTTTAGGTTTTTGAAGAAAACATGTCACAATCATAGCCCTGAACATGCTCATATGATTAGATTTCATTTATATTTCGTGTGCTTAGAGAATTTCATGTCTGAACATTGATGAAAAGTTAGGTCAGAAATTAGGGGAGGAGAAATTCTCCCTCATCTTAGAGAGATAGGTCAAGTTCTTTATATGGTTGAAACCGTCTCTTAATGCTCTACACTTTTCATGTTATGAGTTTTGCTTGAAAGTCCAGGAATCCAGAGATAAAAAACGCGTGTTTTGCTTGAAGGATGTTGTTCAGAGGTTGAAGAAGACAGGTCTTCTGGGCTGGGCCTGGAAATTTTTCTTATTTGCACCAATTCATTACTCATGAACCCCCTGAGCCCATTTGCTTCATTTTTGACTCTTTTTGACTTTTTCTTTTTTGATTGACTTTGTTTATTTTTTCTCATGACATTAAAAAATTAAAAATATTTTTTCCATCATTTTTTGTATTTATTGCATATTTATTTGTTTACTTCTTTTGTTTGCATATGAATATTATATATATATATACTATTATTAGAATAAATAGAAAATATTATTAAAATACATTTTTATTTTTATTTACCTTCTGAAAATATTTCACATAAAAAAATACCTTTTTATTGATTTTATTAAAAAATTATTATTAATTATTATTATTATTTGTATATAATGTATATTTAGAAATTAATATATATATATATATATATATATATATATATATATATATATATATATATATATATATATATATATATATATATATATATATATATATATATATATATATATATATATATATATATATATATATATATATATATATATATATATATATATATATATATATATATATATATATATATATATATATATATATATATATATATATATATATATATATATATATATATATATATATATATATATATATATATATATATATATATATATATATATATATATATATATATATATATATATATATATATATATATATATATATATATATATATATATATATATATATATATATATATATATATATATATATATATATATATATATATATATATATATATATGTTTACTAATACATTTAAGTTAAAATATAAAATACTTGAATTTTTCATTTTTATTAATATTTGATACAAAAATACTTTTTTTTTTTCATAATATACTTCATTTTATGTTATTTTATAAATAATAAATAAATAGTGGTATTAAATTAGATAATAATGCATTTTCTTTAAAATTAGGGTTTTTGCCCTAAATTCAAAATACTCCAAAAAATAATATATTTTTATTTTCTTTTCTCTTTTACATAAATAATATTTTTCATACACATACAAAACATTCTTTTGCATCTTGCATTGTTATTTAATTTTTTGTACATTGATTAAATTGCAAATATTCAAAATGATGTAATAACTTAGATTTAAATTCTTGTCAATATCCCCATTTGAACATTTGTACCCCCGTTCCCATATTTGGTTTTGTAATAGCTTAGTAAATTTAATTTTGCACTTTATTGCTTTCTAATGATAACATGTTAGAATTAGGGTTTGTATGCGAAAAACGATAAAAAATAGTTTGACCTAATACAAGATAAACAAGCATGAAAATGGACACACAAATCACACTTGCACCCCCTAGGGTATTCCACTTGTTGCCTTCAAATAAATGGGCCATATTGTATGTTGAACTTCTTTGGGCAAAGCAAACAATTGGAATGATCATAGTCCCTCGACAAAAAGTTTTCAAAACAAACAAAAACAAATGATCAAGTCCCTTAAAGAAAATTGCCCAAAGATATTCAACACCGTTGCAATTATGGTCTAAACGATGACCCGCGCCTGTCCCTTTCACATCCTAACACAAGATTGTCCACCAAATACAATGGTGGAACAAACTTGTTAAAAGGGTTAAAACATAACAATAATATTTTGAGAAATTTAGGAGTAGATAACCTCTTAGTTACTTGAATCAAACTTGCAAAACAAAACACTTGCCTAATTTCAAAATCACACATCACTACACTTTCAAAACAACTTTCAAAAACAAATGAAAACTTTTTCAAAAGACACACATCTTTGTATACATCCCCACATGGATCATTACAAAGGTTGCCACCACATTGGCCTCTTTTCAAAACATTTTCAAACCCACACACTCAAGCACCATTTAAAACAATTGAAAACAAAAGGCAAGTGATCTAAAGCAAGTAACTAAGAGCCCATGGATAACCATGGATAGAAAGGGTGATAATACCTTCCCTTTCTATAATCTACTCCCCGAACCCAAGAAAACATCTCAAAAGGTTTTTGCTGTGCTTTTTAACCTTTCCTTAGGATAAAATAAAAAGTCGGTGGCGACTCTTGCTAACCGCAACATTTGCGAATACAAAACGCAAAACCTCAAGTCAGTTCTCCCACCGTATCACAGAACTGGCGACTCTGCTGGGGATAAATTTTAAAAGTGGAGTAACCTTAGGGCTTAGATCACCTTTGTTTTCAATTGCTTGCTTTGTTTGCTTTTATATTTGTGGGCTTTGCATCGGAGTTCATAGATCCTAACCCGAATCTGGGATATACCCTTTTTAGGTAGCATAATCTGTGAGGGACCTGTCCGGCGTAGACCGACATGGGTGAAGCAGTGGCTACGTTGGTGTGGCATCTTAGTCTGTACCTATATCCCTTGTGTTGTAACGGGGAGAATATAGGTCTTCTAAGGGGTCATTAAACACCAACCAACCTTAGAACCCTAAATTGACCAACTTGGCTATTAGGACAGTAGCAGTATGCTACACTCATTGAGGCTAAACTCTCGAGATGGTTCTGGCCGCGAGAAAAGATTGCGATGCTGGAGTTATGACCGATTGAGGGTAGCCAATGATTTGAGATTCTCTAGAACCCGGTTACTTTTGATAGGACAGGTTTTAACCAACAAAACCAAAAGAGGGTAATACCTGAAACTCATGCTGGCCTGAAACCTAAGGGTGTCTTGTGTGACTTGTGTGCCTTATTTGCCTATATGAATACTTGTGATGTGCTTCATCATAGCATCATGCCATCATACCATTGCATGCATCCTGTATAAAGGACTAACCCATTTCAAAGACAAAAGAGTTTCATCTTTGCTCTGTTTTGTAGGATATCATGATGCCCGTGCGTAGAAATACTGTCCGGCTCAACTTTGTTCAACCACCAGTTTTACTCAAGGATTTGGTTGGAAGGATTCCAAACACTTCTTCCTTCATCAACAGACATGGTTCTCTCCTTGGCTTGATCACTGCAAAATGGGACCAACAACTGATAAGTGTTCTGACCCAGTTTTATGACCCTCTGTATCACTGTTTCACCTTTCAAGACTTCCAGCTGGTTCCTACCCTGGAAGAATTTTCTTATTTGCTTGGGATCCCTGTCTTGGAACAAACTCCATTCACTGGTTTGGAAAGGACTCCTAGGCCTGAAGAGATCGCTGCAATTCTCCCCTTGACCAAAGAAGAGGTATTGTCTAACTGGGAAACTAGAAATGGGGTCAAGGGCTTTTTGGTCAAATTTCTGGTTGGCAAGGCTAATGATTTCTGGAATGACTTGGACTTCAAGGCATACGAGGATATTCTGGCTCTTTTGATCTATGGTCTGGTATTGTTTCCCAACCCTGACACTTTTATCAGTATCCATGTCATAAGGATCTTCATGTCTCGGAATCCGGTACCCACTCTTTTGGGTGATATTCTACAACAACTCTATGCTCGTACTGCTCGAAAACGGGGGACTCCGTGGTGTTGTACTCCTTTGCTAGTAAGGTGGTTTATTTCGCACCTTCCTAAGTTCGTGCTGAAGAATGAAGAAGGAAAAGGTTGGGCTCGGAGGTTAATGTCTCTCACTGATAATGATATCACTTGGACTCTCAGAGGTTTGGATGAGGTAGCTGTTATTGATTGATGCGGGGAATACCCGAATGTTCCATTGATTGGTATCCAAGGAGGAATCTCTTACAATCCGTGCTTAGCTCTCCGACAGTTTGGAAGAGCCAGAGGAGATGGGCCTCATGAAATGCTGGTTCCTCACTTCCATTTTGAGTTACAGGCAGACAGTGACAAACTACGCCAAGGATTCATTAAAGCTTGGGACAGAATTCACAAAGCTGACCCACATGAGTTGGGACCAAAGACTTCTCTGCCATTGAAGCCCTATTGCAAATGGGTCCGCATCCGTGCTCAGAAGTTAGGTATGCCCTACGAAGCTGTTAGACCTCTTATTCTTGAGTCTCCTGATGAAGACGGGGTTCCTCCAACTGTCCTCTCTCCTCAGATACCTACTGATTTTGACACCATGAAGAGATCTTGGGCGCAGCTAAAGGAAGAACGGGATTTCTATCGAGAGAAGTTCAACGAGCAGGAACGGAAGATCCAGAGGCTGACTAAGCAATTGGAGGAAGAACGAGTCCTGAACAACTACATCAGCACTGAAAAGAGGAGGCCATGGGAGCATTGATGAGCTTTGGATGTTTCCTTTTTGTAGTTTTATTTCCTTTTCAGTATTTTTCATTCCTGTAATGCCTAAGGGCAAGTTGTTGAACAATTGAAATTTTAATCTAATGAAGTGTGTTTCCCTTTTTGTCTACGAAGTTGAATCTTGTTTGTCTTTGAAAATATAAAGCATACGCATTCCATTGCACCATATGCATAGCAGGTACCCTATTTCACAGGTTGCTTAATCTCCTTCGCTGTTTATTTTGAACAGTCATCATGAATCCAGACTCCTCCAGTGAGCAAGCCATCAAGGCCCTTCAGGCCCAAAGTGCACAGTTTCAAGAGATGGTCCTAAGCCTAGCCCAAGGTCAGCAAGAGTTGAAGACTCTACTCCTGAAGAAGAAGAAGAAAAAGAGGACTGCATTGTTCAACACAGGACGCAGATTTGGGAACACACTCCACAATGAAGCTGATCCAACTACTTCTTATGCTGAGAAAAACAGTCCCCAAGGGGGAGGGGCTCCTAGTCCCGCAGTCTCCGACAACGAGACGAACTATAATGACGAACAATACCCACCTGCTGCTGATAGATACAAGCAATTGGAGGACCGCTTGAGCGCCATGGAAATTCAGAATGTGCCGGGACTGGATTTCGGAGATTTGGGGTTATCTTCTGGAGTAGTAATTCCACACAAGTTTAAGGCGCCTGCCTTCGCCAAGTATGATGGGGTCTCCTATCCAAAGCTACATCTAAGGTCGTACATAAGGAAAATCCAACCTTACACGGCAGATAAGAACCTCTGGATTCACTTCTTCCAAGATAGCCTTTCGGGGTCACCGCTTGAATGGTTTTACCAATTGGATGGAGCTAGCATCTGACACTGGGAAGATTTGGCAACCGCATTCTACAGACAATACCAATACAATTCTGATCTCGCTCCCACGCGTACCCAACTTCAGGGTATGTCTCTAGGAACGGGTGAAGGGTTCAAAGAGTACGCTCAAAAATGGAGAGATTTGGCTGGCAGGGTGCAGCCTCCGTTAACTGATCGAGAGCTGGTTGATATGTTTCTAGGGACGTTGTCTGGTCCGTTTTTCAATCATTTGGTTGGTAACTCCTCCGCTGGGTTTACAGATTTAATATTGACGGGAGAAAGAATTGAAGCTGGCATCAGGTCAGGCAAGATACAAAAGGCTGTCTCTACAAGTACTGAGAAGAGGCCGTCTAAGAAAGAAGCAAGTGCCGTCTATGGTCCTAGAAGACAAGTCAAGCCCGAAAATCGCCAAGCCGTCAATGCTTTGGTCATCTCAAAACCTGTTGCTGCTCCTCAGCAGTACAATCAACAAAGAAGCGAAAGGCCCAAGAGGCAGTATACTCGGCTGAGTATGACCTTATCTCAAATTTTACCCCAACTGTTATCCACCAACCTGGTGACCCTCAAAGAAGCTCCTAAGGTCGTCAACACTGCGTCTCCTAAATATAACCCAAATGCCCGGTGTGCTTATCATTCTGATAGTCCCGGGCACACTACTGATGATTGCTGGGCCTTGAGAAACAAAGTGCAAGATCTGATCGACGCGAAGGAAATTCAGTTTGAAGCGCCGGAGAGACCAAATGTTGTAACTGCTCCTATGCCCCAGCATAGAGTAAATGCCATCGAAGAAGAAATGTACGCTGTTTCGGTAAATGAAGTTGTCACCCCTCTGAAGACTGTTAAGAAGAACCTACTGCGGGCCGGTTTATTTCCGGGTTGCGGTGAAGGTTGCCTGTTCTGTGCTGTTTCCCTATCTGATTGTCCCTTGCTGAGGTTAGGCATCCAAGGCCTAATGGATAGCAAGGAAATTCTATTCAAAAAGTCTGCTGTTCAGTTGGTTCCAATGAAAGAAGTTTCTGTGATTACCATCTTTAAAAATCCAATCAAGGCTCCCCCGAAGAAGCCTGTTCAAGTCATGACTGTTGCACCTGTGATCATTACTGTTCCGGGGCCTCTCCCCTACGTATCTGATAAAGCTGTCCCCTGGCATTATGGGGCAGACGTGTATGTGAATGGAATCAAACAAGAATTCGACGCTGGTGCCAGTATCTGCGATATCACTGGTCCAGCCAAAGTTACCCGCAGTGGCAGGCTCTTCTCGCCTGACATTGCACCGCCCGCTATTCGAAGACCCCTCCTTATAAAACCTACAAGTTTACCTGTTCCTGTTGCTGATCAAGTTGTTTCCCCTGCTGCCGAGTCATCAAATGCTCGGGGCAAAGGGATTGAAGAAGAGCCTGCCCGGAAGGAGGCACCAATACCTATAAATGCTGAGGCCTCCCGACAAGAAATGGAGGAGATTCTGAAAATAATAAAGAAGAGTGATTTTAATGTTGTCGAGCAGTTGGGGCATACACCCTCCAAGATCTCCCTGCTCTCCTTATTGCTATGCTCCGAGGCCCATGCTAAGGCCTTGATCTCATTTCTCAAGACTGCCCATGTGCCGCAGGAGACGTCTGCAGTCCAGTTCACTGATTGCATAGCAAATCTGACAGCAGACAATGGCTTGGGTTTTTCAGATGCTGACCTGACCGCGAAAGGGAGGGACCACAATGATGCCCTGCATGTCTCTATTGAATGCAGGGGCACTACTCTGGCGCATGTATTGGTGGATACTGGTTCTTCCTTGAATGTTCTACCGAAAAAGGCTTTAGACCGTCTGGATTATGAAGGCCTGGAACTGAAGCCCAGCAATATCAACGTCAGGGCCTTCGACGGTTCTAAAAGGATGGTTCATGGAGAGGTTAACATCCCTATTCGTGTGGGCTCTCAAGTGTTTGACTCTACCTTTTATGTGATGGATATACGTCCATCGTACTCTTGTCTACTGGGTCGACCTTGGATCCATAAAGCTGGGGCAGTGACCTCTACCTTGCACCAGAAGCTGAAGTATCCCGTCAGGGAGAAGATCGTCACTGTGCAAGGAGAAGAGGAGTATATGGTGAGCCATTTGAATTCCTTCAGATACATTGAGATGGACGGGGAGTTTATTGAAACCCCCTTTCAGCATTTCGAGGAGGTACATCCAATTTCAGCAGCAGCAGAAACAATAGTCGAAGAGAATGTTTCCTTGAAGATGGCTTCCCTAAGGGATGCCCGGGCTGTGGTTCAGAAAGGCAATTGTGCAAACTGGGGTCAGCTTCCTGACTTCACTCAGAAGAACGACAAGTTTGGGCTAGGCTTTACTGCAGAGGCTCAGAGGGCTGTGCGCAAAGAGAAGATCAGAAAGGCTCCGGTGTTTATTTCCAGCTCAAGGGTGAATGCTATCGAAGAGGATGTGGAGGAAGCAGAGTTTGACAGTTGGATCTACCCGACTAACAGCAACAGACCAAGCAACTGGACGGCAAAGGATTTTACCCCTATCACATTTGTCACGCAGTAATTAATTTCTTTTGATTTCCAATTTGTAACAAACAATATGTTAAAACTTTGTTGGCTCGGTGTCCTACCCGGGGCATCGTAGCTCCATTTGTGAGGGCTTTTTGTATGACATTTTCATATATCATCAATCAAAACATTGGACGTTTGTTGCATTTCAAATCTTGTGCTCTTTTTCCTTTCTGTGTTATATATATTGCAAAACAGCTATATTTACACACACTCACTTATACAGGTTTCAATCCACTCTGGATCTTACTGGTAACAGCTCTGCTACCGCCAGTTATGACTTCGAAAATCCGATCAACTTGGCCGAAGACGAAGGTGAAGATGATTGCGAAGTGCCTGGTGAACTCGCAAGACTGCTGCTCCAGGAAGAGAGAGCTATTCAGCCACATGAAGAGCCGGTGGAGACAATTAACTTGGGTACTGAGACGGATAGGAAAGAGGTCAAGATCGGTGCCAATCTAGAGCTCAGCGTGAAGCAACGATTGATTCAGATGCTACGAGACTACATGGAGATTTTTGCTTGGTCCTATGAAGATATGCCTGGTTTGGATGCCGACATTGTGGTTCACCACCTGCCAACCAAGGAAGATTGCCCTCCGGTAAAGCAAAAAGTCCGACGGATGCGTCCAGAGATGTCTGAAAAGATCAAGGCCGAGGTTATGAAGCAGTTTGATGCCGGGTTCCTCGTAGTGACTTCTTACCCTCAGTGGGTTGCCAATGTGGTGCCAGTGCCAAAGAAGGACGGTAAAGTCAGAATGTGCGTTGACTACAGGGATCTGAACAGGGCCAGCCCCAAGGATGATTTCCCCCTACCTCACATTGATGTCCTTGTTGACAATACAGCTCAACACAAGGTGTTCTCCTTCATGGATGGTTTTTCAGGGTATAATCAGATCAAGATGGCTCCAGAAGATATGGAGAAGACTACATTTGTGACTCAGTGGGGCACCTTCTGTTATAAGGTCATGCCATTCGGATTGAAAAATGCTGGGGCAACCTATCAACGTGCCATGGTTGCTTTATTTCATGATATGATCCATCATGAGATTGAGGTATACGTTGATGACATGATTGCAAGGTCTCAAACTGAGGAGGAGCACCTTGACCATCTGAGGAAGTTGTTTGACCGACTCAAGTTATACAAGCTGAGGTTGAATCCCAACAAATGCACCTTTGGGGTAAGGTCCGGAAAATTGCTAGGTTTCATTGTAAGTGATAAAGGTATTCAGGTGGACCCTGCCAAGGTAAAAGCCATACAAGAGATGCCAACTCCAAAGACAGAGAAAGAAGTCAGAGGCTTCCTGGGACGACTGAATTACATTGCCCGATTCATCTCACATCTGACCGCTACTTGTGAGCCAATCTTCAAATTGCTGAAGAAAGATCAAGTAGTACGCTGGAATGATGAATGTCAGGCCGCCTTTGAAAGAATAAAGGAATATCTCCAAGAGCCACCCATTCTTATGCCACCGGTGGAAGGAAGACCTCTGATACTTTACATGACAGTGCTTGATAATTCAATGGGGTGTGTGTTGGGGCAGCATGACGAGTCTGGCCGAAAAGAGCACGCTATTTATTACTTGAGCAAAAAGTTTACCAACTGTGAGTCTCGTTACTCACTGCTTGAGAAAACTTGCTGCGCCCTTGTATGGGCTGCTCGCCGGCTGAGACAGTATATGCTGACTCACACTACCTTATTGATTTCAAAAATGGATCCCATCAAGTACATATTTGAAAAGCCCGCTCTGTCTGGAAGAATAGCGAGATGACAAATGATCTTGACAGAATATGATATCCAGTATACAACTCAGAAAGCAATTAAGGGAAGTGTACTGGCCGATCATTTGGCACACCAACCTATGGATGATTACCAATCATTGAACTTTGATTTTCCGGACGAAGACATCATGGTGGTAACTGACTGTGAAGTACCTGGACCGGATGAAGGACCTGAGGAAGGATCCCGATGGTCTATGCATTTTGATGGAGCCTCCAATGCTTTGGGGAACGGCGTCGGTGCTGTAATCATATCTCCCAAAGGAACTCATACTCCCCTCACTGCCCGATTATGTTTCAGCTGCACCAACAATATGGCAGAATATGAGGCATGTATCATGGGTTTACAAGCTGCAATCGACTTAAGGATCAAATTTCTAAGTGTTTTCGGAGATTCCGCTCTCGTGATCAATCAGATCAAAGGCGAGTGGGATACGAAACACCCGAATCTTATTCCTTACAAAGAGTATGTGTTGACCTTGCTTCCCCACTTTGAAGAGATAACTTTTGAGCACTTCCCTAGAGAGGAGAATCAGCTAGCGGACGCACTAGCCACGATGTCTTCAATGTTCAAAGTTAAATGGGACAATGAGGCTCCCCGAATCATAATCTGGAAGCTGGATGAACCGGCATACTGCTGCGAGCTGGAGGCTGAGAAGGTGATTGAGAAACCCTGGTACCATGAGGTGAAGAGGTACTTGGAAGCTCAGGAATACCCAGAAGGTGCATCTGTCAATGATAAGAAGTTCATGAGGAGGTTTGCTGCGAAATTCTTCCTCAGTAACGGCATTCTCTACAAACGGAATCATGATTCGAATCTGCTACGTTGTGTGGATAAGGCTGAAGCGGAGAAAATCATGATGGAACTGCATGAAGGTACATTTGGAACACAATCCAGTGGACACACCATGGCAAAGAAAATCCTTAGGGCAGGATATTTCTGGTCCACCATGGAAGCCGATTGTTACCAACACTCTCGAACTTGTCATAAATGCCAGATCTATGCTGACAAGGTGCACATCCCTCCGGTTCCTTTGAATGTCCTAACGGCACCTTGGCCTTTCGCAATGTGGGGCATCGATATGATCGGTGAGATCCGACCGACGGCATCCAATGGGCATCGCTTCATCTTGGTGGCAATCGATTACTTCACGAAATGGGTTGAGGCAGCTTCCTATGCCACAGTAACCAAGAGCGTCGTGGCACGTTTCATCCGGCATAATCTGATCTTTCGGTACGGCGTCCCGGAAAGAATCATTACGGACAATGGTACCAATCTCAATAACAAAATGATCACTGAACTCTGTGAACAATTCAAGATACAGCACCATAATTCTTCTCCCTACCGGCCGAAGATGAATGGGGCTGTAGAGGCAGCCAATAAAAATATCAAGAAAATTGTGCAGAAGATGACAGTGACCTATAAAGATTGGCACGAGATGTTACCATTCGCTCTTCATGGGTACCGCACCTCAGCAAGGACGTCAACCGGGGCAACCCCCTTCTCCTTGGTCTATGGCATGGAGGCAGTCTTGCCAATTGAAATCCAGATACCCTCTCTCCGGATAATGAAGGATGCAGACTTGAATGAAGATGATTGGATCCAGACCCGACTTGATCAATTAAATCTGATTGACGAAAAGAGGCTCACTGCTATCTGTCATGGTCAAACGTATCAGAAACGGATGATCAGGGCATTTAACAAAAGAGTCAGACCACAAGAGTATCAAGTTGGGGACCTGGTAATCAAACGCATCATCCTTCCTCAAAGTGATCCCCGGGGAAAATGGACCCCTACTTACGAAGGGCCATTTGTGGTTAAACGTGTGTTCTCAGGAGGAGCCATGATCCTAACCACCATGGATGGTGACGACCTTCCTCACCCCGCCAATGCAGACATAGTGAAAAAATACTACGCATAAATAAAAGACCCGCTAGGTTGACATACCTAGGCAAAAATAAGGGCTTCCCGGCGAACCAAAAGGGTTCGGGCAAAAATAAGGGATGAAATGAATAAAAATCTGTACACCCGGCAAGTCGAAAACCTGAAAGGGTGGCTTGGGCAAAAATGGGTATCCCGGTGGACTGAAAACCCGAAAGGGCGGTCCAGGCAAAAGTTAGGGATAAAAGCGTAACACTATGTCTCATTGGATCACTTCGCATCCGGAATTCGGCATCAACTATCTGGCTCCAGATTTCGGCATTGACCAATCAGCTTCATCTTCAACTAGGTAGCAAAGCGATGAGACGTTCGAAGACATAAAGGCAATAGCAGAGTTGGAACCCTGTGGGATTGTTCACATAGCTGTTTTGTTTCCTTTTTCAAATTGTAAACTCTATACCATTTGGCGATGTCCTCTTACTAGGATGTCAGCCTCTTGTACGAAAACGCCTATTCACAGGCAAAATTTAAATCAATACAAATTCACTTGTCCATACAAATTACCATTGTTTTCCTTTTTTCTGTTTTGTCTTGCGAAGAACGTCCAATGTTCATTTTTGATATATGCATTTGACATTAAAATTGCTAATTCATAAATATTTGCATATAAAACGGGAGATTGATTACAGGTGACATCAGAGACAGGGGCAATTGAAGTTGTCTAATGCAGTCTGGTTGTTTTGTCCGCCAAGGCACCAAGGTAGGTTCAACTGAAGAAGGTAGCCAAATCATCTCAACTCCCCGCAGAGTAAAACAAGATTCGGCGATACTTTCCCCAAGCGGAGTTGGTTCCCCGTCGATCCTGAAAAGACACAGCATTCCCCGGCAGGTCTTAAAGCTCATCCCCTACCGAATACGGACGTCTCTCCCGAGTTTTATTTAGAGTTATTTCCTCACAAGGGCTTATAACTGGGTTATCCTCAGCTAAAAACCACGGAAGACCGCCCTCGGCAAAGTTCCTTCAATCCCCAGCGGAGTTTATCATCGTTATCCCCAGCGGAATCCATCATTAAAGTCCTCAACAGGCCTCTCATCAAACTTCGGCCAAGTATCTCTTCCACAGAGCAACTCCCCGACCGTTCGTCAAGGATTTACTTTCCTAAAACGAAGTTACGTGCATAAACATTTCACATTTTCATACATCTTGCTTACACACATGATGAAGCGCATACAACACTATCTCATGACTGAGCATCATAACACCATGCATATCATACATCATGACATTGCATACAACTTACGTTTTTGCCTTTTCAGAAAAAAGACAATCCCAAAAACAACTACCTTCAACTGTCACAACATTCCAGACTCGATTCCTGTATCTAGCCAGGGCACGTCTGAAGAGTTCCAGATTCGATTCCTGTATCCAGCCAGGGCATGTCTGAAGAGTTCGAAGATTCGATTCCTGTATCCAGCCAGGGCATATCTGTTGACCACGTTTCCAGACTTGATTCCTGTATCTAGCCAGGGCACGTCTGAAGAGTTCGAAGATTCGATTCCTGTATCCAGCCAGGGCACATCTATTAATGACTATTTCCAAGATTCGACTCCTGTATCCAGCCAGGGCACATCTGTGAGCAATCAATTGTAGATTCGATACCTGTATCTAGCCAGGGCATATCTGCATAAGGAGACTGAAGATCAAACACCTGTAACAAGCCAGGAAAACATCCGTCTTTCTCAAATACACAAGTTCTCGCTAAGGAATCTCTTATGCGATCGACACTTCCAAATGGCATCTATAAGCCCATTCTCGACAAGGTTCTGTCACATCTCCAGATGGCATCTATAAGCCCATCTCCCTATCCACCATCTCTCCAAATGGCATCTATAAGCCCATTCCCGACACCACATTATTGAGACTCCAGCATGCGAGTGCAAATTTCCGGGCACTCTTGTGTCCAATCTCCTTTTACCCTCGAGTCGCGAAAGGCAAACTTGCCAATCTAACTCTTCAGGTTCAAGAAGATTGAACAGGGGCAACTGTTGTACCCCAAAATTTGCCCTCCCATTTCCTCAATATTTTCTCATCACAAGACCTTTGAAGATCAAGATCCAGTTAGGGTTTCCTCTGCTCAAGACTTCTCCTTGCACTGTGGACTCAAATTAGGGTTTGTGGTTGCCTAAGGATGTTTTGACCTAAAATGCCTAAGATGACTTTCATGCTTCATGTTGGACTCCCAAGTTTATCCTCACCAAGTTTCAAGTCTTGATTCCAAGTTTTGCCCAGTCAATTGGACAATTGACCTAGAAATCAGCTGTATTGGGGAAAAAGTCAACTGTGGCCAATTGACAGTCAAACCTCATGAAATTTGATCCACATCAACATTATGAACTCACATGAACCATTTGATCAAGTTTGGATCACAATTCCATAAGAAATTTGATCAGATCATCAAAAGGGCAAAATGGTCATTTTTAGGGTTTTGACTGCACAAAGGCAATTTTTGACTGTTTGACCTAGCCAATGGCAAACCAAGTTCACATATGGACTCAAGGACTCAATGAAATGGTCTTGACACATTCATCAAGCTCAAAAGATCCCAAGTACACAAGATTGACAGTTGAATTTCCCAGTCAATTGATCAATTTTGACTGTATACTGAAAAGTCAAACTTTGACTTTTTGGTCAAAATCAAGAGTCAAGATTCATTTTTCATCAAAACTTGCCAAATCATGAAACTTGTTCACCAAGAAATCACAAAATGCAAATTAGGGTTTGAAAATGGAATTTTTCATAACTTAGAATTTTTCTAAGTTATGAAAAACCCTAATTTTTTCCCAACTTTGCCCCATCTTTTCACCAAGATCCATTTGGATTCAAACAAAAGTCAAAACATGAAAGTTGTAGCTTGTTGCATAATATACAACTTTGATTCACAAAGTTTTCTCATTTCAAGCTTGTATCTCAAGTTATAGTTTTTTGAATAAGGGCACTAAACCATTTTTAACTTAGTGAAATTTTAACCTATTTTGACAAGGTTTTCTACCCCACTTCAAGGCCATTTTTCATACCCTTCCACTTGGAATTTTAATTTGCATTTCAAAGATGGATTGTAGTACACATTCCAAGCTTTCCAAAATGTCCAAGAACTTCTCAAACAACCTCATGGTTAGAGAGAATCGAATTTCACAATATAGCAAAAAACCACTTTGTTCATGACCAAGTTCCATATCCATAACTTTGCAAATTTGAACTCAGCATAGTTTGTGCTACTTTACAGGTCCTTAAACCAAATTACACTCCTTAATTTAATTCTTGTTCATTGTGCCAAAGTGTTGTTCCATGAGTTCAAGCATTGTACACAAGATTGATCCATTTTTAGATAAAGTAAACTTTCCATTCTTGAAAAGGTTAGCTTTATGTCCAATTGAAAATCAAGAAGGTACAAACTAAATCTTTTTGGCACAAGATTATGAACAAGTTGCTCTGATCAAGAGAAGATTATGCAGCACATTAGGAGGCCCCCTACTGACCTAAAACCTCAACTTGCTTTTGTTTGCTTCAAGTTCAAGAAAAGTCCATAACTTATCACAACTCTCTCTTCAGCATAGAAACACAACACAAAAGCTATCAAACACATTCCAAACTACCCAACCAAGCTTTTGCACGAGCCATTTGCCTCTCAAGCACTCTCCATCTCAGAAACACCACAAAACTGCACAAACAGGGGAACCCCTGCAGATTGAGTGCTATCTCTCAATCCCTTCGAGCATTCTTGTCCAAACTTGTTCCTCTACCTTCCTTACAACATATGCAAGCTAACCATGGCCTAAAATCAGACCTGTAACACCTCCAAGCCACTTCACCATTTTTAATTTTCTGTTTTGCAGTTGGAGTTCACTAGCTCGATTCAGGGAGTTTCAAGACAAAGTAGGACTTGGAAAAGCATCCTTACACTTCAAGGAAGCTATACAAGTCATCATTTCACTCTGAAACATCCTCCATTGTAAAGCTCGATTCCAACTGAACAGGTACATTCATGGAGTTCTATCTCCCTTATTAGGCATTGTTAGCTTTAGGTTTTTGAAGAAAACATGTCACAATCATAGCCCTGAACATGCTCATATGATTAGATTTCATTTATATTTCGTGTGCTTAGAGAATTTCATGTCTGAACATTGATGAAAAGTTAGGTCAGAAATTAGGGGAGGAGAAATTCTCCCTCATCTTAGAGAGATAGGTCAAGTTCTTTATATGGTTGAAACCGTCTCTTAATGCTCTACACTTTTCATGTTATGAGTTTTGCTTGAAAGTCCAGGAATCCAGAGATAAAAAACGCGTGTTTTGCTTGAAGGATGTTGTTCAGAGGTTGAAGAAGACAGGTCTTCTGGGCTGGGCCTGGAAATTTTTCTTATTTGCACCACTTCATTACTCATGAACCCCCTGAGCCCATTTGCTTCATTTTTGACTCTTTTTGACTTTTTCTTTTTTGATTGACTTTGTTTATTTTTTCTCATGACATTAAAAAATTAAAAATATTTTTTCCATCATTTTTTGTATTTATTGCATATTTATTTGTTTACTTCTTTTGTTTGCATATGAATATTATATATATATATACTATTATTAGAATAAATAGAAAATATTATTAAAATACATTTTTATTTTTATTTACCTTCTGAAAATATTTCACATAAAAAAAAATACCTTTTTATTGATTTTATTAAAAAATTATCAAAAGGTTTTTGCTGTGCTTTTTAACCTTTCCTTAGGATAAAATAAAAAGTCGGTGGCGACTCTTGCTAACCGCAACATTTGCGAATACAAAATGCAAAACCTCAAGTCAGTTCTCCCACCGTATCACAACATGCCTAAGGAACTTTATTTTAGACATCTAAAATTCACATTTACTAAACTTCACAAAAGGTTCTTTTATCAGAGGGTTGACAATACAATCATAAGATGTTCCCCGTGCTCTTGTGGTGTTTGAGAATAAATCACGATATCACCAATGAAAATCACTACAAACCTATCTAGATATGGCTGAAACACATAACTCATGTATTCCATGAAAATAGTTGTGGCGTTTGTCACACCAAATGACATCACTAGGAACTCGTAATGTCTGTATTGGGTTTTAAAGACGATCTTTGGTGAATCATAATTCTTTACTTGGATTCGATGGTATCCCTTAATTTTTTAGAATATCATATCTCTCTTCAATTGATCTAGAAAATCATCAATCATAAGTAAGGGTACTTATTCTTGATAGTAACTTTGTTGAGTTGATGGTAATCGATGCACGACCTCATTCCACAACCCTTCTTCTACACTTGTAGCACTGAGCCACACCACAAAGACATGGTCAAATATAATTTTTTCCTAAGGTTCTTATAGAGGATATTATTTAATTTTTTTATATCTTTGTTAGAGGATATTTAGGATTTTATTTTGTGCATAAATAGCCTAGTGAGGTAGCTCAATGTAATTCATTGTAAATCATTATTCCTTATTTTGTAGTTGTCATTAATACATTTTCTTTTTCCTTTTATCTCTTCTTTGTGCACCAAAAATTGGTATCAGAGCCTTGTATGAATTGAAGCAAGCGCCTAGAGCTTGGAATTTGAATATTGATTCGTTTTTCAAGGAACAAGGGTTTTAGAAGTGTGATATGAAGTATGGTGTTTATGTTCAGCACACTTTATAAGGTATTATAATTCTGGTCTGTTTGTATGTTGATGACATATTACTCACAAGAAGTTCTGAACAAGAGATAGCTGAGTTCAAGAAAGTTCTGATGAATGCATTTGAGATGACAGATCTTGGGAAAATGAGTTTCTTTCTAGGGATGGAATTTATGTACTCTGAGAAAGGAATGATTTTGCATCGGATGAAGTATGAACTAGAGCTCCTGAAGAGATTTGAGCTAGAGAATTGTAAAGTTGCTAACACACCTGCTGATATGAATCAGAAGTTGGCCTCTGATTCTGATGGAGAGGATGTGGATGCTACAACCTTCAAACAGTTGGTTGGTTCTCTAAGGTATTTGTGTAATACTAGACCTGCTCTTTGTTATGCAGTTGGAATGGTTAGAAGATTTTTGAGTAACCAAAAGTGGTCTCATTACCAAGCTGCTGTTAGGATTCTAAGGTATGTGAAGGGAACTCTGAAGTATAGAGTGTTATTTCCGTCTGGAAGAAAGATCAAATCAGAACTTCTGAGTTATTCAGACTCTGATTGTTGCAGAGATAAAGTGGACAGAAGAAGTACTACTGAGTAATTATTGAGAAGATCTTGAGATCTTTAACTTCTCAGTTTGATTACATTGTGGTAGCAATTGAACATTCCAAAGATCTGAGCACCATGAGAGTTGAAGAGTTGCAAAGTAGTTTAGAGGCGCATGAGTTACATATGACAACGAGAACTTCTGAGAGGGAAGTAGAGGAGCAGGCTCTGAAAGTAACTTCTGGTAAGAAGTATCAGAAGCAGACTTGGTCAAAAGCTAGGAAGAAAACTAAGGGTGGTTAAAGGTCAGAAGCTTCAAACTCTGATAGGCAGAAGAATATCCAGAAGGGAAATGAGAAGTCTGGCAAGAAGAATATTCAGTGTTACTATTGCAAGAAATTTGGTCACTATGCTAAAGATTGCTGGTCAAAAAAAGAAAGGAAGTCAGAAGAAGCAAATATAGCCAGAGGAGAGTCGAATGATGAACCTGTGCCATTGTTGGCTTCTAAACCTGATGATCTGAATTCATTAGAATGGTGGTATATGAATACAGAATGTTCAAACCATCTTACTGGAAACAAGAAATGGTTGGTTTATTTTGACTCTGGGAAGAGTATAAAGATTAGATGTGCTGATGATAAATACCTCAATGCAGAAGGTATGGGAAATGTCAGAATCATTCTAAACAAGGGGAAAGCAGCAATTATCCAGAATGTATGGTATGTATCTGGCATGAAAAGCATTCTGATGAGTATGGAACAAGTGGTTGAGAAAGGTTTTTTGGTTACCATGAAGGACAATCTTCTGAAGCTGTATAACTATAATCAGAAGCTAATTATGGAGTCATAACAGGGAAGGAACATAACATTGAAGGTGAATGTTAGAACTGCAAACTCTGAGTCTCTTAGTGTGTTGTACCCCAAAATTTTCCCTCTCCAATTTCTCAAATATTTTCTCACAAAAATCTCCATTGCTCAAAATTGCATAAGGTTTGATCAGCTCAAGACACATCCTCAACACTGGGCTCAAATTAAGGTTTGTGTTTGGACAAGTACAATTGGAATTTTAATGCCCCATATAGTTTCCATGGATCATATTGGGCTCTCGAGCATTAGGTAGAAGAAAGGAGGAAGAGGAAACTATCAAGAGGGTAAAGCAGATCGAAAGGAGTGGTTGCAGATAAAAGTTCGAATTCAAAATCTAGTTCAGGCTGTTCGAACCACATGATTGATCGAAAAGGAGTGGTTGGCAGATTTTAACAAATCGAAGAAGAGCAATCTTGCTTCAATCTCCAAGCTTCGACTGGGAAATGGCTTCCTTCGATCAAGCTGCTTCGATACACAAGCTTCAACTGGGAAATGTCCATCTCTAAACCTGCTTCGATCCACCTCTAAACCTTCTTCGATCCACCTCTAAACCTGCTTCGATCCACTTCTAAACCTACTTCGATCCACATACTAAATCCTCCGACACACATAATTTCGACACTATGAATTACAAGTCTATCCTCATGCTTGCTTTAAACCACAAGGATAGCTGGTTATGTCATTGGAAGTTTGGACATTTGAACTTTCGACCACTTAATCAACTGATGGTTACTAGTAGGAAAGCAATCCAGAAATTCTTTCATTTTGACTATGCCAATGAGATCATCTTGCATACTCAAAGTGGCACATTCCGATGAATGTGGCCCATTCGAAGAACACAATTGGTGGAAACAAATATTGTTTTGTCTGTTGATGAGTTTGGTCGAAGGTTGTAAGTGGTCCATTCTAAGAACACACAATTGGTGGAAACAAATATTGTTTTGTCTGTTGATGAGTTTGGTCAAAGGTTGTAAGTGGTCCATTCGAAGAACACACAATTGGTGGAAACAAATATTGTTTTGTTTGTTGATGAGTTTGATCGAAGGTTGTGGATCTATGTGATCAAAATGAAAGGACGGAGTATTCGACCAGAGTAAAGAAAAAGATCAAATCCATAGGCCATGCTACATGATCTTGCTTTACAGGCCTTAATGCTTGTGTTTCACTGCATAATTAATTGTTTTCACAACAAATTAAGCTCTTACCTAAGTTATTAAGCCATTGTCCAAAGGATCTTTATATTTATAGCATAAAATTATTATTGCTATTCTTGGAAAGCAAACTTTTTTGTACAAATTTGTCTTGAGCCCATACTTTGTTTGCTTCTGATTTTCCCCCCACCATAAATCATATAAAGCAACCCTTCTAAACTTGTAACTTTAGTACTTCATCTTGGGATCATGGAAAACTTGGATAACTTGATATTTGCATTCCAACCAAACCATAATTTGTTATCTTACAAATCTGGTTACTCCAATTCCCAAACCTTCTCTCTATAAATAGAGAGGCCATTTGCAAGCTAAAAGGGCCAGATTCTTGTTGTGTTGAAAAATCCTCCAACACTCCCAAACTCTCAAAAAAACCAGAAGCTGCACACAAGCACAAAACTTGGCACATCCTGACTTTACACACAAAAATCTAAAATCCCTTCGTGCGTTAGTGATCCTTTCGATTCACTCCCAGCTTCCATATACCAACCTTAGAACACTCCTAAAGCCCTCAAAAAACCTCTCAAGGAAGGTAGTGATTCTTTCGATTAACTCCCAGCTTCCATATACCAACCTTTCGATTTAGTGACTTTTAAAGAAAAGTAGTGATTCCACTAGCTCAAGGAAAGTCCAGGAAAGCTTAATCCATCATCGAACCATTTCTAGAAGTCAAACAGAGGTCATTCGAATTGCACTTCAAGAGGTAAGATTTCTCAACTATGATATCTTGATATTAGCATTTTCAGTACATACAAATAAAAGAAAAGATGTAGATATCATATCTAGGAAGCTGACCATATTCTCAGTTTTGATTTTCATTGTTTGTGTCTGAAGAATTTCAACTTTGACCAATTAGGTTTTGATTTTGGTACTGAACAAAATTCATGCTAAATTTTGACCCATAACTTTTGAAAATTATGTGGTTAGATTCATATTCAAATTTTAGGTCGGATTGATATTTACCTATTTCAATTTGGCTGAGAAATGAAGCTTTTCGAAGCTTTTATAAGTTTGACAATGGTGATAAACATCCCTGCGCGCGCGAAGGAAGAAGATGGAGCCACGTTCAAATTTTCAGAAATGAGTTCATCTTATATTTAGTGCAAGTTGTATAACTAACAGATGAAAGAGACCACCCCAGTGGTACAAACAGTGCACGCTAAAGCCTTGCCATGTAGAACGTCCTTGGTTCGAGCCCCTGCGAGACCTTTTTCAATTTTCATATTTTTTCCATTTCTTCTTTTGCAGGAAGCGCACCTGGGCCTCCATTGGCCAGGCCAAACAAAAACTATTTTCATGTAAAAACCCCTAAAAATTTCACCTTTGATTAATTTCATTTTTAACTTAATTCAATTTTCCTATTTTAATTAATTACCCTTATTTAATTATTTAGTTCAAAATCTTTTCTTAACAAAAATCCAAAAAAACCAAAATCCATTCCCTTTCCATTTCTATCCTTGTACATCATATACATTTTAATTCTTGTACAAGTTCAATATGGTTGTAATAGATACTTAGGATTTAATTTCTTGCAATCCCCATTTGTAAATTTGTACACCCCATTCCCAAATGATGTAATAGTGTAGTAAACTTACTTTCTGCAATTTATCGCTTCCATATCAATGCTAGTAAATTACGGGTTTGTATGGAAAGATAAAACCAATAATTAGAAAACCCTAATTTAAGATAAATCAAGCATTAAATACAAACATTTGCACACTTGCACCTCTAGGGTTAACTCCACTTGTTGTCTTAAGAAAATAGTCATAACATGCATGTGAGATATCTTAGCAAAAACAATAAAAAAAATAGAAGATCATAGTCCCTCGATGACGCTTCGAATGATGCCTTCAAATGATATTAGTCCCTCAAGAGAAATGCTAAGATATCTCACAACATTGCTATTCATGACTATACAATGACCCACGCCCGTCCCTTTATATCCAAAGATAAGGCTTCTCACTAATCAATGGTAAGATAGCAATATCAAAGGAAGGAAGAAATGAACAAAAGACTTTTGAGTAGGTATAACGTTCTTAGTTGCTTGCTCACAATCCACCTTCAAAAACAAAAACATATTTTCAAACACACAAAACACTTTCAAAACATGAAATATTTTCAAAAAGTCCAACACTTTGTATGCATTCTTATAGAGAAGAGAATCATTACAAAGTTTTCCTAAACGAAGGCGCTTTTCAAAAATACTTTCAAAACTCACCACAAACACATTTCAAACCAAGCAATTTCAAAAGTGATCTAGCAAGCAACTAAGAGCCCATATATAACAATGGATGAAAAGGTTGCTAATACCTTCCCTTTTCATAATCTACCCCCCGAACTCAAGAAAATATCTCAGATTTTTCTTGTTCTTTTCATCATTTCCTTATTGGATAAAAGAAAAGTCGGTGGCAACTCTTGCTATCTGCAACAATTGCGATAAAACACAAACAACCAAGTCACTTCTCCCACCGTTTTACAGAACTGGCGACTCTGCTGGGATGACTTAAAAGTGGAGTTACCTTAGAGTTAGATAACATTTACTTGCTTTCATTGTTTGATTTGTTTGCTTTACATTTATGGGTCCTTGTTTGTGTTTGTATTGATCCTCTACCCGAATCAGGGAACACCTTTAGGTAAGTAGCAATAGATCAAGGGGACTGTGCGACATATACCGACATGGTTGAAGCGATGGCTACGTTAGTGTGACACATTTGTTGGTACCGGTAGCCCTTGAGTTTAGTCAAGGACAATACGGGGCCGCTATGTGGTGTCATGAAGCACTAACTGACCTTAGAACCTTTAATTGAACAACTTGGCCATTAGGAAGTAGTGAGATAGCCGGATTTGGTTCCGAACTAAGATTGGTTGATACTCGATACTATGCTCATTGATATTGGACTTTCGGGATATTCCGGTCGCCAATAAAGAGACTTGAGCTGAAACAATGCCCGATAAAGAAAGATCAGTGATATTGAGATTCCCTAGAACCCGATTACTTTCTAGGACGTGTTGAGTCAACTAAAATTCAAGAGGGTACTTACCTATAAACTCCATGCAAGCCTAAACCTAAGGATTTGTTTGCTTTTTTTGTACATAACGAACTTGTTTGCTTTTGCTTATGTATGATTACTTGTACATAACATCACAACATCATACCATAGCATTTTTAATAACCATTTCAAGGATCTCAAGGGTCTGTGATGCAGGGTTATGATGAACTAGACGTCTATCAAGGGGCAAGAGGATTTATTCTCCTCTAACCAAACGCTCTCAAAGACCAAAGCACGGTAACAAGAGTCAAGGGCTATGACCCACTTGACATGGTGAGCTTGATTCTCATGGAAGGACATCCAACGATACGAAATTCTCCAATCAAAGTTTAACTTCTAACATTTCCTTGTGTATACCCCGCGAGATCCTTGAAAACATTGCATCCACATATCATGCATGTCATTATAACAGGTTTTCCCCACACAGGTTTCTCATCAGCTTACTGTTTATTTTAGTAGAGATGGCTCTAGAACAGACTGTCATAGATCTTCAGACCCAAAATGCTTAACTTCAAGAATTGTTCCTGAACCTATCCAAGGGGAAAGAATAAGTGAAAGCACTCCTCATTGAGAGCATGACCAAGAAGAATCCTGAGGACAACATGGATGACCAGTTGGAACAATTACAAATTAAAATGGCAACCATGAAAATCCAGATGATGGAACAGATGGTAGGTTAGATGGCTCTTATCCAAAACTTAGCTCAGGGACAAGAAGAGTTGAGAGCCCTCGCCAACGAGCTTCATTAAGATGGATACAACCATATGGGGAAACAACTAGAATTGGGGATTGAGTCATTAATCAGCCTTCGATGAGACAAGAAGTTGGTTTGATCGAGAAACACCCTTCAAAATGGCTACTATACTAAGAGTCCAACAACAACCTCGCCAACCACGACAAGGTGGTCAGTGTAAGCAAGATATGCCAAAAGACAATTTACAGAGACCAACGTGTCTTTGGCTCAAGCATTGCATCATATGTTGGAAGCCAAGCTGGTTACGTTAAGGGAACCCCCTCAAAAACATAACACTTCTGCTCCCAACTACAAACATAATGAAAAGTTCGCGTACTAATCCAACAGTCGGGGACATGACACTAACCACTGTTGGGATCTGAAGAAAAAGATTCAAGACCTGATCGATGAAGGAGCGTTGGAATTTGCACAAGATGGTCAACTGGAGTTTTTTCTGTCTTCCCTCAAAGGCACATCATCTGAAGTGACAAATTTAGATAGAGAAATTTTTGTTCATTTGAATTTTCAGTTGTAATTTCTTTGTTTGTTTAAACATTTGTCCTTATGCCAGACTTTGGTTATTCTCATTAATGCATTGCATATGTTTGTCTTGAATTAATCCATTCGTTTTCACTATATGGAAATTATGCTTTTATTTCTTTTTGTGATATTCAACTCTCGTTAAAAGTTGTAAGCCTTTAAAGGGAGGATGACGAAAACAATGCCATAATCTCATACAGTATGCTCTTGGATAGACCTTGCTGACAATGTACAAGCGTTCTTTAAATCCCTAAACACTGGAGTTATAAGGAAGATGATCCCTAGTCAACCCCTTTTAGCCAAAGAAGTTAGAGTTTTCTTTTTCACACAAATTTAAACCTTTAATCAAAACCTGGGGCAGGGTTAGTTTCTCAGTTAATTCAAATGCGTGTTCAATCACAAGCTTTCACTTTGTACACAAAGAATGACATTAAAAACATCCTTATGAATCAAAATATGGCGATGCTTCCCCGTAAAATAGGCAATCATTATCTCTCAAAAGAAAAGCCCACTAAGTCAAAACCTACGAAGGAGACTTAAGAAAAAACGGGGGCATCCCGCTGACTATAATCTCAAAACAGTCAGGAAAAAAATAGGGACAATAAATCAAAAAAAGGAGGTCGCTACCAATCCTCAACAACAAAAAATGTTGCAAAAAATGACTGCCTTCTCCAATAAACTTAACTTATCTGAACCATCACCAAAACGTCATTCCAGACTCAATTGGAATTCAAAATGCGCAATTAACTGTGTATAAGACTGGAGAACATCACAGAGAGCGGGTGGGTACAAATAAACTTTGAGCCTTATCCTTTGTTTCTTAAACCATGAACCAAGCCACGCTACAACCCTTTAAAAGTCCTAGTTGAAGCATGGGTTAGTTCAAAAGCATACTGTTACAAAAGGTATCCTGACTCCTGTAAGGCTTACTGTAAATCCTAAGTTGAATTCATATTCTTACAAAATTCTTTTATTTGCTAAAAATGTATTTTCAAAACTTCAAGACAAACTTAAACTTTACATTGTTTGAATACTGCTGTTTGCATAAGGTTATTTGTTTGACAACAAAGAAATTCGCACGATGAAATTCCAATGAATGTAAATCCTCTCAAAGAACATAATCACTTCAAAATTGGAAGACACTTCCAATGACAAACTCTCCATAACCAAGGGGGCATGACATGTTATTGTCCAACTCATCAGGGGAAGTCAAGTCAAAATTCCAAGAAATCTCTCATAAAGTCTTGAATAGCCAAGGGCAGGTCTGCATCTGAATCACTTGGGGCATTGAACATGAATTCCAACAAAGGGTCACGTATGACTAAGCACACATTTTCTGGCAGCGCTACAACACTTACTACTATGGACAGCGACAAGTCCCCACAGAGCCATCTCTATAAGGTTATCCCCACAGAATAATCTTCACGGACAAAGGTATAAACCACTCAAGGCAAAATTCATGGATATCCCTATAAAATTGGATCCATGCAATCCCCAGCCAGAGTTTCAGTCTCCGGAAAACCTCTCCTCAGCTGAATTGGTCTCAAGAAGAGTCCTCGAGGAGTTCTTCCAAAAGAAAACACCTCCCCAGCAATTCGTCAAATATTCTCTTCAACAGGGTTTATTTTCCCAATAAACTACAGATTCCCCAGCTTGAGTTTGCCTCTCAGACTATTACAAATTAAGGGACCACAACCCCTAATCCCCAGTGAAGTCATCAACAAAGTCAGTGTTATCTCCGAAGTTCCTAGGAAACCTGGACCTGACCAGAAAATAGTTCAACGTCATCCTACTCTCAACTTACTGCGAAACCTAGACCCAACCAGATAACGATAAATCTCAATTCTTTGTTACTGCAAAGCCTGGACCCGACCAGATAATAGTTCAAAAGCTCCTCTTGAAACAACCGGCCGAAAATCATCAAAAAATGAAGTCGCCATCGAACGTATTTTATCCCACATGTAGGGAAAGGTAAACATCGAGAAAACCTGAGAAGGGAGAAGTCACGGTCTTGTGATCGAGAGATCGGGTAAGGGAGTCTGTTACGCGAGGGGAAGGTATTAGCACCCCACATGCCCGTAGTACTCTACGGTATCCACTCTTATTATCTATCTTATGGGTGTGTTCAATCTATGCTTACTGTCTATTATACTACTGAAGGGAGAATGCATGAAAAAGAATGTAGGGAAAATAAAATTGTACTCGCTTGGGTCCTACCCCAATGCCTACGTATCCTTTTTGAGGAATCAGAGCTACCGTAGTTCGGCTCTTATGTTTTTGTTAGTTTTTGTTTTTTATGGATGAAGTTAATTCTTCCTTCTGCCGCAGCTCGACCTTTGGAGACTTATGCGTTGGCAAAGAAGTAAACTAATCATGTCCTTACCTGAAAAGGGTTTTAGAGAAAGGTGCTCGAGCGCACAAAATGATTTGAATTGGTTTGTGTTTTTGTTACCTTTAAAAAGGGTTTTAAGTATGATTAGCATGTTTTTGATTTGCTAAGAAAATGAGTTTTAGTATTAATGCAAGGATGCAAAAAGGGGAATAAAAGAGTCTAAGGGAGACTAGCCTATTTCTAAACCTAATGTTATCATACAATGGTAATCCTACGTCAAGGATGAAAGGAGAAGTTTCTACCTAATGTCAGCATGCATGGTTTACAACCTAAGGTATAACTTGCGTTCGAACAGAGCAAGCACATTCTAAGGGAACATGATATGTACAAGGATAAAGCAAGCAAGCCAGTAAACTCAAGAGAGCACACCTGAAGAGATCCTATCTAGGTTAGCATGCCAAAGAAAGTAAAAACTATCCTATAGGGAGCATGCAATGAGAGCGAAGTCATGATCTCAATTTCTAAATTGAGTGACTCATCGATCGGCAAGAAATAAAGAAAGCGATAAAATCCTATAGGGAGCATGCACTGAGAGCGAAGTCGTGATCACAATTACTAAATTGAGTGACTCATCAATCAACAAGAACGTAAACAAACACGAGCACAACACATATAACAAATGAAGTGCGGAATGCATGCTACAGGTCTTTAAACAGCGACTTCGAGCGCACGCTCTTTATTTCCTGCTTCCTACTTCACATGATTTTTAGAAAGTGGTAATGAAATGCAATAAAGTGCGAAGAAGTACAAGGGTAGTAGCAGAGACTACCAAAGCGAGCAAGTCGTCAAGAGCAGACGAAAGCGCTAGAGAAGCAGGGAATATGCGTCGAGCAAGCTTCACCAAGAAGCAAACAGAGACAAAAACAATATCCAACTAAGATAAAGGCAAACACGTGTCGCGAATGCGGATCATAATCAGAAGTTCCTGCACAAAGCGTCATAAAATATCACATGCATTTTGACAACATATAATATGATATGAATTTCTCAGGATGATGAGAAATAAAGCATGTCATATTTGGAAACGAGCATAAGCCGCATGCTTCGATCACATAACTACTTGTTATGTTACATGATCAAAATCACCAAAATGTACCTTTCACAATGAACAAACGCGTCAAAAATAACGAGGCGCGGCGGTATGAAAATATGAATAAAAACTAAAAGAAAAAGTATTTTTTATTAGTTTTTAATGTGAGGAGAAATTCTATCGAAAACTAAAGGATTAATTCTTAGGAGAAATTCTATTATATTCTACCATTTTTATTGTTTCCAATTATTGAAAATCAAAAATCAAATAAAAAGACTGAAAACTAAAACAACACTAAGACTCAAGGGATATATGCCTGAAACTAGGGGTGTTCGCTGGAGACAGAGAGTGTAATTAGAATCAGGCACTGAAAGGCCCATGCAGAATCAGTCCAATGGAGCTTTTGTTCTATTGCAAATCAAACTTTCCAAAAAAACAAGGCGTAATGGGCCTAAGCACTTTCGGTCCATCTCAAACTTTTTTATCATGTTTTTTGTTATTGCATATTTGTTTTATTATGTATTATTAAAAAACAAAAGTAACTGAAAAAGAAAAAAAAGGACGATATCACAGTGTGACTCCTCATCTTTGATTTGGAACCCTAAGAAAATATTCCCTCTCATCTCATCCACCGACCAAACTTCGCTCCCCACCTTCAATATTTTCCGATCTCCATCACCAGCGTATCACAACCGTAGCCTCATCCATTCTCCCTTCATCATCATTTTTCCATCAACGAGCATGTTTCTGTTCCTCATCTGTTTGATCTCCTTCTAATTCTTTAAATCCAAACATGAAACACGAAAACCCTAAGAAGCTAGAAGCAAACTCGAACGCGGCGCACAGAGTAATTAATTGCAAATCCTTAGAAATATCAATCCACATGTTCTACTCTATGCACATACATGCAAATTGAAGCAGAAGGATGTAAGAAAGAAGAGTCAAGGCTTACCTACCGAAGACCGGTCTGGTGCTTCTTCCACAGTTACGTTGATGGCGAGAAAACCAGTGAACATCAGCAGAAGCTCAGGTATGCATGCTCTGGCTCTTCTTCTTCGTCTACCTTCTAGGTCTTCTTGTTGCTCAATCTTCTGAGTGTGTTGTTGTGTTACAGAAGGCGTTGATGTGGAGAGTTGTTGAGAAGATGAAGGTTGAGATTGTGGTGGTTGTAGAGAGGAAAGGTTGATGAAGGTGATGGGCGCAGAAGAGAGATTGAGAGAAATATATGAAGGTAAGGGTGAAGAAGAGTCGCAGATGATGAATATTATTGAAGATGGAATAAGAAGTGTTATGCGATTATGGATGAAGATTCCGAAATGGTTGAAGAGAGAGTTTTTCCCATATTTTTTGGTGATTCTTCTGCAGATTGAAGAATGAAGATGAAGAAGGTTCAAGATCAAAGATTGCAGATATAGTTGAAAGGTGAGTCTTGTAATTTCTGTTGTGAATGAATCTTCTCCCTTCCAATTCTGTTTCCCCTTTCTCTTATGCCCATCTCCATCAATTCTGTTAGAAAACTGTTATACCCCGTGGAAATTCTATTAGAAATTGGTTGGAAAACATTTCAGTTATCTTTTTCTCCTTTCTGTTATCCTTTTCTCTTCTGTTATGTTTCTGTTGAGATCCTTACCTCTCTTTATGTTATGTTTTTCTGTTATATCTCTTATGCATGTTGCTGAGAAGTTTTTTTAAGAAGTTAGTTAGGAGGTTGTTAGAAAACTGTTAGAGGTTAGTTATACGATTTTTGTTTTTGAGATAACAGTTAGGGAGCTGAGTTGGAAATTCTGTTATGGTTTAATTTCATTTCTGATTTTATGATATTTTCCTCTTTGAACTTCGCAACCAGACATTGCAGCAATATGGAACTCAAACGGAACTCCTCAAGATCTGGAGAAATTTGAAAGTCGTTGTCCTACAATCTGAAGTCCTCCACCGCGAGCATGAAGTGATTGGGAATCATCAACACCTGCTCTCGAATGAAAGGGGGTCTGCCAGGTATGTGTGCAAGAGCTTGAATAAGTAAATGCCATTGTGTGCCTTGTGCGATTTGGAGATCAATTATATGAATCCGGGATTCATTTGCGTATGCAAATTTAAAATATGGGCAAATCTGATACAGTGTGTGCATGTAACTCATTAACTCTTTGCTTGTTGGTTGTTCACATTTCAAGGCTTTGTAGATCAAGATTCCGGACGATTCCATCCTTGCTCTAAGCCCTTCCAACAGGTAAGCACTCAACCTCTGGATTGGTTCTCCTGCTACCGACACCATCTTCACCAATACATTATCCATCCAGCCTCTTGCTGTGGGAATATCACAATCAGACACAACTTGTGCGCAATGCAAGAGGACTTCTTTCAAGTCAAGCTTTGGAATATAACTTGAAACATGAAGTAAGGGAATAAAAAGTGGAGATTTGGCATGAAGATTTTGAAGAAGATTGATGAAACTTGGATGGAGTTTTGGTAGATTTAGGTTTTATGTCTTAATGCTTTCTTGTAAAAAAAAATTTGATGTATTAAAATATGACATGAATGTTTCCTGGAAGGAAGACTGTTATGTTGCACAGCTTGTTGAAAAAGATGAACAATACATTCATCATAATATTAGTGATCAACAATGTGACAGTTGGCTTCTTACTGCTATATATGCAAGCCTGCATGAAGCTTACGCGAAGGTGTTGACGAGGGTGGATTTCTATGATCATCACCCCATCATAATATCTCTTAACAGAAAGAATGGTCCTAAAGCAAAGAGAAACTATAGATTTTAAAGCGCTTGGTTGATTGATGATAGTTACAATGCTAAAATTAAGAGCTTGTGGAATAAGACAGACAAAACCATGTTGAATCTTAATTACTATCGAATCCCTTTTAATACTTGGTGGAAATTTTAATGAACCTTGAATGTTCTTGAATGATCATGTCTTAAAAATTTGGATTGAAGCTTGTGAATTGTTCTTTGATTTCAAGATAAACCAGGAATGAATTACCCGTACTTTAAAACTTTGATCATCTTTACGATTCTGCCATTCCAAATCTCCATGAAAAGTTCAAATCACCTTGAGACCTTAACTTCCAATTCCAAATTATCATTCCATTCATAAACCCTTGACTTGACAACCAATACCACATCAATGCCTTAAAGAACCATCGAGAAATGGATATGGAAGTATATATGACCAGGATAGCTTTGACATGAACATCCAACGAAACTCAGTTGATGGGTATTGCCAGCTCAAAACTCCATGAATAAGAAACCATAATCCTATCGACTTGGGTGCCTTTTGAATGAAGGAACCTCTTGAGATATCAACTTAATAAGATCCTTAGCTGATGGTGACAACCTTGTAGCTTGACGAGGGAGAAGTTCCCAATAATCAAGAATCTAAACCCTAGTTCCACAAACCACAATTATTGGGAAACCAACTGATTCAAGCCTGAGTAAAGGTGTGAACCAACAAAGCCATATAATCCCTAATTCCATAATATCATCGATCCCATGCCAAATTATCGATTAATGAATGAATGATGTGTTAGATGACTTAATGGAATTATGTACATGAAAAATGAGAGATGCGTAAGCCAGATTATTCTTATAAAGAGGTAGGACAAACTTGGGGTATTACACCTCTTCCCCAATAGAGTTTGCCACTATCCCCAGTGAGTTATTATGAAGCCTGGAATCCGACCAGATAACAATTAACTTCTTTATCCCTAACAAGTTGTTAACTTCAATTCTATCTAATCAAGAGATAACTCCCCAGTAGAGCAACAAACAACTAAAACTCCTGAACTTTTTTCCCCAAGCAGAAATCAACATTCTCCATGGAGTTTCCTTCAAGCAAAGTCAACATTCCCCAGTGGAGTTCTCCTCAAACAACATAATAGGAATCCCCAGTGGAAACATCCTAAATCAAGGTCTGAAGAGGAGCATACTCTTTATCCCCAGTAGAAGTACGAGATTTCATTTCCCAAGGCTCACCATCATTTGTCAAGGATTTATTTTCCCAGACAAAGATACACTTCAACAACATTTCACATTTCATACGCATACGAAACGCATATAGCATAATCTCATTTATTTTGAGAACACCATTATACAATGCATTTCATACATCATGACATTGCATACAGCTAACGCTTTACCTTTTCAGGAAAAGATCAATCAACATATAGTTATTATCAACAATTTTCAACAGGTCCAAGATTAGTTTCTGAAGCAAGACATAGCAACTACCTACGTGACCATATGCAGCTTCACACGGGCTCATCATGAAGTAATCTTACACGGGTTCCTTTTAACTTCCAAATGTAGCTTTACACGGGATCGTCATAAAGCAATCTTACACGGATTCCCTCCCATCCTAAAGTGTAGCTTTACATGGGCTCATGCTGAAGCAATCTTACACGGATTCCCTCTCAAAATTTCCAGATGCAGCTTCACACGGGCTCATCATGAGGAAATCTTACACAGGTTCCTTCTAATTTCCAGAGGAAGTTTTACACTTACTCATCCTGAAGCAGCCCTACCTAAGCTCCTTCTGATACATTTTCAGATGAAGTTTCACACAGACTCATCCAGAAGCAGCCCTACCCAGGCTCCTTCTCATATATTTCCAGATGAAGTTTTACACGGACTCATCCCGAAGCAGCCTTACCCAGGCTCCTTCTCATATATTTCAAGATGAAGTTTTACACGGACTCATCCTTAAGTAGCCCTACCCAGGCTCCTTCTCATATATTTCCAGATGAAGTTTTACACAGACTCATCCTAAAGCAGCCCTACCCAGGCTCCTTCTCATATATTTTAAGATAAAGTTTTACACGAACTCATCCTAAAGCAACCCTACCCAGGCTCCTTCTCATATATTTCCAGATGAAGTTTTACACGGACTCATCCTAAAGCAGCCCTACACAAGCTCCTTCTCATATATTTCCAGATGCAGTTTCATACAGACTCATCCTGAAGCAACCCTACCCAGGTTCCTTCTCATATATTTCTTGTTGAAGTTTCACACGGACTCATCCCGAAGCGGCCCTACACAGGATCCTTCTCATGAATTTCTAGATTCTCTTCTAGATACAGTCCAGATACGATCCAGAGACGAATGACATTCTGACACTTATTCCAAATTCACTCTAGAAATGATTTAGATACGATCTAGAGACGAATGACATTCTGACACTTATTCCAGATTCACTCTAGAAATGGTTCAGATATGATCCAAATACGTATGACATTCTGATACTTATTCAAGATTTACTCTAGAAAGAGTTCAGATACGATCCAGACACGGATAACATTCTGATACTTATTCCAGAAACGGTTTAGATACGATCCAAATAAAGATGACATTCTGATACTTATTCTAGAAATGGTTCAGATAAGATCCATAAATGGATGACATTCTGATACTTATTCCAGAAATGGTTCAAATATGAAACAGAGACAGACGTTATTCTGAAACTTATTCCAGATTTTCTCCTAAATACAGTTCAGATACAATCCAAATGAAAATGTCATTCTGACACTCATTTAATACATCTTTCAAATACAGTTCAGATACGATCTAGATGCGGATGTCATTCTGACACTCATTCAATACATCTTTCAAATACAGTTCACATGCGATCTAGATGCGGATGTCATTCTGACACTCATTCAATACATCTTTCAAATACAGTTCAGATACGATCTAGATGCGGATGTCATTCTGACAGCCATTCAATACATCTTTCAAATACAGTTCAGATAAATCCAGATGCGGATGTCATTCTGACACTCATTCAATACATCTTTTAAATACAGTTCAGATACGATCCAGATGCGGATGTTATTCTGACACTCATTCAATACATATTTCAAATACAGTTCAAATACGATCCAGATGCGAATGTCATTCTAGAACTCATTCAATACATCTTTCAAATATATTCAGATACAATCCAGATACGGATGTCATTCTGACACTCATTCAATACATCTTTCAAATATAGTTCAGATACGATCCAGATATGAATGTCATTCTGACACTCATTCAATACATCTTTCAAATACAGTTCAGATACGATCCAGATGCGGATGTCATTCTAACACTCATTCAATACATCTTTCAAATGCAGTTCATATACAACCCAGATGCGGATGTCATTCTGACACTTATTCAATACATCTTTCAAATGCAATTCAGATACAATCCAAATGCGTATGTCATTCTGACACTCAACACATCTTTCAGAAATGATTCGGATACGATCCAATTATGGATATTATTTTGATACTCATTCCAGCATATCATTCAGAATTAAATCGACCGAAGATTTATTCTGATACTTCTCCCAGTTACAGTCAAGCTTAGACTTGGTCTAATTTCTATCAGCCATCACCTTCGGATGGCATCTATAATCCCATCTTCGACAACTCTCTCCAAATGGAATATTTAAGCCCATTCCCTACACAATCAACTAACACATAGTCGAGTGCAAATTTATGGGCACTTTAGTGTTCAATCATCTTCTACCTTCAAGCTACGAACGGCGACATGCCATTCTCGTTTTTCAGGTTTAAGAAGATTGAACAGGGGTAGCTGTTGTACCCCAAAATTTTCCCTCTCCAACTTCTCAAAGATTCTCTCACAAAAATCTCCATTGCTCAGAATTTCATAAGGTTTAATCAACTCAAGACACTTCCTCAACACTGGGCTCAAATTAAGGTTTGGGTTTGGACAAGTACAATCAGACTCTTAATGCCCCATATAGTTACCATGGATTATATTGGGATCTCAAGCATCAGGTCGAAGAAAGGAGGAAGAGAAAATTGTCGAAAAGGAAAAGCAGATCGAAAGGAGTGGTTGCAGATAATAGTTCGAATTCAAAATCTAGTTCAGGTTGTTCGAACCACATGACTGATCGAAAAGGAGTGGTGGGCAGATTTTGGAAAATCGAAGAAGAGCAAGCTTACTTAGATCTCCAAGCTTCGACTGGGAAATGGCTTCCTTCGAGCAACCTGCTTTGATCCACAAGCTTCGACTGGGAAATGTCTATCTCTAAACCTGCTTCGATCCACCTCTAAACCTACTTCGATCCACCTCTAAACCTGCTTCGATCCACCTATAAACCTGCTTTGATCCACATACTAAATCCTTCGACACACATAGTTTCAACACTACGAATTACAAGTCTATCTTCATGCTTGCTTCAAACCACAAGGATAGCTGGTTGTGGAATTGGAAGTTTGGACATTTGAACTTTCGACCACTTAATCAACTGACGCTTACTGGTAGGAAATCAATCCAGAAATTCTTTCATTTTGACTATGCCAATGAGATCATCTTGCATACTCAAAGTGGTACATTCAAATGAATGTGGTCCATTCAAAGAACACAATTGGTGGAAACAAATATTGTTTTGTCTGTTGATGAGTTTGGTAGAAGGTTGTAAGTGGTCCATTCGAAGAACACACAATTGGTGGAAACAAATATTGTTTTGTCTGTTGATGAGTTTGGTCAAAGGTTGTAAGTGGTCACTTTGAAGAACACACAATTGGTGGAAACAAATATTGTTTTTTTCTGTTGATGAGTTTGGTCGAAGGTTGTGGATCTATGTGATCAAAATGAAAGGATAGAGTATTCGACCAAAGTAAAGAAAAAGATCAAATCCATAGGACATGCTACATGATCTTGCTTTGCAGGCCTCAATGCTTGTGTTTCACTCCATAATTAATTGTTTACACAATGAATTAAGCTCTTACCCAAGTTATTAAGCCATTGTCCAAAAGATCTTTACATTTATGGCATAAAGTTATCATTGTTATTCTTGGAAAGCAAACTTTTTGGTACAAATTTGTCTTGAGCCCATACTTTATTTGTTCTGATTTTTCCCCCACCATAAATCATAGAAAACAACCCTTCTAAACCAGTAACTTTGTTACTTCTTCTTGGGATCATGGAAAACTTGGATAACTTGATATTTGCATTCCAACCAAACCATAATATGTTATCTTACAAATATGGTAACTCCAACTTCCCAAACCTTTTCTCTATAAATAAAGAGGCCATTTGCAAGCTAAAAGGGCCAGATTCTTGTTGTGTTGAAAAATCCTCAAACACTCCCAAACTCTCAAAAAACTCATAACCTACACACAAGCATAAAACTTGGCACATCCTGACTTTACACACAAAAATCTCAAATCCCTTCGTGCGTTAGTGATCCTTTCGATTCACTCCCAGCTTCCATATACCAGACTTAGAACACTACCAAAGCTCTAAAAAAAACCTCTCAAGGAAGGTAGTGATCGTCTTGATTCACTCCCAATTTCCATATAGCAGCCTTTCGATTCAATGACTTTTAAAGAAAATAAGTGATCCCACTAGCTCAAGGAAATTCCAGGCAAGCTTAATCCATCGTTGAACCATTTCTGTAAGTCAAACAGAGGTCATTCGAATTGCACTTCAAGAGGTAAGATTTCTTAACTGATATCTTGATATAAGCATTTTCAGTACATACAAATAAAATAAAAGATGTAGATATCATATCTAGGAAGATGACCATACTCTCAGTTTTGATTTTAATTGTTTGTGTCTGAAGAATTTCAACTCTGACCAGTTAGGTTTTAATTTTGGTACTGAACAAAATTCATGCTAAACTTCGACCCATAACTTTTGAAAATTATGTGGTTAGATTCGTATTCAAATTTTAGGTAGGTTTGATATTTACCTCTTTCGATTTGGCTGAGAAATGAAGCTTTTCGAAGCTTTTAGAAGTTTGACAATGGTGATATACATCTCTGCGCACGAAGGAAAAAGATGAAGCCATGTTCAAATTTTCAAAAATGAGTTCATTTTATATTTAGTGCAAGTTATATAACTAACGGATGAAACAGACCACCCTAGTGGTACAAACAGCGCGCGCTAAAGCCTTGTCATGTAGAAGGTCCTTGGTTCGAGCCCCAGCGAGACCTTTTGCAATTTTCACATTTTTCCATTTCTTCTTTTGCAGGAAGCGCACCTGGGCCTCAATTGGCACGGCCAAACAAAAACTATTTTCATGTAAAAACCCCTAAAAATTGCACCTTTGATTAATTTCATTTTTAACTTAATTCAATTTTCCTATTTTAATTAATTACCCTTATTTAATTATTTAGGTCAAAATCTTTTCTTAATAAAAATAAAAAAAAAACAAAATCCATCCCCTTTCCATTTCTATCCTTGTACATTATATACATTTTAATTCTTGTACAAGTTCAATATGGTTGTAATAGATAATTAGGATTTAATTTCTTGCAATTCCCATTTGTAAATTTGTACACCCCATCCCTAAATGATGTAATATTGTAGTAAATTTACTTTCCGCAATTTATCGCTTTCATATCGATAGTAGTAAATTAGGGTTTGTATGGAAAGATAAAACCAATACTTAAAAAACCCTAATACAAGATAAATCAAGCATGAAATACAATCATTTTCACACTTGCACCTCTAGGGTTAACTCCACTTGTTGCCTTAAGAAAATAGTCATAATATACATGTGAGATATCTTAGTAAAAACAATAAAAAAATACAAGATTATAGTGCCTCGATGACGCTTCGAATGTTGCCTTCAAATGATCTTAGTCCCTCAAGAGAAATGCTAAGATATCTCATAACATTGCTATTCATGACTATACAATGACCCACACCCTCCCCTTTACATCCGAAGATAAGACTTCTCACCAATCAATGGTAAGATATAAATATCAAAGGAAGGAATAAATGAACAAAAGACTTTTAAGTAGGTAGAACGTTCTTAGTTTGTTGCTCACAATCCATCTTCAAAAACAAAAACATCTTTTCAAACACACCAAACACTTTAAAAATATGAAATATTTTCAAAAAGTTTAACACTTTGTATGCATTCTTATAGAGACGGGAGTCATTATAAAGTTTTCCTAAACGAATGCGCTTTTCAAAAATACTTTCAAAACCCACCACAAACACATTTCAATCCAAGCAATTTCAAAAGTGATCTAGAAAGCAACTAAGAGACCATAAATAACTATGGATGAAAAGGGTTCTAATACCTTCCCTTTTCATAATCTACCACCCGAACTCAAGAAAATATCTCAAAGGTCTTTCCTATTCTTTTCACCATTTCCTTATTGGATAAAAGAAAAGTCGGTAGAGACTCTTGATATCTGTAACAATTGTGATCAAATGCAAAACAACTAAGTTAATTCTCCCACCATATTACATAGTGCAACAAGTGTTTTCAAGGGGACTGAGCTGTGGCACATAAGATTTGGTCATCTGAATTTCAGAAGTTTAGGGCATCTGAAATCAAAGAATCTGGTATATGGAATTCCTACAATCAAGTAGCCTGAAAAGTCATGCAAGGTGTGCATGGAAGGGAAGCAACCAAGATTACCGTTTTCATCAGAAGGACATGGGTATCTCTCATAAAGTTTAAACACAAGGTGTTTTCTGAATTCAAGAAGTTCCGACTGAAGGTTGAGAATCAGAGTGGCCAGACTCTGAAGATTCTTTGAAATGATGGTGGTGGTGAGTATAACTCCACAATGTAGTTGTTTAGGTATTGGCTTGCATTTTTGGTAAAACCCAAGTGTATGTGTGAATGTCATGACTGATGTCATAACATTCTAGTTTAGTTTGTACTAATTCATTAGGTACCTTTGCAGAAAAATATTGTCATTCAGGTACTGATGTTTATAAGTGTGTATCTGAGCATTTTGCAAAATGATCACATTTTCCTAAATCAGTAGACAGGTTCCTCAGATGTCATAACAGATGTTAAGACATCCTGTTCTGAACTAACAGGTTTGCAGGTTGGTTAATTCTGAGTTTTTTCAGGAAAATAACTCAGTCTTTCCAGAACAGAATCCTGCGTTTTCTAAGGGTTAACCTAGCTCAACCCTAACCTGGTTAATAAAGTCCTGTGACCTAGTCTTAAGGTCAAACGGAATTAACCTTAGGTTTTTGTGGAAACCCTAACTGAAGTTGCAGCTGCTATATATTCAACAGAGCTGCTGTTTTGCAAGGAATCCCTTCTTGGTCAGAAGATCATTTGTAAACTGTATAGGTTTAATTATTGTACTCCAAGCAATTATCATTGTGATAAGTGACTTGGAATAGGTTTTTAATTGTAAGGGTTGTGTAGCACTCAAAGCTTTGAAGCAAGAGTGTTTGAATGTTTCTTGACTAAAGCTGTGAAGTAGAGTCAAGTTAAGTTGTGTATCACTCAAAGCTGTGAAGCAAGAGTGGTTGTGTTGCTTGATTAAAAAGCTGTGAAGCTTAATCAAGTGTATGTTTTTTGAAGAGTGTCTTCATCAATTCATTAGTCAAATTGTTTTATGTATCACTGCTGTGATTGAGGGGGAGTGAGTAGGAACTCAGGTTTAAGTTGTACTTAGATTGAAATTGCATTGGGTAGGTCTTAAGTGAAGGAGATAAACTGGTTGGTTTATTCCTGAATTAACATCTCTTATAGTGGATTTCCTCCCTGGCTTGGTAGCCCCCAGAGTAGGTGTTGTTGCACACTGAACTGGGTAAACAATTGACTGTGTTCTTTATTGCTTTTGTATTTACTGTCATATAGTAAGTCAGATACGGTGTCATAACATTGAACGTGACATTGAGTATCTGCAGCCAGAATTTCAATTGGCATCAGAGCAGGCACCCTGCCTGTATTACTGGGTGAGATCTAGGGATATCACTTTCTGGCACTATGGACAAAGAAGGAGTTTTTGGAAATAGACCACCCATTATGGATGGAACTAATTATGACTACTGGAAACCTCGTATGATTGCTTTCCTAAAATCTCTGGACAAAAAGGCTTGGAGAGCTGCTGACAAAGGATGGATCCATCCCACCATAACTGAGAAAGATGGGACAATCAGTCTGAAGCCTGAGGAAGATTGGAGTAAAGAAGAAGATGAGTTAGCCCTGGGAAATTCCAAAGCTTTAAATGCCTTGTTCAATGGAATTGATAGAAACATTTTCAGACTAGTACATCAATATGAACTGGCCAAGGAAGTTTGGGACACTCTCAAAACTACTCATGAGGGCACTTCCAAAGTAAAAATGTCAAGGCTTCAGATGTTGACTACCAAGTTTGAGAATCTAAAAATGATGGAAGATGAAACCATTCATGAGTTTCACATGAACATCTTGGAGATTGCCAACACCTCAGGAGCACTGGGAGAAAAGATGTCAGAAGAAAAACTGGTGAGGAAGATTCTCAGATCCTTGCCTAAAAGATTTGCAATGAAGGTAACTGCCATAGAGGAAGCCCAGGACATCAGCAAGTTGAAAGTGGATGAACTTATTGGGTCTCTTCAGACTTTTGAGATGGGGATCACTGATAATGGTGACAAGAAAAACAAAAGCATAGCACTTGTATCCAACACTGATGTTGAAAACAAGGAGGATGAAGAAGAGAATATTTCAGAAGCTATTGCCATGCTTGGAAGACAGTTCAACAAGCTCATCAAAAGAATGGATCCAAAGTCATGGTCTAATGTTCATAACATTCCCCCTGACATTGACAGTTCCAGCAGAAGACCAAGGTCAGAAGAAAAGGGAAACCAAGGCAGAGGTATTCAATGCCATGGATGTGAAGGATATGGACATATTCGAGCTGAATGTCCTACCTTTCTTAAGAAACAAAAGAAAGGAATGACTGTTACTTGGTCTGACTATGATTCAGAAAGTAATTCTGAAGAAGAATCTGCCAAACTAGTTACTGCTCTAACTAGTGTTTGTACTTCTGAAAGTGACACTAGTGATGAAGAAATGACATTTGAAGAACTGGCTGATACCTACAAGAAATTGTGTATCAGAAGTGCTGAAGTCTGTGTACAGAATGAGAAACAATCAAAACTCATTATAAAGCTGGAGGCTGAAAAAAGGGCAGATCTTGAAACTATAAGTCACCTAGAAGGGGAAGTTCAATTACTGAACTCACAACTGAACCAAATGACAAAATCTGTCAAGATGTTGACCAATGGATCAGATAAATTGGAAGAGATCCTTCAAGTTGGACAAAATGTGGGAAACAAATCTGGTCTAGGATTTGTGGAAGCTAAGAAATCTGGTGCAGACAAGAAGATTAGGCATGTTAAACAATTGTCAAAGCAGATGTCTCAACACAACTCTCAACATCAGAAATACATGAAGAAAAAATACCAAAGATGGATGTGATCGGTGGATCTGGAACTGACTGTTTAACGCTGGTTCGCGAAATGTCGCGAAAGCAAGAGTCGCCACCGTCTTTTATTTTCTCCAAATGGAAAGGACAAAAGCACAGAAAAATTCCTTAAAGAGATTGCTCTCGGTTCGGGAGGTAGATTATAGAAAGGGAAGGTGTTAGCACCCTTTCTATCCATGGTTATCCATGGGCTCTTAGATACTTGCTCACTTGTGTTTTCAAAAATGGTTTGTTTGCTTTTCAACTGTGAGTGGGTTTGAAAAAAAGTTTTGTTTTAAAATTTCAGTTCGACTCTTGTATCGGTCCTCAAGAGTGTTTGAAAAATGCTTTCGAAAGCTTTTTGAAAATGTGTTGGTGTGAAAAGTATTTTTGATTTGTTTTGTTTTGAATTAGATCAAGTATCCACGAGTCGTCTACCTACCCTAAGGAATTCGTCTGTGTAAATGTCCTTTAAAGTAGTGCCATCCCACCATTGAGAGGTAGGTAGCACCACCGTTGGAGGTGTTCGGGTCAATTCGAAGGTTCGGGACATGGTGATCACCAGAGCAATGGGAAGACACCTTAGAAGCTACCCTCATGCCAGGTTCCCGCATCATGAGGACTTACTAAGACATCCTCTACTCGACGATCACCTTTCGAGGCAAGGCAACAGTGAGGCGTACCCTAGGGGTGGTGTGTGCGATTCGTGTGTCGTTTTCATTTGCATTTATCTTGTCATGTTATTGGTGTTCTAGCGCTTGTTTTTATTTTGTCCATACATTCTTGCATGCATTTGTTAATAGTTAAAATATTGCGAGAAATAAAAGTTCTAAAGCTATTACAAAAGGGCGCGGGTCCACATCGCCAAAATTAAACCAGGACCCGATTTGACAGAAAATAAAGAAGTAAAGTGCGAGAAATAAAATGTCCGAGTTACATGGCTTTGGGAGAATTACATAATTATTTAAGCGAAATAAAATAAATATGCGAACAAATAAGAAATTAAGAACGTGGGCGTTGGACCCTTTTGCAAAATTTAAAATTAATGAGGAATTTAATTAATTAAAAAGATGTTTTTGGTATTTTTAATATTTTAGGATTTAATAAAAAGAAAGAATTAATTAAAATTAACTACTAACCCTAATTCTATTTTATTTTAATTTATTAAGAAAATATTAGAATTAAACCTAAATTAAACCTAATTTTTATATACAATTTTAATTATGAAAATAAATAAAATAAATAATATTATGGTGGAAAAGAAAAAAACTGAAAAGGAATAAAACATTGATTAAACCTAGTTCTATATTTTTTTTAGATTTTTATGAAAGGAATTAAAATTAAAACCCTAATTTAAACTAATTAATTTACATGCATTTATTTACAAGAAATATTAAAATAAAATATTTATTATATTTTTTTATCTTTTCTGGTTTTTTTATGATATTTTGTATTTTATAAAAATAATTAATTAATTTAAACAAATAATAATTAAAAGTAAAAGATTTAAATAAATAAAGAAAATAAAAAAGAGAGAAAAATTTGCAAACCTAGGGGGGTGGTAGTCCCAAAAGTGGAGGTGTAACCTTGAATAACCTGGCCCAATAACCTGGGTCCATTTGACTTTTCCAATTAGCATGCTGGCATATTGACTAGGATTTAGGGTGTCCCTTCAATCTCAGCCTTTGGTTTGATTCCACTAGGCACGTGGGCGATTTGATCTGGAGGATGTATGGTGCGCTTCACCTTTGAAATTGCATAGGAATACGTATTGCAAAATAATATGGAAATTAACGTAGACCTGGGACTCGAACCCAGGTCATATACATTGCCAATGCTATCGCTTACCAACTGTGCCAACTAACGCGTTTGATATATATTAAACAAACAAATATTATAAAAGAAACTCAACGCATTAGTGGACTTTGCGCGCGAGATTCAAAAGAGCCAACCAGCGTGCGCCACGACTTCGTCTTCCTCATCATCCCTGAAATACAAAAACATTGAGCAACGGTTTTTTACGCGTTGTTTTAGGTCAGTTTTGAGAAAATAGCGACTAGCTCTCAGGCACTCATAAATTGAGCGCGAGGGTTGGTTCTTGTTCGTCCCAATGCGTTGAATCCAATGGTCTTGGTCTCAGCCTCTAATTTTGCCTTATTGCAAAAGCCCTAATTTAACATCCTGCAAACCCTAAAACTCAAGCATGGCATAATCGCGTATAGCAAATAAAAATACAATTAAAGGTATTGGTTAGCTTCAGAACTTCATTATGAACATGAATCAAGTATTAAAAAATGCAAAGGATGCGTAAATCATGATGCACGATTATGGAATTTTTTTGAAACAATTTGAACCCTGTATACCGATTCTTGGAGTTTGAGTGAATGTTTTTGATTGGAAGCTGTTCAGTAATCTCCAAGGAAGCTAATGGAACAAGAATTAGGTCTTGAATCGCTCTGGAAGTGTACTTTCAGTTTTGACTTTTTTAACAATTTTTTCAAGTTTGTGAATGGCCTTCTTGAGCAGCTGTGCGTGTATCCACATTAGGGTTTCCTTTAGGCTTATGTAGTGAGTCCATTAGGTCAAGAAAAGTAGAACAAATCCAATGCAATGATGGTTTTTGAAAATTTGATTTTTAAGGATCTTTTTCAATCTTTTCCATGTGTTCTTTGTTCTCAATCATGATCAATCAACCCAAATCTTTCCTTATCTGCATATACACGAAATCTTGAGGCTAAAACATGTATAAAAAGATTGGTTAGGTTAAGTTGAATATTTTTCACATATTTAAATGATTTAAATGAATTAATATAAATAAAAATTTAAATACATAAATAAAAAATGAGAAAATACTTCCCTTTGGGCCAAGTGGTCGTGCACATGTCATGAATGATGAATTATGGAAGAAAAATGGGCCCATTAGCAATTTTAGGTCATTTGCATCAATGTTGACTTTTCAAAATATCCAAAAATTTCCCAACTTCCACAAGGCATAACTTGCTCAATTTTTAAGCTTTTCTCATGTTCTTGGACATTTTGGAAAGGTATTTGAGTCCTCTAACCAATGCCTTTGGTCCCATGTCATTTTGATTTACCAATCTCAAGTTATGGCCTTTGACTTAAAGTCCCTTTTTGTTGACTTTTGAAAATGACCTATAATGTTGAAATTGATAACTTTTTGTGAGAGCATTTCTTGGACTTGAAATATGAAGATGAGTTGTAGGAAATGCCTTTCTCCTCAAAATGAGCTTTGGATGGAATTTTTCTGATAATCCATGTGAAAGTTATGCCCTGGTCAATTTCAGTTGACTTTTTCAGCTGTCCAAATAAGGAAACTTTTGCATTTTGATGATTTCTGAGCCAAATTTTGAGAATCATGATCAAGCATTGATCAAATGATGTTTGTGGCTTCAAAATGATATGTTGACCAAAATTTTGAACTTTTGACTGCCAAATGACCATTTTGCCCCTACAGTTGACTGCAGTGCAATTAGGGTTTCTGACTGTGCAATTTTGAGCTGAATGCCTTGAAACTTGATATGAGGATACTTGACCATATTTGTAGACATGTGAGACTTGATTGGACCTTTGAAAACTTCATTTTCTTGATCAGAACACAAACCCTAATTTTGACTGTATAGGAGATCTTTGACTGTGCAACCCTTGGGGAATTTTGCAGCTTGATTTGGCAAATCTTTGAAGAATATGGGAGGGAAAATTTTGGGGTACAAAAGTTGCCCCTGTTCAATCTTCTTAGACCTGAGGATGCAAATTGGCTGACGTGCCTTTCGTAATCCGAAGGTGGAAGATGATTGAACACTAGAGTGCCCAGAAATTTGCGCTCACATAGTAGCTGTGATGATGGAATGGGCTTACGGATGCCATTTGGGGATGGATGAATAGGGTGATGGGCTTATAGATGCCATCTGGATGTTGATCGTGTAAGAGATTCCTTAGTGAGAACCTGCATATCTGCAAAAGAAAAATGAGTACCTGACACGTTGCAGGAGTTGATTTTCAGATGCTTGGTATAGATGTGTCCTGACTGGTTACAGGAGCTGAGTCTGGAGCTTCACAAGATGATGAATGAACCAGGGATGGTTACTACCTTAGCATGAACGGTAAGAGAACCTTGAGTGACTTTAACTTCAACAACGCTCGTTGAGAAAATCTTGGTGGGAATTACCATCTTCGCAGTATCGGGAAGAGAACCATAGGCAATTATAATCTGAAAGGAATTATCACCTCACTCACCGCCGGAGAGGGAACCATAAGAAAAGGAATTATCACCTCACTCACCGTCGGAGAGGGAACCATCTGAAAAGGAATTATTACCTCACTCACCGTCGGAGAGGGAACCATAAGGAAAAGGAATTATCGCCTCACTCACCGTCGGAGAGGGAAACATCTGAAAAGGACTTACCACCTCACTCACCGTCGGAGAGGGAACCATAGGAGACTATCACCTCACTCACCGTCGGAGAGGGAAACATCTGAAAAGGACTTACCACCTCACTCACCGTCGGAGAGGGAACCATAGGAGACTATCACCTCACTCACCGTTGGAGAGGGAAACATCTGAAAAGGACTTACCACCTCACTCACCGTCGGAGAGGGAACCATAGGAGACTATCACCTCACTCACCGTTGGAGAGGGAAACATCTAAAAAGGACTTACCACCTCACTCACCGTTGGAGAGGGAAACATAGGAGACTATCACCTCACTCACCGTTGGAGAGGGAAACATCTGAAAAGGACTTACCACCTCACTCACCGTCGGAGAGGGAACCATAGGAGACTATCACCTCACTCACCGTTGGAGAGGGAAACATCTGAAAAGGACTTACCACCTCACTCACCGTCAGAGAGGGAACCATAGGAGAATATCACCTCACTCACCGTCGGAGAGGGAAACATCTGAAAAGGACTTACCACCTCACTCACCGTCGGAGAGGGAACCATAGGAGACTATCACCTCACTCACCGTCGGAGAGGGAAACATCTGAAAAGGACTTACCACCTCACTCACCGTCGGAGAGGGAACCATAGGAGACTATCACCTCACTCACCGTTGGAGAGGGAAACATCTGAAAAGGACTTACCACCTCACTCACCGTCGGAGAGGGAACCATAGGAGACTATCACCTCACTCACCGTTGGAGAGGGAAACATCTGAAAAGGACTTACCACCTCACTCACCGTCGGAGAGGGAACCATAGGAGACTATCACCTCACTCACCGTCGGAGAGGGAAACATCTGAAAAGGACTTACCACCTCACTCACCGTCGGAGAGGGAACCATAGGAGACTATCACCTCACTCACCATCGGAGAGGGAAACATCTGAAAAGGACTTACCACCTCACTCACCGTCGGAGAGGGAACCATAAGAGACTATCACCTCACTCACCGTTGGAGAGGGAAACATCTGAAAAGGACTTACCACCTCACTCACCGTCGGAGAGGGAACCATATGAGACTATCACCTCACTCACCGTTGGAGAGGGAAACATCTGAAAAGGACTTACCACCTCACTCACCGTCGGAGAGGGAACCATAGGAGACTATCACCTCACTCACTGTTGGAGAGGGAAACATCTGAAAAGGACTTACCACCTCACTCACCGTCAGAGAGGGAACCATAGGAGACTATCACCTCACTCACCGTTGGAGAGGGAAACATCTGAAAAGGACTTACCACCTCACTCACCGTCGGAGAGGGAACCATAGGAGACTATCACCTCACTCACCGTCAGAGAGGGAAACATCTGAAAAGGACTTACCACCTCACTCACCGTCGGAGAGGGAACCATAGGAGACTATCACCTCACTCATCGTTGGAGAGGGAAACATCTGAAAAGGACTTACCACCTCACTCACCGTCGGAGAGGGAACCATTTGAAAAGGAATGATCGCCTCACTCACCGTCGGAGAGGGAACCATCTGGAATAACTTCTACTGAGTCTTCATCAGAAAAATCTGTTGGGAGTCGATTTAGCTGGACTAGAGAAGGCCTGGGACTGGATAAGAAATCTTCGAAGTCGATTAATTGAACCGGTCTAGGTCTTGAAATATGATTGAGAATTTCAACTGCATCTTTCCTGAAAGGTAAAGGTCAGTCATATGCAATGCATGATATGGATCAAGCAATGATGTTCTTAACATAAATGAGATTTGTATGATATGATGCGTCTATGCATGCTATAATGATGTATGTGATGTTTTATGAATGTATATTTGCGTCTGGGAAATTAAATCCTTGACGGGTGCTGGGAAGTCACTCCTGGGCTGATATTGAAGAATAAGCTTTTGCTTCCGCTGGGGATGATAACTGCAAGAATACCGGTAGGAGAAGATGACTCCGTTGCAGAATAAACTTGGCAAATGGAAGATTCTGCGGGGAGAAAAGATACTCTAGCGACCATGCTGGGAAGCAATACTCTGTGGGAAGAGGGATGCCTTGCTGAGTGTTGATAATAATTTGCTGGGGATAGGAAGACTTTGTCGACGACGCTCTTTCCGTGGCTTTTGGCTGAGGATAACCCAGTTATATCCTGTTAAGGAAATAACTCTTTAAATCAAGCCGGACGACGCGTTCGTGCTCTGTGAGGGGATAAGCTTATTGCTTGGGGGTATGAGTTCCAAATTTCCTGGGGAATTGGATTGGACTCTCTTGGGGAGGTCTTGAACTATGTCGGGGAAGTGATTCCTTTGAATGCTGGTATGCCGCCGGGGAACAATCTTTAGGCCAAGACTACCGGGGATGCTTGTTAAGAATATATGTACTGCTGGGGAATGTTGAGATTTGCTGGAGGATACCCAACTTCCTTAAGGTTTGATAACTCTGCTCGGAGAAGCACGCACTGACTGATGACTTATTCTCTGGGGAATTAAGATGTACTGGTCATGTTTTTTAGCTGAACCTACCTTGGTACCTTGGAGGACAGAAACAATCAGATTGCTTACACCACCCGTTATTGCCCCTGTTTCTATGGGGGAGGCCCATGTGGGATGCTGATAATCGTTGAGGGTCAAACCTTCTTCTGGTAGGCAGGTGACAAGATGACAGGACATAGTCGTACGCTTTGATCCCTAACTTTTGCCTGGACCGCCCTTTCGGGTTTTCAGTCCACCGGGATACCCATTTTTGCCCAAGCCGCCCTTTCAGGTTTTCGACTTGCCGGGTGTACAGATTTTTTTTCATTTTCATCCCTTATTTTTGCCCGAACCCTTTTGGTTTGCCGGGAAGCCCTTATTTTTGCCTAGGTGTGTCAACCTAGCGGGTCTTCGATTTTGCGTAGTATTTTTTCGACTATGTCCACGCTCTTAGAATGCAGGGAGGTGCCCCTGGCTGCTTGTGTTGCCATATTACCAGAAGATGTCTGATCGTGCAAGATTCGTTGCTGGAGTGCCCCAAGTGACTCAGGCGGAGACTTGCCCCAGGCTATTTGGCCTTTGAGAGATTCTCCGAATCTTGATTGGATTGCCCCAGATGATGGGCCATGATCATGTCTGCCCCTTGATTGGAAGTGCTTTTGTTCACTAGGTATTCATCGTGCGAATTTCCCTGCTGTTCAAACAAAAGTCATATGCAAACAAAGTTATGTTAAAAGTGCAAAGCTTATGTCTGTCTTGAAGATTTTGAACATGCATTCTTTTTTCATAAAACAAATGAATGTTTGTAAAACGTGATGTCAACTCCTTCTTTATAGTAAGCCTTAAGGAGTCAGGATACCTTTCGTCACAGTATGCCTTCGAACTAACCCATGCTTCAGCTAGGACTTTTAAGGGTTATAACGTGGCCTGGTTCATGGTTTAAGAAACAAAGGATAAAGGCTCAAATTATTTGTACCCACCCGTTCTTCGTGATGTTCTTCAGACCTAAGCTCAGTTGATCGTGCGTTAGACCTTGTTTGAGTCTTTGCTCTGATTTTCCAATGATGATTCAGATATTGATGATTTATTCTGAATAGGCAGTCATTTTTGTTTTTGTTGAGGGTTTGTAAGACCTCTTTCTTTTCTGATTTTTTTGTTATCCCTTTCTTTTTTGCCTGAACTGTTTCCTTTTTTGGAATCACAGTCAGCGGGATGCCCCAGTTTTGTAAGTCTCCTTTATGGGTTTTGACTTAATGGGTTTTCATTTTTGAGATATAATGACCGCCTTTATTTATTGATTATTCAGAACCATCACTGTCTTTCTTTATTTTGTAAAGACCTCCTTGGTGCCATTTGTCATGCACCTGGATCAACTGAGAGAACTTCCCTGCCCCAGGTTATGATAAAGGGTTTTAATTTTCGAAAAGAAAAACTCCTACTTCTTTGGCTCAGAGGGGTTGACGAGGGATTATCATCCTTATAACTCCAGTGTTTAGGAATTGAAACAATGCATGTACCTCATCAGCGGGGTCTGTTCAAAAGCATACTGTAAAGATCGTGGTATCGTTTTCGTCATCCTCCCTCAAGAGGCTTAGAATTATTAATCGAGTGTTGACATCAGAAAATATGAAAACAATTTGTATATAGTGAATACGAATATATTGCTTCAGAACAGACATATGCGATGCATTAATGAAATAACAATGTTTAACATGAGTAAATGTTTGAACAATCAAAGCACAACACAACTTGAACATTCGAATGAACAAAAGTTTCCTAGTCTCAGAGCTTGTCACTTCAAATGGTGAGCCTTGGAGGGATGGTAGAAGCACTCAGCCTGGCCATCTTGTGTGAATTCTAATGCCCCTTCATCAATCAGGTCCTGGATTTTATTCTTCAAAGTCCAACAATCCTCTGTAGCATGCCCCGGGCTGTCAGAATGATAAGCGCAGTGAGCGTTGGGGTTATACCTTGAAGGTGTCCTGTTGGGATTCTTAGGAGGATCCTTTAGAGTTACCAAATTCAACCTCAACAGTTGTTGTAAGGCTTGAGGTAGTGACACGTTGAGCTTGGTGAATTGCCTTTTGGGCTTGTCTGACTGAAGCTGGTGAGGTTGATACTGAATTGGTGACACTGAAGCCATATGAGGAGCTTTCTCCTTGCCTCTCTGTCTCAAAGATGGTCGAACGATGACTGGCTCTTTACCCTTAGACGTTTGCCCCAGTTGGTTACCCTGAAGCAGTTGGTTGACGAGAAACCGGAGCTCATCTTGTCTTTGAGCTAACCCTTGAATGGCATTCCTCTGCCCCAGCATTTGGGCTTTCATTGCATCCATCTCAGCTTGTAGGTGTTTCAGCCCTTCATCCTCAGCACTGTTCCTGACAAAGGTCCCCATGAGAAGTGTCCTTAGCTCTTCCTGCCCCTTGGATAGATTCAGGAGGATTTCCCCGAACCGAGTCTCTTGAGCAAGACAGTCCTGGTTATCTGGTTGAGAAGCCATTGCTGAAATAAACAGCGGGAAAGGTAAGTGACCTGCAACGAGGGTACCTGTTATGCAATGGTATGTGTGATATGCATGTAATGTTTTCAAGGACCTCGCGGGGTAAACAAGAAAATTTGTTAGCATTTGGATCCGGTAGCTTGATTGAAGGCACTTCATATTGTTGAGAGTCCTTCTTCAAGAGTCAAGGCTCACCATATCGAGTGGGTCATAGCCCCTAACTCGAGTTATCATGTTTTGATCTCCAAGCAACTTTGGCTAAAGGAACCTTCTTCAAGTGTCAAAGCTCACCATACCAAGTGGGTCATAGCCCCTGACAACTTTGTCTAGAGGAAAATAAATCCTCTTTGCCCCTTGTTGGGATAACTGATTCATCATGACCTGCATCACAAGCTCTTGAGATCCTTGAAATGGGTTAGGATGTATGCAATGGTATGATGTTATGGTATGCATGGGGTAATGTGAGTAAACCCTGTTATGAGTCCCCATCAAGGACTATAAACAAAACCTGCAAGAAACTTAGTAAGCCCTGTCATGGGTCCCAATTAAGGACTATGAACAACACCTGCAAGAAACTTAGTAAGCCCTGTCATGGGTCCCAATTAAGGACTATGAACAACACCTGCAAGAAACTTAGTAAGCCCTGTCATGGGTCCCAGTTAAGGACTATAAACAAAACCTGCAAGAAACTCAAGTGTCAGATAACAAGCATGCAAGAAGTCAAGTTGGAAGGCACACAAGTCACATGAGAGAAACCCTTAGAGTTCAGGCCAGCATGGGGTCTGGGTATTACCCTCTTGAAGTTGGTGGGCTCAACCTGTCCTATTAAAGTAACCGGGTTCTAAGGGTCCCAATATCACGGGATTGCTTTCATTGTTCATCGTTTCGATTTAGCCACTGAACTGGCGACCGAAATATTCCAGGAAAGCAACCCTCAATTGAGTGTAGTATCGAGTATCAACCAACCTCGGACTACACCAAAGTCAGTTATCTCACTACCCTAAAGAGGCCAAGATAGTTCAATTAAGGTTCCTAAGGTCTGTTGATGCTTCACGACACCACGCGGAGGCCCCGTACTCTCCTTGACTGAACTCAAGGGTTACCGGTACACACCAAAGTGCCACATCAACGTAGCAGACTGTTTCAACCATGTCAGTATACCCCGCACAGTTCCCTCACAGCCTTGTTGCTACTTTCTAAGAAGGTATCCCCAGATCCGGGTTTAGGATCTATAGAACTCCCAAGCAACCCACAATTTAAAGCACACAAGGAAAACAATTGAAAACACAGTTATGAACTAGCCCTAAGGTACACCTCACTTTATAAGATTGTCCCCAGCAGAGTCGCCAGTTCTGTGATCGGTGGATCTGGAACTGACTGTTTAACGCTGGTTCGCGAAATGTCGCGGAAGCAAGAGTCGCCACCGTCTTTTATTTTCTCCAAATGGAAAGGACAAAAGCACAGAAAAATTCCTTAAAGAGATTGCTCTCGGTTCGGGAGGTAGGTTATAGAAAGGGAAGGTGTTAGCACCCTTTCTATCCATGGTTATCCATGGGCTCTTAGATACTTGCTCACTTGTGTTTTCAAAAATGGTTTGTTTGCTTTTCAACTGTGGGTTTTAAAAAGTTTCTTTGAAAATTTCAGTTTGACTCTTGTATCAGTCCTCAAGAGTGTTTGAAAAGTTGCTTTCGAAAGCTTTTTGAAAATGTGTTGGTGTGAAAAGTATTTTTTTGAATTGTTTTGAAATTAGAGCAAGTATCTTAGAGTTGTCTACCTACCCTAAGGAATTCGTCTGTGTAGATGTCCTTTAAAGTAGTTCCATCCCACCATTGAGAGGTAGGTAGCACCACCGTTGGAGGTATTTGGGTCAATTCGAGGTTCGGGACATGGTGATCACCAGAGCAATGGGAAGACACCTTAGAAGCTACCCTCATGCCAGGTTCCCGGATCATGAGGACTTACTAAGACATCCTCTAATCGACGATCACCTTTCGAGGCAAGGAAACAGTGAGGCGTACCCTAGGGGTGGTGTGTGATTTATGTGTCATGTTCGTTTATTTTTGTCTTGTTCATGTCAAAGGTGATCTAGCGTTTGTTTTTATTTTTATCATTCATTCTTGCATGCATTTATTTAGCAGTTAAGAAAGTTGCGAGAAAGGTAAAGTTCTAAACTATTATAAAAGGCGCGGGTCCACATCGCCAAAATTAAAATCCAGGACCCGATTTGACGGAAAGTAAATAAAGAAATAAAATAAAGTGCGACAGATAAATATTTACACGGCTTTGGGAGAATTACATCAATATTTAAGCAAAATAAAATAAATATGCGAAATTAAATCGAAACGAGGGCGTTGGACCCTTTTGCAAAAAATCAAATTAATGAAGTTAATTAATTAAAAAAAGATGTTTTTGGTATTTTTAATATTTTAGGAGTTAATAGAAAAAATTAATTGCAATTAAACGCTAACCCTAATTCTATTTTATTTTAATTTATTAAGAAGACGTTAAAATCTAACCTAAATTAAACCTAATTTTTATATACAATTTTAATTATGAAAATAAATAAAATAAATAATATTATTGTGAAGAAGAAAGATTAAAAGGAATAAAACATTTATTAAACCTAGTTCTATATTTTTTAGATTTTTGTTATGAAAGAAATTAAAATTAAAACCCTATTTTAAACTAATTAATTTACATGCATTTATTTACAAGAAATATTAGAATAAAATATTTATTATATTTTTTATCTTTTCTGATTTTTTATGATATTTTGTATTTTATAAAAATAATTAATTTAAACAAATAATGATAAAAGAAATAGATTTTAAATAAATAAAGAAAATAAAAAAGGAGAAAAATTTGCAAACCTAGGGGGGTGGTAGTCCCCAAAGTGGAGGTGTAATCTTGAATAATCTGGCCCAATAATCTGAGTCCATTTGACTTTTCCAATTAGCATGCTGAAGCGTTGACTAGGGCGTAGCGTATACTCCAACTCTCAGCCTTTGATCTGATTCCCATGTGCACGTGGATGGATAGATGATGAAGGAATATGATGCGTCTGCAGCCTTGAAGCGCATGGGAATTGTTTCTGAAAAATAATATGTAAATATGTAAGACCTGGGGCTCGAACCCAGGTCTTGGACATGAACACGCTCAATGCTTGCCAGCTGAACCATTGAATCTTTTTGTTAAATAAATAAACAGCGAATAATATAATGTGAAACTACGCGTTAGTGGATTATTGCGCGCGAATTTTAAACAAGCCAATCAGCGTGTGCCACGGACTCATCTTCTTCATCATCCCTGTAATATAAAACATTAGGCAACGGTTTTTTATGCGCTTTCTTAGGCCAGCTATTGAAAATAGCGATTAGCCCTCAGGCACTCATAAATTGAGCGCGAGGGTTGGTTTGAGATCGTCCAGATGCGCTCAATCTAATGGTGGTGGTCTTGAGGGCTAATTTTTCCCCATTACAAAAGCCCTAATTCCAAGCTTCTTGAACCCTAAATATCAACAATGGTGAAATTGCCTACAGCTTGCAAAAACTCAATTAAGTTATATGATTAGCATTAGAACAAGTCAATTAGTATAAATGCATAACAAAAATGCAATGAAAATGCCTTAAACATGAAACACGATTATGCAATTTTTTTGAAACAGTTTGAATCCTGTATACCGATTCTTGGAGTTTGAGTGAATGTTTTGGATTGGAATATGTTCAGTAATCTCCAAGGAAGCTAATGGAACAAGAATTAGGTCTTGAATCGCCCTGGAAGTGTACTTTCAGTTTTGACTTTTTTTTTAGAGAAAATTTCAAGTTTTGTTGATGCCTTTCTGCGCAGCTCAGTGTCCATCCTGATTAGGGTTCCATTCTAGCTTATGTAGTGAACAAATTAGGTTAACAAAATTGATCAAAATCTCTTTCATTCATGATTTGAAGATTTGATTTTTTCACCATGATTTCCATATCTTTTTCCATGCAATTTTGTATCAATTAGGATCCAATCAAACAAAATCTTCCCATATTTGAATGTGCACGAATTATTGAGACTAAAACATGTACAAAAAGATTTGTTAGGTTAAGTTAAGTATTTTTCACATATTTAATTGATTTAAGTGAATTAATATAAATAAAAATTCAAATAAATAAATAAAAAATGAATAAAAACTTCCCTTTGGGCCAAGTGGTCGTGCATATGTCATGGATGATGAATCATGGAAGAGAAATGGGCCCATTAGCAATTTTAGGTTATTTGAATCAATGTTGACTTTTCAAAATATCCAAAAATTTCCCAACTTCCACAAGGCATAACTTGCTCAATTTTTAAGCTTTTCTCATGTTCTTGGACATTTTGGAAAGGTCTTTGAGTCCTCTAACCAATGTATTTGGTCCCATGTCATTTTGATTTACCAATCTCAAGTTATGGCCTTTGACTTAAAGTCCCTTTTTGTTGACTTTTGAAAATGACCTATAATGTTGAAATTGATAACTTTTTGTGAGAGCATTTCTTGGACTTGAAGTATGAAGATGAGTTGTAGGAAATATCTTTCTATTCAAAATGAGCTTTGGATGGAATTTTTCTGATAATCCATGTGAAAGTTATGCCCTGGTCAATTTCAATTGACTTTTTCAGCTGTCCAAATAAGGAAACTTTTGCATTTTAATGATTTTTGAGCCAAATTTTGAGAATCATGATCAAGCATTGATCAAATGATGTTTGTGGCTTCAAAATGATATGTTGACCAAAAATTTGAACTTTTGACTGCCAAATGACCATTTTGCCCCTACAGTTGACTGTAGTGCAATTAGGGTTTTGACTGTGCAATTTTGTGCTGAATGTCTTGAAACTTTGTATGAGGATGCTTGACCATGTTTATAGGCATGTGAGACTTGATTGGACCTTTGAAAGCTTCATTTTCTTGATCAGGATACAAAACCATAGTTTTGACTGTATGGGAAATCTTTGACTGTGCCACCCTTGGGGAGCTTTTGCATTTTGACTTGGCAATTTCTTGAAGAATATGGGAGGGCAAATTTTGGGGTACAACAGTTCAGTTCTGTGATCGGTGGATATGGAACCGACTGTTTAACGCTGGTTCGCGAAATGTCGCGAAAGCAAGAGTCGCCACCGTCTTTTATTTTCTCCAAATGGAAAGGACAAAAGCACAGAAAAATTCCTTAAAGAGATTGCTCTCGGTTCGGGAGGTAGATTATAGAAAGGGAAGGTGTTAGCACCCTTTCTATCCATGGTTATCCATGGGCTCTTAGATACTTGCTCACTTGTGTTTTCAAAAATGGTTTGTTTGCTTTTCAACTGTGAGTGGGTTTGAAAAAAAGTTTCGTTTTAAAATTTCAGTTCGACTCTTGTATCGGTCCTCAAGAGTGTTTGAAAAATGCTTTCGAAAGCTTTTTGAAAATGTGTTGGTGTGAAAAGTATTTTTGATTTGTTTTGTTTTGAATTAGAGCAAGTATCCACGAGTCGTCTACCTACCCTAAGGAATTCGTCTGTGTAAATGTCCTTTAAAGTAGTGCCATCCCACCATTGAGAGGTAGGTAGCACCACCGTTGGAGGTGTTCGGGTCAATTCGAAGGTTCGGGACATGGTGATCATCAGAGCAATGGGAAAACACCTTAGAAGCTACCCTCATGCCAGGTTCCCGGATCATGAGGACTTACTAAGACATCCTCTACTCGACGATCACCTTTCGAGGCAAGGCAACAGTGAGGCGTACCCTAGGGGTGGTGTGTGCGATTCGTGTGTCGTTTTCATTTGCATTTATCTTGTCATGTTATTGGTGTTCTAGCGCTTGTTTTTATTTTGTCCATACATTCTTGCATGCATTTGTTAATAGTTAAAATATTGCGAGAAATAAAAGTTCTAAAGCTATTACAAAAGGGCGCGGGTCCACATCGCCAAAATTAAACCAGGACCCGATTTGACAGAAAATAAAGAAGTAAAGTGCGAGAAATAAAATGTCCGAGTTACATGGCTTTGGGAGAATTACATAATTATTTAAGCGAAATAAAATAAATATGCGAACAAATAAGAAATTAAGAACGTGGGCGTTGGACCCTTTTGCAAAATTTAAAATTAATGAGGAATTTAATTAATTAAAAAGATGTTTTTGGTATTTTTAATATTTTAGGATTTAATAAAAAGAAAGAATTAATTAAAATTAACTACTAACCCTAATTCTATTTTATTTTAATTTATTAAGAAAATATTAGAATTAAACCTAAATTAAACCTAATTTTTATATACAATTTTAATTATGAAAATAAATAAAATAAATAATATTATGGTGGAAAAGAAAAAAACTGAAAAGGAATAAAACATTGATTAGACCTAGTTCTATATTTTTTTTAGATTTTTATGAAAGGAATTAAAATTAAAACCCTAATTTAAACTAATTAATTTACATGCATTTATTTACAAGAAATATTAAAATAAAATATTTATTATATTTTTTTATCTTTTCTGATTTTTTTATGATATTTTGTATTTTATAAAAATAATTAATTAATTTAAACAAATAATAATTAAAAGTAAAAGATTTAAATAAATAAAGAAAATAAAAAAGAGAGAAAAATTTGCAAACCTAGGGGGGTGGTAGTCCCCAAAGTGGAGGTGTAACCTTGAATAACCTGGCCCAATAACCTGGGTCCATTTGACTTTTCCAATTAGCATGCTGGCATATTGACTAGGATTTAGGGTGTCCCTTCAATCTCAGCCTTTGGTTTGATTCCACTAGGCACGTGGGCGATTTGATCTGGAGGATGTATGGTGCGCTTCACCTTTGAAACTTCATAGGAATACGTATTGCAAAATAATATGGAAATTAACGTAGACCTGGGACTCGAACCCAGGTCATATACATTGCCAATGCTATCGCTTACCAACTGTGCCAACTAACGCGTTTGATATATATTAAACAAACAAATATTATAAAAGAAACTCAACGCATTAGTGGACTTTGCGCGCGAGATTCAAAAGAGCCAACCAGCGTGCGCCACGACTTCGTCTTCCTCATCATCCCTGAAATACAAAAACATTGAGCAACGGTTTTTTACGCGTTGTTTTAGGTCAGTTTTGAGAAAATAGCGACTAGCTCTCAGGCACTCATAAATTGAGCGCGAGGGTTGGTTCTTGTTCGTCCCAATGCGTTGAATCCAATGGTCTTGGTCTCAGCCTCTAATTTTGCCTTATTGTAAAAGCCCTAATTTAACATCCTGCAAACCCTAAAACTCAAGCATGGCATAATCGCGTATAGCAAATAAAAATACAATTAAAGGTATTGGTTAGCTTCAGAACTTCATTATGAACATGAATCAAGTATTAAAAAATGCAAAGGATGCGTAAATCATGATGCACGATTATGGAATTTTTTTGAAACAATTTGAACCCTGTATACCGATTCTTGGAGTTTGAGTGAATGTTTTTGATTGGAAGCTGTTCAGTAATCTCCAAGGAAGCTAATGGAACAAGAATTAGGTCTTGAATCGCTCTGGAAGTGTACTTTCAGTTTTGACTTTTTTAACAATTTTTTCAAGTTTGTGAATGGCCTTCTTGAGCAGCTGTGCGTGTATCCACATTAGGGCTTCCTTTAGTCTTATGTAGTGAGTCCATTAGGTCAAGAAAAGTAGAACAAATCCAATGCAATGATGGTTTTTGAAAATTTGATTTTTAAGGATCTTTTTCAATCTTTTCCATGTGTTCTTTGTTCTCAATCATGATCAATCAACCCAAATCTTTCCTTATCTGCATATACACGAAATCTTGAGGCTAAAACATGTATAAAAAGATTGGTTAGGTTAAGTTGAATATTTTTCACATATTTAAATGATTTAAATGAATTAATATAAATAAAAATTCAAATAAATAAATAAAAAATGAGAAAATACTTCCCTTTGGGCCAAGTGGTCGTGCACATGTCATGAATGATGAATTATGGAAGAAAAATGGGCCCATTAGCAATTTTAGGTCATTTGCATCAATGTTGACTTTTCAAAATATCCAAAAATTTCCCAACTTCCACAAGGCATAACTTGCTCAATTTATAAGCTTTTCTCATGTTCTTGGACATTTTGGAAAGGTCTTTGAGTCCTCTAACCAATGCCTTTGGTCCCATGTCATTTTGATTTACCAATCTCAAGTTATGTCCTTTGACTTAAAGTCCCTTTTTGTTGACTTTTGAAAATGACCTATAATGTTGAAATTGATAACTTTTTGTGAGAGCATTTCTTGGACTTGAAATATGAAGATGACTTGTAGGAAATGCATTTCTCCTCAAAATGAGCTTTGGATGGAATTTTTCTGATAATCCATGTGAAAGTTATGCCCTGGTCAATTTCAGTTGACTTTTTCAGCTGTCCAAATAAGGAAACTTTTGCATTTTGATGATTTCTGAGCCAAATTTTGAGAATCATGATCAAGCATTGATCAAATGATGTTTGTGGCTTCAAAATGATATGTTGACCAAAATTTTGAACTTTTGACTGCCAAATGACCATTTTGCCCCTACAGTTGACTGTAGTGCAATTAGGGTTTCTGACTGTGCAATTTTGAGCTGAATGCCTTGAAACTTGATATGAGGATACTTGACCATATTTGTAGGCATGTGAGACTTGATTGGACCTTTGAAAACTTCATTTTCTTGATCAGAACACAAACCCTAATTTTGACTGTATATGAGATCTTTGACTGTGCAACCCTTGGGGAATTTTGCAGCTTGACTTGGAAAATCTTTGAAGAATATGGGAGGGCAAATTTTGGGGTACAACAATGGAGATGTCATCATTGTGGGAGGTATGGACACATAAAGCCCTTCTGCTTCAAATTGCATGGATACCCTAATCAAAACTCAGGTGCTAAACCTAAGCCAAAAAGGGTACCACATACTCCTCATTGGAAGAAAAAGGCTACTGCCCTGATAGCCCATACTTCCCTGAGAATGTCTGCAAAGGAAGGCTGGTACTTTGACAGTGGATGTTCCAGACACATGACTGGAATCAAAAATCTCCTCAATAATGTTAAGCCTCACACCACCAATTTTGTGACCTTTGGAGATGGTGCTAGAGGTGAAGTCAAAGGAGTTGGTAATTTGGACTGTCCTGGAGTTCCAAGTCTGAATAAAGTACTGCTGGTAAAAGGGTTGACTGCTAATCTCATTAGTATCAGTCAATTATGTGATTTAGGATTCAAGGTCAACTTCTTAAAATCTGAATGTCTAGTAATTAATGAAAAACTAGAAGTTGTAATGAGAGGAATCAGATCCAAACATAACTGCTACTTGTGGCAGCCTGAGAACACTGATAACTCCACTATGTGTCCAATTACCAAAGAAGAAAAGGAGATGAAACTGTGGCAACATAAGCTTGGTCATCTTCATCTAAGAAGAATGAGAAGAGCTACCTCTATGGAAGCAGTCAGAAGGACTCCAAAACCACAGGTTGATAATGGCTGTGATGTGGCAAATAAACTTGAAGAAGGATGTGTTGTCAGAACCATAAGTTATCTTGACAAGGATGTTGGAAATAACAAGTCTAATAAATTCTGTTTCCCTGAAGAAATGAGGCTTGAAGTATCCTCTCCTATAACTCTCCATCAAAATGGACTGGACAAAAAGAAAATCATTCAAGAATCAACCAGAACTATGATTCATATCAAAAGAATGCCTTCCCAACTCTGTGCGGAAATAGTTGCTGCAAGGAATAACTGTTCTCAAAATATCTGGTCAAAACAGATGCTCACTGAGTATAATGTCTCACAAGATGTTGTGACATTGTGTTGTGACAATCTGAATACAATCAATATTTCCTTAAACCCTATTCAGCATAACAGGAACAAGCACATTGACTTTGTAGAGAAGAAGTCATTTAAACTGGAACATGGTATCTTTAAGCTTCAGCTGACTGATTCTTCTACCAAGGCTCTTGTTGGAAATAAACTTGAAAACTTAAGTGGCAGGTTGGGTATTTACCAACATGAGAAATTATAGCAATTAATTTTGCTTAAAACAAGGGTTGAAGGAGTTAATTCTATTAAGTCTATTTTTAGTGGGTTAATCATATGCTTTCCCAATTCTTTCAAAATCCTTAAGAAGTTGAAAAGACTCTCTTTTGCCTCCTACCTCTCTCGTCTTTACAACCTGTTCCCTCCTCTCAATCAAAGAGTTTTCTCAAATTGCCACTGGTACTCAAAGTCAATCAAAATGTCTCACACATCATCTTCAACCAAGGCGACTTCATCATCCTCATCATCCTCATCATCTGACCAAGACTCTAGAGCAATAACCACATGCATAGAATCTGAAGTTCTTGAGGTCACTCCTCTCAGGGAGATGGCAACTGACCCAGCCAAAGTCAAAAATCTAAGAACCAGACATGCAAGAAGAGCTCAAGCTGCAGCCTCTGGTAATCCTTCTCATCCTTCTTCTTCTGTTCCAAATAGAGAAGGATCAGTTCAAGTTCATCAAGCTATTGCTAGGCTTGTTACTAGTATACTAAGCGGAAACAAACCTGTACCGGGGATTTCTGTCCCTTTAAATCAATCAGAAATCCCAAATGTGGACATCTCTGAGAATGTAGATGTCTCTGAGAATGTTGTGACACAAAAAGACAACATTCAGAACTCCTCAGAAAAGACTGTTGATCCACCTATCATTGATGTGGATGAGGATTACTCAGATAATGATCTGATTGCCAATGTAAACCCTAGCATAGCTAGGAGATTGATGAAAAGAAAAGGAAATCAGAATGATAAACCTGCTGTTAAGAAATCCAAGGCTGAAGGCATGGTTGAGAAAAGTATTCAGACAAAAGGGAAGAAGGCCCAGGTGCATACTGCTAGACAACCAATCTCAAAGAAGAGAAAAGAACCTGAATCTTCTGATTCTGATGAGGAATCAGAATTTGAGATTGATGCTGAAGAAATTCCTATTAGAAGGAAGCTCCCCTCCAGCAAAATTGCTAGAGTGCCTGAAGTCCCAACAGACAACATCTCTTTTCATCATCCTGACAATGCAAACAGATGGAAGTATGTTTGCTTAAAGAGAATAACTTTAGAAAGAGAACTCAACAATGATGCCTTGGAGTGCAAAGACATCATGGACCTGATCAAGAATGCTGGACTGATGAAGACAGTGATAAAATTTAACAAATGTTATGAAAATCTGGTCAAGGAGTTTGTAGTGAACTTGTCTAATGATTGTGCCAATGGAAGGTCAGCTGACTTTGAAAGTGTTTTTGTTAGAGGAAGAAGGGTCAAGTTCTCTCCATCAGGAATTAACAAGTTTCTTGGAAGAACAAATGAGGATTGTCCTGATCTGGAGGCCACTGACAATGAAGTTTGTCAAACCATCACAGCCAGGCAAGTGAAGTGCTGGCCCTTGAAAGGCAAGCTGAATGCCAGCAAACTCAGCATGAAATTTGCCATCCTGCATAAGATAGGTGCAGCCAACTGGGTGCCTACAAATCATAAATCAACTATCTCCATAGGATTGGGGAGATTTATTTATGCTGTGGGAACCAAGACTGCTTTTGACTATGACAGGTACATCTTTGAACAAACTTTAAAGCATGCTGGTAGTTATGCTGTCAAAGGACCAATTGCCTTTCCCTCCCTCCTTTGTGGAATTATCCTTGCACAATACCCTGATATCCTTGTAGCTAGAGATACAACCTGCAAAAGAGCTCCTGCCCTTGGCCTGCACTACAAACTGTTTCAGGGATCTCATGCTCCAGATATTGTCATAACATCAGCTGAGACATCGTCTGTGAAAACCCAGTCCAAGACATCTGATGTCATAGCTGTTTTAAAAGAGACTTGCAAAGAGCTGGATGCTAGGAAAAAGACCCTAGAAATCCTAATTGCCAGGTTAGAAAAGGAGGAAGCTGAAGGAAACAGAAGGGAAGAAGGTGTAGAAGCTGAAGGTCATCTCAACATTGAAGAAACTAGCTCCTCTGAGTCTGATGACAGTGCTTAAAGGTTGGTTGCTGTTTGGTGGTGTTGCTGGTTGGTGCTGATATCTGGTGGAGTTTGGAAGTGTGTTCAGTTTTTTTTCTGCTGCTGCTCTTATTATTTGTTTTGGATAACTGTATAATCTTTATGAACATGTATCTTTGGCCCATTTGTGGCTAAAGAGGGGGAGATTATTTTAGTACTTACTTAATTAGTACTTCCTCAATTAGACATTCTATTTTTCTGCAGTCATTTCTTTCTGCTGCTATCTATCTCTGATTGCTTAGGGTCTTTAGCCAAAAATCTGCCAAAGGGGGAGTTTGTAGTTGTTTAGGTATTGGCCTGCATTTTTGGTAAAACCCAAGTGTATGTGTGAATGTCATGACTGATGTCATAACATTCTAGTTTAGTTTGTACTGATTCATTAGGTACCTTTGCAGAAAAATATTGTCATTCAGGTACTGATGTTTATAAGTGTGTATCTGAGCATTTTGCAAAATGATCACATTTACCTAAATCAGTAGACAGGTTCCTCAGATGTCATAACAGATGTTAAGACATCCTGTTCTGAACTAACAGGTTTGCAGGTTGGTTAATTCTGAGTTTTTTCAGGAAAATAACTCAGTCTTTCCAGAACAGAATCCTGCGTTTTCTAAGGGTTAACCTAGCTCAACCCTAACCTGGTTAATAAAGTCCTGTGACCTAGTCTTAAGGTCAAACGGAATTAACCCTAGGTTTTTGTGGAAACCCTAACTGAAGTTGCAGCTGCTATATATTCAACAGAGCTGCTGTTTTGCAAGGAATCCCTTCTTGGTCAGAAGATCATTTGTAAACTGTATAGGTTTAATTATTGTACTCCAAGCAATTATCATTGTGATAAGTGACTTGGAATAGGTTTTTAATTGTAAGGGTTGTGTAGCACTCAAAGCTTTGAAGCAAGAGTGTTTGAATGTTTCTTGACTAAAGCTGTGAAGCAGAGTCAAGTTAAGTTGTGTATCACTCAAAGTTGTGAAGCAAGAGTGGTTGTGTTGCTTGATTAAAAAGCTGTGAAGCTTAATCAAGTGTATGTTTTTTGAAGAGTGTCTTCATCAATTCATTAGTCAAATTGTTTTATGTATCACTACTGTGATTGAGGGGGAGTGAGTAGGAACTCAGGTTTAAGTTGTACTTAGATTGAAATTGCATTGGGTAGGTCTTAAGTGAAGGAGATAAACTGGTTGGTTTATTCCTGAATTAACATCTCTTATAGTGGATTTCCTCCCTGGCTTGGTAGCCCCCAGAGTAGGTGTTGTTGCACACTGAACTGGGTAAACAATTGACTGTGTTCTTTATTGCTTTTGTATTTACTGTCATATAGTAAGTCAGATACGGTATCATAACATTGAACGTGCCATTGAGTATCTGCAGCCAGAATTTCACACAAAATTCAGAAGATTCTGTGAGGAGAATGGAATTGAGCATGAGGTTATTGCTCCCTATACTCCTCAACACAATGGTCTTGCTGAAAGAATAAACCGTACTTTTCTTGATATGGTGAGAAGCATGCTGAAAGAGAAGAAGCTTCCTCATACACTGTGGGGAGAAGCTGTTGCAACTGCATGTTATATACTCAACAGATGTCCAATGAAGAAATTGAAGGAAATAATTCCTATTCAGAAGTGGACTTGAGATAAGAAAAGTTTTAGTCATCTGAAGGTGTTTGGTTCTGTATGTTACAAACATGTCCCAGAAGCTAGAAGACAAAAGCTGGATGATAGAAGTAAAATAACGTTACTAGTGGGGTACCACAATACAGGTTCGTACAAACTTTATTGTCCAGAAACTAACAAAGTTGAGTTCAACAGAGACGTCATTGTAAAGGAATCAAAAGTTTGGAATTGGTAAAGGTCTCATCCTGACTCTAATGAGAGAACTCCTGAAGAAAAGTCAAAAACACATGTTTCTGAAGCTGGTAAAGACTCTGACTCTGAAGAAGATACATAAGGAAAAGATGATTCTGACTCTGACTCTGATGGTGATCTAGACTCTGAAGACAATCAAGGTTTTGGAGAAAGTCCAATTTTTAAAGCAAGTGCTTCTGAAGGGGAAAGTTCTGGTATCCAAAGTTCTGAAGGTCCAGTTCAGAGGAAACAAAGAGTCAGAAGCATCCCAATAAGATTTGCATAGTTTGACATGTTACAAGACACTGAAGTAGACTCTGAAGGAGAAGTTATTCAGTGTACAATGTTAGTAGACTCTGAACCCATAAGTACGGAAGATGCTCTTAATCAGCAAGTTTGGTTACAGGCCATGAAAGAGGAACTTGATACTATAGAGAGAAATAAGACTTGGAAGCTGACAGACCTTCCAAAAGGCAAGAAAGCCATCAACGTCAGATGGGTTTTCAATCAGAAGCTAAAGTCAGATGGATCAATTGGAAAACACAAAGCAAGATTAGTAGCAAGAGGCTTTCTACAGAAGCCTGGGCTGAATTACTTTGAAGTGTTTGCACCTGTAGCGAGACATGAAATAATAAGACTAGTGATTGTAATAGTTGCTAACAGGAATTGGCCTCTGATGCATTTAGATGTAAAATATGCATTTCTGAATGGTCCATTACAAGAAGAGGTATATGTATCACAACCTCCTGGATTTGAGAAAAAGAATCAAGAAGGGATGGTGTTAAAATTACACAAAGCCTTGTGTGGATTGAAGCAAGCGCCCAGAGCTTGGAATTTGAAGATTGATTCGTTTTTCAAGGAACAAGGGTTTCATAAGTGTGAGATGAAGTATGGTGTTTATGTTCAGCATACTTTAGAAGGTAATATGATTCTGGTTTGTTTGTATGTTGATGACATATTACTCACAGGAAGTTCTGAACAAGAGATAGCTGAGTTCAAGAAAGTTCTGATGAATGCGTTTGAGATGATAGATCTTGGGAAAATGAGTTTCTTTCTAGGGATGGAATTTATGTACTCTGAGAAATGAATTATTTGCATCATATGAATTATGAACTAGAGCTTCTGAAGAGATTTGAGCTAGAGAATTGCAAAGTTGCTATCACACTTGTTGATATGAATCAGAAGTTGGACTTTGATTCTGATGGAGTGGATATGGATGCTACAACCTTCAAACAGTTGGTTGGTTCTCTAAGGTATTTGTATAATACCAGACCTAAAATTTGCTATGTAGTTGGAATGGTTAGAATATTTATGAGTAAACCAAAGTGATCTCATTACCAAGTTGCTGTCAGGATTCTGAGGTATGTGAAGGGAACTCTGATGTATGGAGTGTTATTTCCATCTGGAAGAAAGATTGAATCAGAACTTATGAGTTATTCAAACTCTGATTGGTGCAGAGATAGAGTGGACAGAAGAAGTACTTCTGGGTACTTATTTAAATTTCTGGGAGGTCCTATTTCTTGGTGTTCCAATAAGCAACTTGTTGTTGCACTGTCAACCTGTGAAGCTGAATATATTGTAGGTGCT